>JBCNJP010000027.1:59623001-59655569 GCA_039602395.1 Deinandra increscens subsp. villosa
TGGGTTCGATTATCGGGCTCTACTACAAGGTTTGAGGCGTTCCGAAAAGTTTCATATTTGGCCCTTTATGAGCAAATGGCTTAGATTTTATCAGGCTCTAATACAATGTTTGACCCGCTTCAAAATGTTCCATATTCGGCCCATTTACGAGTGAACCATTTCAAATAGTTTCAAATTTGACCCATTATGTGAAAATGGGTTAGATTTTATTGGGCATTTGACCTGTTTCAAAAACTTTCATATTTGGCCAATTTACCACCCCTGGCATGCATAACTGACAGATAAATTTCGGTTACAGGTGTAAGTTAGCGTCAGTAATTGCAGAAGTTGACAGGATCTTAAGGCCAGAAGGAAAACTAATTGTTCGCGATAATGTTGAGACGATTGCTGAGATTGAGGACATGGCGAAGTCTTTGCATTGGAATATTCGTATGACTTACAACAAGGAACAAGAAGGGTTGCTGTGTGTCGAAAAGACGCTATGGCGACCAACCGAGGTAGAAACTTTAGGGTATACATTCAAACCGAAATCACTGTGATCAGTTACCACTCTGCCAAAATCTTCCAACTTAACCAAAATAGTTTTTCTTTCTTTGATTTAATTGCAAATTCATATTGTGTTAGCATATTTCTTGTAATGGCCAGGACATTGTCTAGCTCTATCTATAATTGCTCCTTTCAAATGGAGGGAGTTTTAACTGTGAAAACAAGAATATATAATTTAGCAGGAATATTGTTATACATGCCTCTCAGTTGAAGACATGTTCTTTGTGATTTTTTATTCTTGTAACACCAAATTATATTATACTATACTATATAAACAAAATGCAACCATGTTGCAACCACTTAATGCACATTGTATAAGTTTTTATGCATAGAAGACACAACTCATATTTGAACCCGTGGTACAACATCTGATGCTTGGCTTCTATATATTATTTAAAAATTGACTATAGTTTCTTTTTTCAAAGGCAAGAAACAATTTTATTAATGGGGCTAGTAAAAGACTAAAACCCCTTAAGAAAACAATTACAAAACGTGTATGGGTAAAAGAACTTCAAAAACACAAGAAAACCGTCAAAATCCCATAAAAAACAAATATCAAACCCACGTCAAAAACACACCATTAAGGTCATGTTATCTTTCTTTTCTTCATCCTTATCGAAATCTATAATCACTTAGGGTGCGTTTGGTTGTGGAAATCGTTTTTCAGTTTTCAATTTTTAGTTTTCTAGAAAATGAATTGGGTTTTCCATCTCTAGAAAACACATGGAAATTTTTGAAAACGCGTTCTAAACCAAAAGATGGGTTTTCCATTTCTTGATTCCAATAAAAACTTCATAAAACTTTGAAGTGGAGGAGCTAGGTTCACGATGGGGAAGGTGAAGAAGCGGCGGAGTGTTTTTTGGGGGAGAAACCCTACATTTGAACGCTTATGAAATTTGGAAAACGAAAATGAAAAATGGAAAATACCGTTTTCTGTTTTCCTGGAAAATTTTCTAAAAAACTACAATTTAAACGCGTTTTCTGTTTTCATGTTTCTTAAAAAACAGAAATGAAAAACAGTGTGTGTTTTTCACAACCAAACACAACCTTAACATTTCCTTATCACATATATGTTTACCTCTAAACACCAAATTGGCTATAGTTGGTTGCTTCGTTTTCATGTCCGCTACGTACACGTGTTAGGGGAATAGAAACTCTTTAAATTTAAGGTTGACATGAATGACATAAACTGTCAAATTGTTAATGAAAATTAGTTATATATAGTATTTGTTTCATTGCTTTGTAGGTGGGTGAAATTATAAAAATAAAGGGGAAAAAATAAAAGTGAAGTATTTAGTACAAAAGTTAGTGGGGGTAATAGATACATTTGTGGTGGTTCCTATTTACTTGTGGTCTAGTTTTATTGTCCGGTTTTTCAGTGGTGTTTTGTGTATGGATCTCATTTGTATCTTTGTAATATTTGTTCTAGCATCTTGCTAGGTATTAATACATAGTGTTGGCGTGTAAAGAAAATAGATACATTTGTGTATCATAGGTGATTTTAAACAGATTCTACATGTCATACGTGAAAGAACTGATGAAGATATTGTTAATTCTTCATTAAGTTTTTCATACATTTGGAGCAAATGGAAAGTTTTAAAACTCACAAAGAACATGCGACTTACTACCGGTGATCAATCTAGTGATGTTGAAAGTACTAGGACATATGTTGAATGGCTGTTACAATTGTGTGAAGGTAAGCTTGGGGGTGAAAATGACGGTCATGCCATTATTAATATTCCAGACGATCTGCTTATCAAAAATTCAGCTGATCCTTTTCAAGAACTTATTGATTTCGTATATCCTTCTATGACTTAGAATTACAAAGATCCATCTTACTGGAAGGAAAGAGCGATTTGGCACCAACCAATGAGATTGTTTACATCAATAATAGGTTGTTATCAATAATTCCACGTGAAAAAAGAGAATATTTGAGTTCTGATTGCTTATGCCAAAGTGAGGATGTTCAAGAAAGCATTGATCAAAATATTTACTCTTCAGATTTCTTAATAGTTTATAGTTTTCCGGTCTTCCCAGCCAATATAGATTGGTTTTAAAAGTCGGTGCGCCTGTCATGCTACTACGAAAAATTGATCAGCTAAACGGTCTTTGTAACGACACTCGACTTCAGATCGTGTATCTTGGAAAACGTGTCATAGAACCCGAAGTTATATATGGAAATAAGTCGGTCATCGTACATTTGATCCAATTTCCAAGAATTACTATGTCACCTTCAGATAAAAAAAAATATGGTTTATATTGAAAAGAAGGTAGTATCCAATTGCGGTGTGTTTGGGAATGACCGTTAATAAAAGTCAGGGTCAATCACTCTCAAAAGTTGGTTTGTATCTTAAAAATCCATGTTTTAGTCATGAACAACTTTACGTCGCATTGTCAAGAGTGAAGAGCAGAGAGAGACTTAAACTTTTGATACTGGATGAAGATGGCAACGTGACTAACCAGACATTAAATGTAGTTTATAAATATGTATTTTTTTTATATGTAATTTTTTTATAACTTATAATCTGTTTCGTCCTACTTTTAATTCAAATGATAGAAATTTATTTTTCATTTTATACATTTTAGTTTTTACTTCTTTCTTTCTTTTTTTAAAATACGATCGTGTGATACGGCATAAAAAAGAAAAACTAGTATTATTTATATAATAAAATTTGTACATTTCTCCATCCAAAAACAATCGATGGGCAGATGAAGTTAAAAGAAAAAAAGTTCATAAAAAAACAACAAATCCAAAAAAATTTATGTGTATTGAGTGTTGTACGGTACAACCATCTGTTGCATCACCCCCATCTTCTACATATTAACCCATTTCAAAACAAAAGTTACAGGGTGTTAACTTCATCCAATTTGACTTGGTATAATGTTTCTAACTAAATGTATGCATGGAACGGTTGATTAGTACATACCTTGAGTTGGAGGGTACAATCGGTCAGCCAGAAACAACGGTGTCGTGACTGTCGTCGTCGGTATCAAAAATAAAGTAATGAACTTGAAATTTCAAATGGTTACACTCAGAAAGAAAGATTCGGTGTTTCACCGATTACAAGAAGGAGAATGACAAGAATACTAGAAAGAGACTAACTTTGTGTGTTGCTTGATGATTCAAAGCATATGAGAGACCGCTTTTTATACTTGAATGCGAAAGACGTAGAAAGGAAACCTCAATCTCACAATAAACACAAAATCAGTAATAAAGGCAAGAGCAAACGCAGCAGCAAATGGAAGGAAAGCCAGCTGTGTATTTGGGAGCACAAGAAGGAGAACGGCTGGAAAAGGCAGCCCTAAAAACTTGAAGCCAATGATGGACAAGAGAGGAGGCAAGCTGATGATTATCTTTTCTTTCAAGCTTAACATCCACACTTCTTTGAGTCCAAAAAACCCATCAGCCCTAAACACAAAAAAGACTAAATAAGGCCACATTAAATTGACAAAAGATATATTTTTAACACCCCCCCCCCCCTCAATTTAATTGGCCAAACATATCAAACATCTTTAGCAACCCACACATCTTTTTGTGTTTGTTGTTTAACAAGCCTTTAGTAAATATATCTGCCAACTGGTCCTTAGATTCAGTGAGCAGAACTTTTATGGCTCCGGAAGAAATTTTTTCTCTAAGGAAAAATAAGTCAATGTCAAAATGTTTTGTTCTGTCATGAAAAACGGGGTTGGTACTAATAGAGATGGCCGCTGAATTGTCACATAATAGAGGAACAGGGAGTTTAATTTTAACTTTCAGTTCTTTTAAAACATTTATGAGCCATAAAACTTCACATGTAGCGGAGCACATAGCACGATATTCTGCTTCCGCAGATGATCGTGACACGGTCTCTTGCTTCTTACTTTTCCATGAAACCAGACAATTTCCGAGAAAGACACAAAAGCCAGTAACGGATCTTCTGGTTTCTAAGCATTTTCCCCAATCAGAGTCTAGCATAAGCAATAAGGTCAAAATTCTCACCTTTTGAGAAGAGTATTCCCTTACCTGGATCTTTCTTGAGATATCTCAGCAACCGTAAGGCAATTTGCAAATGGCACTTAGAAGGGCTATGCATAAACTGCCTCAAGTATTGGACAGCATATGATATATCGGGTCTAGTATGAGATAAGTAAATTAATTTCCCTATTAGTCTTTGGTATCCAGTTATATTAGACAATATTTCACTATTTTTGCAAGACTTAACAAGAGAATAATTAAGTTCAATGGGAGTAGGAACAGGTTTACTCCCTGTAAGGCCGTATTCGGCTAATAGCTCAATGCAATACTTCCTTTGTGATAAGCAAATTCCAGAGGCGGTTTTGATGACTTCAATACCAAGAAAGTATTTTAGTTCACCGAGATCTTTAATAAGAAATTTTGATTGCATAAGAGACTTGACCTTATTTATTTCATTGAGGTCATTTCCAGTTAAAATGATATCATCAACATAAACTAGAAGAGCAAGAAAGAGATTGCCAGATGATTTAATAAACAAGGAGTAATCACACTTACTTTGCACAAACCCAATGTCAGACAACACACTAACAAGTTTCTCGTTCCACATACGAGGTGCTTGCTTTAAACCATATAAAGACTTAGCCAGTTTGCAGACTCTTGTTTCGTTTTTTGAGTAATACCCTTCAGGAAGAGTCATATAAACATCTTCATTTAATTCACCATATAAATAAAGCATTATTAATATCAAGTTGAAACAAAGGCCAATCCCTATGGACAACAAGACTTATGATGCACCGAATAGTGACCATTTTAGCAACGGGAGAGAATGTTTCATCAAAATCAATTCCCTCTTTTTGACTGTAGCCCTTAGCAACAAGCCTAGCCTTGTATCGTTCTATCTCTCCTGTAGACCTATACTTTATCTTGTAGACCCACTTACAACCTATTGGTTTTCTACCAGGAGGTAACTCAACGAGATTCCAAGTGTTATTCCTAAATAACGCTTCCATCTCTTCATTCATGGCCCGAACCCAATTAGAATCCATGGAGGCTTCACTATAGGTTCTAGGTTCGACACTTTTATTTAAGGCGGTAGAGAAACACATATTTTCAGTAGATAAGTTTGAGTAATTGACAACTCTTTCTAGACCATATTTGACTTTTCCTTCAACCACATAATCTTGTAAACTTTTAGGGATTGATGTATTTCTGGTAGATCTCCTCGTTATTGTGGGATGAACACTGCCCTCAGAGGGTGTGACATCTTCATTAGGAGTGCTAGAAGTGTCAATTCCTTCAGCATTTTGACTCGAACTGTTAGGTTGATTCCCTTCAGGTCTATCAATAGCTGAAGGTTGTTGATCACTCCTAGTACTGTCACTCATAACCCTCCCATCATCATCGGGTCTTTTATCATCTTCATAACTTTCAGTCCCATATAAGTTGAAAAAATTTATAGTATTCAAGTTTAGATCATTTTCATTAGAATCACTTTTATCCAAAGTGTTGTTTTCTTTAAAGGGGAAAACATTTTCATAAAATTTCACATCTCTGGAAAAAAGTATTTGTTTTTTGATCAAGACTCCATAATTTAAAACCCTTTTTTTGATTTGAGTACCCCAAAAAAACACATTTCTCAGCACGACTCTCAAATTTATTTGTGTTATTTAAAACAGTGCTAAAACAAAGGCATCCAAAGTTACGAAGATGATTAAGAGAGGGTTTAAAACCATACACTAGCTCATAAGGAGATTTACCATTTAACACCGAGGAGGGAACCCTGTTAACAAGATAAGTGGCAGTAAGGATACATTCAGACCAGAATCTAAGAGGAAGACCTCCTTGGAATAATAATGATCTAGCAACATTTAAAAGGTGTCTATGCTTTCTCTCAGCTATTCCATTCTGTTGTGGAGTATATGGACATGTCGTTTGATGAATGATGCCATTGGTATTAAAAAAATCATTCATTTTGCTATTCACAAACTCGGTGCCATTGTCACTTCTAAAGGCTTTAACGGTTTTTCCAAATTGATTTTTTATTAGATTAAAGAATATCATTAAGTTCTCTAAAACTTCACTTTTGTGTTTCAAAAGAAAAACCCATACGGCACGAGAATAATCATCCACAACAGTTAGAAAAAAACCTAAACCCCTCTTTACTTTGAACTCTATATGGACCCCAAACATCAAGGTGAACGAGTTCTCCTATTGACGAAGATTTATGATCACTTAAGGGAAATGGCACTCTATGTTGCTTAGCCCGATGACAAATTTCACAAGGAATGTCTGATCTAATGGTCTTAAGATTTAAACTATCTTTTAAAATGTCAAGAACATGATTGGAGGGGTGACCTAACCTAGAGTGCCAAAGATTTTCAGAATCATAGCTATTAAAGCATACGGTTAATGGTTCTGAAGCATTACCACAAAAATAAAGACCATCAACTTGACTACCAGTCACCAGGATGCTCTTTGTGCGAGAATCCTGAATAAAGCAGTTTGTTTCATCAAATGTAACTTTTAGTTTGTTATCTCTAGCAAGTTTATACACAGACATGAGGTTAACATTGTATTCAGGCACGACAAATACATCATAGAGAATAACATTTTCACTTAATTTGAAATTGCCAATCTTTGTGACAGTGGCATTAGTGCCATTTGGATGTTTAATTTTGATGTTAAATTCTGAAACGTCAATTTTGTTAAAGATACCTTTTTCAGACATAACCATGTGCTGATTTGCACCAGAATCAACCACCCAATTATACCCATTAGATTCAGAATTATTACTACAAAAACCAAATATACGTTTAGAAAAGACATTCGCACAAAAAAGATTACCTCCCATATTAGTATTTTGAGAGCTTTCCCCCGTTCTTTCGTTTAACAGCCCTAAAAGCTTGGAAACTTGTTCAGAGGTTAGCATAGGAGTAGTGGATGAAGAAGAAGGGTCCGAGTCACGTTTGTGATTAGAAAAATTATTAAAGTTTGAGTTTTTGTTTCCTGAACTCGTACCACTTCTAGATTTATAACTTGGTGGATAACCAACAATTTCAAACATCTATCCACCGTGTGACCAATCTTATTACAATGAGTACACCTTAGGTTAGGATTAGGTCCTTTATTAAATTTTTTCTTATTATCAAAATTTTGATTTGTTTTGGCCACAAAACCGAAGTTTTGTCCTTGATTTTTTGAAGAGAGCTTTGAGTTTCTGTGTGACTCCTCCCTAGAAATAGTAGAAAAAGCAGATTTAACAGAGGGAAGGGGATCACTTGTTAAAAGATTTGTTCTAACCGGTTGGTACTCATCATCAAGGCCCATTAAGAACTGTATAAGTTTTATAAGATGGTTAAAATCATTGAACTATTTGGAGGCCTGGCAGGTGCATGAAGGTAACTGAACCATTTGATCAAATTGTTTCCATATAATATTAAGTTTATGATAATAATCAGCCACAGTTGCATGATTTTGATTTATAGAATTTATTTTTTGATATAAACTAAAAATAACCGACCCTTTAATTTTATCATATGTTTCCTTTAAGTCCAGCCAGACTTCTGAGGCAAGTTTAGAAAAAACTTGAACCATGTATAATTCCTCAGACACAGAATTAAGAATCCACGTTGTTGAATCGGGCTACCAAGGATAACTGGATAGATAGAGATCTAGGACGAGCTATCAAGGCAGTTCGACTACAAGGGGAGGATTACAAGTCTTCTGGTGAGCAGTCGACTCGGAAATCGATGTCTGAGTGCAAGTCTTCTGGTGGACAGTCGACTCGGTAGTGAGGTCTTATGCTGGAACCTGCAAAACAGAAGCACCGTTGTTCTTGGGGAGCAGGACAGGGTGTCCTGCGACCAAGCTCGGGCGTGAGAATAAGTATGTGTTTCGAGAGATTAAGAGTAATCAAACGAGAGAGAAGTGCAATGGCTTGAGTTCTGAGAATTTACCTGGTGGTTGAGGGTATTTATAACCCTCAACCTTTGTCTCGTAGCACTGTCAATGTCAGGTCCCCAAAGTAGCATCCTGCAGGTCTGGCATCTGGACTGTGCCAAAGAACCACAGTAGCTGTTTTGGGTAATCAGATTGGTTGTAGTGTCATGTCGAGTCCTGGGATGCCGACCCATGTGTATGAGCGTTGGTCTGTACCTACACGTTTCGGCCTAACTTGGTTTTAAGGATTTGTCCACCAAGTGTGGCCAGTCGACCCGGTAGGGTTCGACAAAGGTAGGTTGGTTTAGTATTGGAGGTCACCAGTCGGCCTGATGACTAATAACTGACAGTCGACTTTGTGAGGGTCGACTGGTCATAAGGTTTGTCACCAGTCGGCCTGGTGGCTTAGTGACTGGCAGTCGACCCTGTCAAGGTCGACTGGTCATAAGGTTTGTCACCAGACGGCCTGGTGGCTTAGTGACTGGCAGTCGACCCTGTCAAGGTCGACTGGTCATAAGGTTTGTCACCAGTTGGCCTGGTGGCTTAGTGACTGGCAGTCGACCCTGTCAAGGTCGACTGGTCATAAGGTTTGTCACCAGTCAGCCTGGTGGCTTAGTGACTGGCAGTCGACCCTGTCATGGTCGACTGGTCATAAGGTCTGTCACCAGTTGGCCTGGTGACTTAGTGACTGGCAGTCAACCCTATCAAGGTCGACTAGTCATAAGGTTTGTCACCAGTCGGCCTGGTGACTTAGTGACTGGCATTCGACCCTGTCAAGGTCGACTGGTCATAAGGTTTGTCACCAGTCGGCCTGGTGTCTAGTGAGTTTGTCTGTTTGAGGTAGAGTGCCTGGATCATGTGTTCATGTGATGTCACTTTAACTTAGACATACGTCATCAGCCCCCCAGTCCGATGTATAGTGGTCTGGACACTGTTATCGGACTTGGAGTAAAAATGTTGTCTTCGTCTTCAGTTGTATCACTTAGCTTTTGGTAGAATTCTTTTGGTTTTCCATGGGAACCGAGTACTGGTTCTCCCAGTTGTATCCCTTAGCAATTTTAAGACTAACACATTTTGAGGTGGCCTGTAGGGTAGTGTGTAAGGAGCCAAATTTGCCTGTGCTCCATCAGTTTTTTAGGATGAATCGGCTAGGGGATTTGTTCACTGTGGATCAGCGTCGAGTAAAGTATAAGGATGGTATTGTGAGTCCTTGTTATTTTTCTCGGGTAACGAGTTAAGTGAAAGTCTTCAAAGATAAATTCTTTTGGTTTTCAGATAAGATTTTGGATGTAGTAATTCCTTGGAAACCTACCAAGCCTCCGTCGAAGCCATGTAAGGCTCGGGAGGAAGGGTTAAATAAGCTGGTGAAGCTCCAGATTCCGTTGAAGCCGTTTCCCAAGAGGGTGTTAGTATTGACTAGCTTGAGTCGGCATTGGTTATCTGTTAACCGAAAGTCAATCTTTAAGTATGATGGTCGGGGTAATGCTTTGTCGTTCTTTCAATCTGAATGCATTGTCTGCTAAATCATGTGCTCATGTTGTTTGTTTTTGCTTTTTGTAGGCATGGAACTTCTATCTTTCATTAGCTTGGATGATGCCGAGGGTGTTGTGCCATTATGCAGGGTAGCAAACCCCTTGGTGAGGATGAAGAGTGCCCTGTTTGAGAGGACAGGGAAACATTGTTTTGAGGATTTTACCATTGAAGATGGTGTTCAATTCATAACTGGATATGCAATGGGTGGTGCAGGTACTGTGTTGGTCCTCCAGGAGGAAAAGGACTCCAGGAAGGGGAAGAAGAGTCGAAAGAGAAAAAATTTCGAGAAGAGTGGGAAAGTAGAGAAAGGCGGTAAGGGGGAGAGGTCGTTGTATGTAAAGCATCTGGCTAAACGGGAAATTTCATCGCCCATCCAAAACAAAAAGGTCGAAAGGACCTAAAGGCAAGTCGGAGTTTCCGACTGCTGGCCCTTGGGGTGAGCCTAAGTTGGCGGATAAGAGTAGTGACTCCTCTAAGATGGAGGGTTGGTCAGGGATGGGTGACAACGATGCTGCCAAGGTGAAGAATGTGGCTGATATCTTGACCATTATGAGTTTACTTCTCTTCCTTTGATTTATCAGAGGTTGACTGACAACTATTAGGGTCTTCTTTGTGATTTGACGGAAGGGCATGCTGGGTGTTCTGAAGTGTCTCCTTGCCCAGAGTTGAGCCATAAGGTTGTTGGTCGTATCTTCTATCTCGGCTGGCAGCTAAAGAATGAGTATCGGTTGGACACTGTTTCTTTATGCCGTGACTTTGGGTGTTTGTCCATCCCTCCGGGTGAGGTGATTGAGTTGGAGAAGGAAGCTCATACTGAAGCTAGGTGTGAAGCCTACTTTAAGTTGACCCGAGCTTATACTGTCGGGGTGAATATAATTAGCCGGAATGCCCGATTGGAGAGGGATCTGAACAAAGCAAGGCTTAAGCTCGATGCTCGGGAAAACGACTTAGCTATCCTGAAGAAGGGGTTGAAGTATCTGAAAGCCTAGTATGTTGATCTTGAGGCTATGTCAAGTTTGAAGGAAGAGCTGGAGAAAGTGAGGGCCAAGAAGGAAGCCGTCGAAAAAACGAATGCTTCGTTGAAGCAGTCGGCCGCTGACTTGTGTAAGGCCCGGGAGGATGACTCCCATCATTTTGATGCGGAGATTGCTGAGTTGAAGCTCGACATGAGTAGGGTTGAGGCTCTTTATAATGGAGCTATTGCTCGGGCCAAAACGTATGGCGATGACCGGCAGTGGCTTATTGATGATGGTTTCCATTATGTTTTTTACCAACCGGCGAAAAGTATTGAGTTCTGAGAGCCATTCGGCAAGTTGCAAAGT
This sequence comes from Deinandra increscens subsp. villosa, assembly GCA_039602395.1. Lineage (NCBI taxonomy): Eukaryota > Viridiplantae > Streptophyta > Magnoliopsida > Asterales > Asteraceae > Deinandra > Deinandra increscens. The sequence goes on from JBCNJP010000027.1 coordinate 59,634,297, forward strand.
GTTCTGATGGCACATGGTGCACATCTTGGTTATGTGGCTGGGTATGACCAGGCCACCTTGGGGAAGCCGAAAGAAGCTAGTCGGTATTACAAGCCAAACTCTAAGACTGATTTCCAGTCTGCTGCTGTGAGCTATTCGAAGGTGACCTATCCATATTTGGATGTTTTGGCCGGCTGTACCAATAAAAAAATGGATGATCTTCACGCGATCCGGCCAAGAGTTATCTGGTTGGCTACTTCGGGGGGTCGAGGCCAAACACCCAGAGCTGTAGCGTCGACTGTAGGTGGGTCGGACTCGGCTGTTGTTCAGCCGAAAGCTTAGTTAGCTCTCTTTGTTTGTGTTTTATTTGTTGGTTTCCTTGCCCTTTCGGGTATGTATTTTAATCGACTTTGACTGTCTGAAATGGAAATCTTTTGTAGTTATTGTTGTGTTGTGTCTTGGAATTTGCTGTATGTATTCCCATTGTCTGTTTCTAGACTTGTGCGTTGTACGTGTTGTAGTCGATCATGCGACTGATACGTGTCATTGATGTTAAAGTAGGAACCACCTTTAGGGTCGGTTATCCCGTATTGATGTCGAACAAGTCGACTTCTGTAGTAATTCACCAATAGTTCCAAGTCGTGTTTGGAATTTTGTTACATAAGCTGTAAAGGCTAGGTGGTTCGGGTTGTGACCGACCACTATGTAGGCCATAAAGGCCGAATGTGTCGTTTAGTGACCGACCATGATGTATGCCATAAAGGCCGAGTGGGTTGGTTAGTGACTGACCATGATGTATGCCATAAAGGCCGAGTGGGTCAGTCAGTGACTGAGCACCACAATATATTGGTCGACCTATGGGGGAGACCCATGAGGCCGACTCGGAGGTCGTGAAGCTGACTCGAAAGTCATGATGCCAACTCGGAGGTCACTATCTAAGTTGGCATAGTTTGTATGGTTCGACTAATAGCCGAGGCACCTTGTGTAAGTTGTGTGGTTAGGTCAGTGACTAAGAACCAATTGTAAGTTTTCTAAGGGAAGGTGAGTAACCAAGGACACACTCTGTATAAGTCGTGAGAGGTTGAGTGGTTCCGTCGATGACCGATGACCATTATGTAAGCCATGAGGGCTGAATGGTTCGCTCAGCGGTCGAATACTACCACATAGGCCGTAAAGGCGGAGTAGTTCGGCCGATAAATGAGCATAACAACGTAAGTCGTAAAGGCTAAGTAGGTCGGTCGATGGCCGACTATAATGTTGGCCATAGAGGTCAAGTGGGCCAGTCGGTGACTGAGCACCACTATGTAAGCCGAAAGGGCTAAGTGGTTTGGCCGAGACCAAGAACCACAATGTACGCCATACAGGCCGAGTGGGTCAGTCATTAACTGAACACCACTATGTAAGCCGAAAGGGCTAAGTGGTTTGGTCGAGACCAAGAACCACAGTGTAGGCCATACAGGCCGAGTGGGCCAGTCATTGACTGAACACCACTATGTAAACCCTAAAGGTTGAGTGGTTTGGTCGAAACCGAGAACCACAGTGTAGGCGATACCGGCCGAGTGGGTCAGTCAGTGACTGAGCACCACTATGTAAGCTGAAAGGGCTAAGTGGTTTGGTCGAGACCAAGAACCACAATGTAGGCCATACAAGCCGAGTGGGTCAGTCATTGACTGAACACCACTATGTAAGCCGAAAGGGCTAAGTGGTTTGGTCGAGACCAAAAACCACAATGTAGGCCATACAGGCCGAGTGGTCAGTCATTGACTGAACACCACTATGTAGGCCGAAAGGGCTAAGTGGTTTGGTCGAGACCAAGAACCACAATGTAGGCCATACAGGCCGAGTGGGTCAGTCATTGACTGAACACCACTATGTTAGCCGAAAGGGCTAAGTGGTTTGGTCGAGACCAAGAACCACAATGTAGGCCATACAGGCCGAGTGGTTCAGTCATTGACTGAACACCACTATGTAAGCCCTAAAGGCTGAGTGGTTTGGTCGAGACCGAGAACCACAGTGTAGGCCATACCGGCCGAGTGGGTCAGTCATTGACTGAACACCACTATGTAAGCCGAAAGGGCTAAGTGGTTTGGTCGAGACCAAGAACCACAATGTAGGCCATACATGCCGAGTGGGTCAGTCATTGACTGAACACCACTATGTAAGCCCTAAAGGCTGAGTGGTTTGGTCAAGAATGAGAACCACAACGTTCGGATGTACGGTCCGAAATATATGATCGATAGAAAATATATGAGTGCGCGTTTATACCTAGGTTCGACCGAAGTCTTTCGGTCTATGTGGTCCAGACTTATGCCGAGTGCCTCCTGGGTCGAGTGTTAACTGCTCGATCGAGGCGACTTGGCTCTCTGCTGGTCACCCACTAATATAGAGCTGTGAGGAATGAACGATTATGTGTTTTCCTGTGTAGCCCGGGACGGATAACCATCTTACGAATATTGCTTTCTAGTTTCTTATGGGGAGTTGGTCTGTTTGTACTGAAATTGGCTGACCCTTTATTGTCTCCCTTTTAACTAGTAGCAAGGAGGCATGCCCTTAGGCCTACCTATGATAATAGTTCAGTTGGTTTGTCAACTGCAAACTGAGAATCATGTTATTTTGTTAATTTGTTATTTATAGTTAGGTCGAATGGTAGCCAGCCGACTTGTATAACTATATAGCCGCGTTTAGGCCAGGTGTGACTGGTCTAAAAAAATAGATAAAATCTTGCAAAGGCAATTTATACCTTTGTTGATTAATAATGGGACTTATGTATGTGTTGCCCATCAGGTCGTCTACTTGTACAATTCTTGAGTGGTCCGGGGTAGTCCGGGTATCTTCTTATAGTGCTTGTTAGAGCAAATTGATTCAGAGTATACTGGATATCTTTGTGTAATGCTCGATAGGGCAAAATAGTCCAGAGTATTCTGGGTGTCTTCTTATGTGTGTAGTCTTCTAGGGAAACATGTTCGTGTCAGATTGGGTGGTTCGGAAATCCGAGTGACCACATATGTTAGTTGTACGAGTTTAGCATTCCATTCGTAGGTTGTCGTAGCTAGTCGTGAAGGTTGAATGCATTATGTAGAATCGAATTGGTGACATTGACTGTTAGTCGACTTTAGCTTGGTCGACTGGTCATTCGACATGTCAGCGATCGACTTGGTCAGTTGACTGGTCATTCGACCTTAGCTTGGTCGACTGGTCATTCGACCTGTCACTCGACCTGTCACTCGACCTGTCAGCAGTCGATTTTGTCATCATGACTGTCAGTCGACCTAGGCTTGGTCGACTGGTCACTCGACCTGTCAGCAGTCGACTTGGTCATCATGACTGTCAGCCGACCTAGGCTTGGTCGACTGGTCACTCGACCTGTCAGCAGTCGACTTGGTTGTCTGAGGTGGAGTGTTTAGAGTGTGTATTACGTGTGATGTTACTTTGCCTCGAACATACATCATTACATTACTTGTATATGTTGTCTTTCCTTTGATTTTTAACATGTATAGAAATGACCAAATGTAATGATGTAGCACATCATGTGAGTTGGGTTTCCAATCCGCATGAGTGACTGTGAGGCTAGAGATTGCTTGCGTGAGGCATGTGAAAAACCATCTCAAGTGGTTTGTTTGATGTTATGTAGGTGGTAGTTGACGATCATGACCAATAGATGTTCCATCTTCCTCTAATCTTGGGTGGGAACTTGTAAATGTGTTGGAAGATAGTTTGTACCATTATGAGGTCAACTCAGAGCAAGGTCACGAGGTCGAATCTGGAGTAAGATCGTGAGGTTGACTCTGAGCAATTGTCATGAGGTCGACTCAGAAGTAATATCATGAGGTCGGCCTGTTGGATGTAGCACCATCTTATGATGTATAAATGATCAAATTGCTTGAGTCGTCCCTTTGTATGTATCATTACCAGATGACTTGTAATAGGTTCGAGTTGTTGGTCGACCTTGTTAGCTGTCCTTGGTAGACGACTCTTTGTTGTATTGCCATGTAATAGTTTTGAAATGGACAAGCGTTGTTAGTTAACTTATCCTTCTTATCCCAGTCGACCCTTGTGTGGTATAAATGTCTCCGGTGTTTGTCAACACCTTGTAACAATTCTTGTATGTATGCTTGTGAGGTCGACTGATCTTGTTCAAGTCGGCTGGTATGCTATCTCAGTCGACTGGTGCTACCCATGCCGACTGGCGTGTTATCTTAGTCGGCTGATGTTAATTAAGCCGACTGACGTGTATTTTCAGTCGACTGGTTTCATTCCGGTCGACTGCTGTGTCCTCCAAGTCGACTGGTATCGTACCAGTCGAGTGTTCTGTTATGTATTGGTCTCGAAGATTTTGTGAGGTTTGTTTGTAACAGACCAATGTAATTAATTGGTGTTGTACCCCTCAGACGTAGACTTTTGTGGTATTTCGTCCGACTGGAATGGGTCACCTTTCGGTGTAATTTGCTTCAGCATCTATGCATCTGATCAAAGATAGTTAGTTAGTCATTTTTTTGCTTTTGTATTTTTTGTGACGTCTCATAGGCTCTCGACAAACATTGTTCTGAGTTATACTGGCTCGTCTGGCCTATGTCATGTAGGGCTGTTGGAGAGTAGCCCGGTCGGACCCGAGGGTGAAGCCCATTCGGAATGGTTGTCAATCTGGACAACGTTGTAGTTTGGAATAATATTGTAGTTTGGAGATGGAGTCTCGTCTAGAGTTGGGAGCTCGAAGAGAGTAGTTTCATCTTGGAGAGAGAATGTATGTTAGGAACATTGTAAAAATAAAGTATAACTTGGTGTATACGTAGCCCGCTTGGGAACGTGTCGTCTGCTCGTGTGAGAGCTTAGTCAGTAATTGTAGATGAAGATCGTACAGAATTATAGTTTAGCATCATTCGGATCCAAAGGTGGAACCAAAACAAGTCGTCCACTTGAGTGGGAGCTCAGTCGATACCCAGTGGATGAAGCTCGCACAGAGCTGTAAATTAGCATCGCTCAGGTCCGAAGGTAGAACTGAAACGATTCGTCCACTCGGGTAAGAACTCAGACCCTATCTTCTTGGTTTCTTCTACATTCAGGTGACTGAGCACCACAATATATTGGTCGACTTATGGGGGAGACCCATGAGGCCGACTCGGAGGTCGTGAAGCTGACTCGAAAGTCATGATGCCAACTCGGAGGTCACTATCTAAGTTGGCATAGTTTGTATGGTTCGACTAATAGCTGAGGCACCTTGTGTAAGTTGTGTGGTTAGGTCAGTGACTAAGAACCAATTGTAAGTTTTCTAAGGGAAGGTGAGTAACCAAGGACACACTCTGTATAAGTCGTGAGAGGTTGAGTGGTTCCGTCGATGACCGATGACCATTATGTAAGCCATGAGGGCTGAATGGTTCGCTCAGCGGTCGAATACTACCACATAGGCCGTAAAGGCGGAGTAGTTCGGCCGATAAATGAGCATAACAACGTAAGTCGTAAAGGCTAAGTAGGTCGGTCGATGGCCGACTATAATGTTGGCCATAGAGGTCAAGTGGGTCAGTCGGTGACTGAGCACCACTATGTAAGCCGAAAGGGCTAAGTGGTTTGGCCGAGACCAAGAACCACAATGTACGCCATACAGGCCGAGTGGGTCAGTCATTAACTGAACCCCACTATGTAAGCCGAAAGGGCTAAGTGGTTTGGTCGAGACCAAGAACCACAGTGTAGGCCATACAGGCCGAGTGGGCCAGTCATTGACTGAACACCACTATGTAAACCCTAAAGGTTGAGTGGTTTGGTCGAAACCGAGAACCACAGTGTAGGCGATACCGGCCGAGTGGGTCAGTCAGTGACTGAGCACCACTATGTAAGCTGAAAGGGCTAAGTGGTTTGGTCGAGACCAAGAACCACAATGTAGGCCATACAAGCCGAGTGGGTCAGTCATTGACTGAACACCACTATGTAAGCCGAAAGGGCTAAGTGGTTTGGTCGAGACCAAAAACCACAATGTAGGCCATACAGGCCGAGTGGTCAGTCATTGACTGAACACCACTATGTAGGCCGAAAGGGCTAAGTGGTTTGGTCGAGACCAAGAACCACAATGTAGGCCATACAGGCCGAGTGGGTCAGTCATTGACTGAACACCGCTATGTTAGCCGAAAGGGCTAAGTGGTTTGGTCGAGACCAAGAACCACAATGTAGGCCATACAGGCCGAGTGGTTCAGTCATTGACTGAACACCACTATGTAAGCCCTAAAGGCTGAGTGGTTTGCTCGAGACCGAGAACCACAGTGTAGGCCATACCGGCCGAGTTGGTCAGTCATTGACTGAACACCACTATGTAAGCCGAAAGGGCTAAGTGGTTTGGTCGAGACCAAGAACCACAATGTAGGCCATACAGGCCGAGTGGGTCAGTCATTGACTGAACACCACTATGTAAGCCCTAAAGGCTGAGTGGTTTGGTCAAGAACGAGAACCACAACGTTCAGATGTACGGTCCGAAATATATGATCGATAGAAAATATATGAGTGCGCGTTTATACCTAGGTTCGACCGAAGTCTTTCGGTCTATGTGGTCCAGACTTATGCCGAGTGCCTCCTGGGTCGAGTGTTAACTGCTCGATCGAGGCGACTTGGCTCTCTGCTGGTCACCCACTAATATAGAGCTGTGAGGAATGAACGATTATGTGTTTTCCTGTGTAGCCCGGGACGGATAACCATCTTACGAATATTGCTTTCTAGTTTCTTATGGGGAGTTGGTCTGTTTGTACCGAAATTAGCTGACCCTTTATTGTCTCCCTTTTAACTAGTAGCAAGGAGGCATGCCCTTAGGCCTACCTATGATAATAGTTCAGTTGGTTTGTCAACTGCAAACTGAGAATCATGTTATTTTGTTAATTTGTTATTTATAGTTAGGTCGAATGGTAGCCAGCCGACTTGTATAACTTTATAGCCGTGTTTAGGCCAGGTGTGACTGGTCTAAAAAAATAGATAAAATCTTGCAAAGGCAATTTATACCTTTGTTGATTAATAATGGGACTTATGTATGTGTTGCCCATCAGGTCGTCTACTTGTACAATTCTTGAGTGGTCCGGGTTAGTCCGAGTATCTTCTTATAGTGCTTGTTAGAGCAAATTGATTCAGAGTATACTGGATATCTTTGTGTAATGCTCGATAGGGCAAAATAGTCCAGAGTATTCTGGGTGTCTTCTTATGTGTGTAGTCTTCTAGGGAAACATGTTCGTGTCAGATTGGGTGGTTCAGAAATCCGAGTGACCACATATGTTAGTTGTACGAGTTTAGCATTCCATTCGTAGGTTGTCGTAGCTAGTCGTGAAGGTTGAATGCATTATGTAGAATCGAATTGGTGAGATTGACTGTTAGTCGACTTTAGCTTGGTCGACTGGTCATTCGACATGTCAGCAATCGACTTGGTCAGTTGACTGGTCATTCGACCTTAGCTTGGTCGACTGGTCATTCGACCTGTCACTCGACCTGTCAGCAGTCGATTTTGTCATCATGACTGTTAGTCGACCTAGGCTTGGTCGACTGGTCACTCGACCTGTCAGCAGTCGACTTGGTCATCATGACTATCAGCCGACCTAGGCTTGGTCGACTGGTCACTCGACCTGTCAGCAGTCGACTTGGTTGTCTGAGGTGGAGTGTTTAGAGTGTGTATTACGTGTGATGTTACTTTGCCTCGAACATACATCATTACATTACTTGTATATGTTGTCTTTCCTTTGATTTTTAACATGTATAGAAATGACCAAATGTAATGATGTAGCACATCATGTGAGTTGGGTTTCCAGTCCGCATGAGTGACTGTGAGGCTAGAGATTGCTTGCGTGAGACATGTGAAAAACCATCTCAAGTGGTTTGTTTGATGTTATGTAGGTGGTAGTTGACGATCATGACCAATAGATGTTCCATCTTCCTCTAATCTTGGGTGGGAACTTGTAAATGTATTGGAAGATAGTTTGTACCATTATGAGGTCAACTCAAAGCAAGGTCACGAGGTCGAATCTGGAGTAAAATCGTGAGGTTGACTCTGAGCAATTGTTATGAGGTCGACTCAGAAGTAATATCATGAGGTCGGCCTGTTGGATGTAGCACCATCTTATGATGTATAAATGATCAAATTGCTTGAGTCGTCCCTTTGTATGTATCATTACCAGATGACTTGTAATAGGTTCGAGTTGTTAGTCGACCTTGTTAGCTGTCCTTGGTAGACGACTCTTTGTTGTATTGCCATGTAATAGTTTTGAAATGGACAAGCGTTGTTAGTTAACTTATCCTTCTTATCCCAGTCGACCCTTGTGTGGTATAAATGTCTCCGGTGTTTGTCAACACCTTGTAACAATTCTTGTATGTATGCTTGTGAGGTCGACTGATCTTGTTCAAGTCGGCTGGTATGCTATCTCAGTCGACTGGTGCTACCCATGCCGACTGGCGTGTTATCTTAGTCGGCTGATGTTAATTAAGCCGACTGACGTGTATTTTCAGTCGACTGGTTTCATTCCGGTCGACTGCTGTGTCCTCCAAGTCGACTGGTATCGTACCAGTCGAGTGTTCTGTTAAGTATTGGTCTCGAAGATTTTGTGAGGTTTGTTTGTAACAGACCAATGTAATTAATTGGTGTTGTACCCCTCAGACGTAGACTTTTGTGGTATTTCGTCCGACTGGAATGGGTCACCTTTCGGTGTAATTTGCTTCAGCATCTATGCATCTGATCAAAGATAGTAGTTAGTCATTTGTTTGCTTTTGTATTTTTTGTGACGTCTCATAGGCTCTCGACAAACATTGTTCTGAGTTATACTGGCTTGCCTGGCCTATGTCATGTAGGGCTGTTGGAGAGTAGCCCGGTCGGACCCGAGGGTGAAGCCCATTCGGAATGGTTGTCAATCTGGACAACGTTGTAGTTTGGAATAATATTGTAGTTTGGAGATGGAGTCTCGTCTAGAGTTGGGAGCTCGAAGAGAGTAGTTTCATCTTGGAGAGAGAATGTATGTTAGGAACATTGTAAAAATAAAGTATAACTTGGTGTATACGTAGCCCGCTTGGGAACGTGTCGTCTGCTCGTGTGAGAGCTTAGTCAGTAATTGTAGATGAAGATCGTACAGAATTATAGTTTAGCATCATTCGGATCCAAAGGTGGAACCAGAACAAGTCGTCCACTTGAGTGGGAGCTCAGTCGATACCCAGTGGATGAAGCTCGCACAGAGCTGTAAATTAGCATCGCTCAGGTCCGAAGGTAGAACTGACACGATTCGTCTACTCGGGTAAGAGCTCAGACCCTATCTTCTTGGTTTCTTCTACATTCAGGTGACTAGTTCGTTTGGAACTGGAAGTCGACCTGCAACGGTAAAGGCATTCGGGCAAGATGTAACCACTTGGAATTCTGACCACGAGGGCCTGTGATTGTATGATGGTTAAAGCCTTTTTTCATTTTTGTCATACTTTTGTTAGATGGTGAGGCACGTGAGATAGCCTTATTCATTTTGTCAATGTAGACTGACAACTTTATGTGTTGTATGTATCATGGGATGTGGCCAAGGTCCTGTGCCAGAATTTAGTAGTTGTATCGGACCTGAAGGATGCAAAGGCAACTGAAATGGTGGGTAGAAAGGCATGGAGGAGCCTTGTGGCCCATATGGGGTCATGAACTGAGTGTGCAGGTAGAACTGCTGACTTGGGAATGGTGACTGTTATTGTGTGTAAAATTTGATGCTGAGTCGGCCCAGACGGGTTGACCAGTGCGATAGTGATGTTGAAGTTTGGGCTTTCGTCTTCGTAAGACTATTGTAAACATATTCTCTCCAGTCACTCTGCTTCCACATGGTCATTCAGTGTATGTCTGACGTGTAAAGAGTGTTCGCGTACCAACTCATGTGTAGGAGTCAAGGGATCTGGGTCGACTGTTCCGGATGAGCCATCAGCCGTCCTCTTCCCATCTGGTGTTAGGAAATCTTCCTCAGCATTCAGTGCTCGTTTTTCAGAGTTGTTAGTCATCTTGAAAGTTGTTTGTGGTAAGCTGTCACACCCCCAAAAATCCCACGCGCGACAACGCGCCGCAGGGAGTGTGACAAACCAGGATCGAACACATTAGCCATACGAACAGTCTATATGCAATGTAAAAGTAAAAGCAGAGTAAATGCGTTTTTAAATGCGGAAGCGTAATCGACAAAGTTGTAGTAATTGTTCAAGCGCCAAAACATGCGCAAACCAAAAGTTAATAAGTTTGATAAATAAATAAGTCTATGATGCATGCATGGTAATAGAAATCCTTATGTGGTGCATCCTAGCTCGTGGCAGACAATCCAGTTTAGCGACCTGAGATATAACATGCTAAAGTGTCAACACAAAGGTTGGTGAGTTCACAGGTTTAATCAGTTCAACAGTTTAACAGTTCAGTAAAATCCAGATAATATATCAATAGTTAGCTAGACTACTTTCAAGAAATCAGTGCACGTTTGACTAGATCAACTAGTTATCCAGTTACTGAAGCTCGACAAGTTCAATTGTGCCTCGTTAAGACTAAGAAGTTTATAACACCCGTTCGATATCCAATCGTGTCAGAGCGACTGACCCGGGTGGGGTTGTCAAACCCAGTAGATCTACTAAATAAGTTCCCGCTGATGTCACATTGACAGTAACTATAAAGTGAGGGCTTTATCATAAGTGTGCCACTATCATTCAGGTGATATATATCTAACAGTTCAAGTGTTTGCATGTTAATCTCCCCCAACAGGATTGAAATAAGTAAAATGGGGTCGTGAAACTCACCTTAGGTTGCTCAGCAAAGTTTCCAGACAAACAGTTAATTCAAATAGCAAAAACGAGTCTTGTGCAAGCAATCAATGACCTAACGAGCATACGAGTATAAGTGTGTGTTCTAAACTATTAAATCTAACGTAAACGATAAAAACGAGGAATCGTGAAGTCCGGAATAAGTCGAGGATGGCACGTGTGCCAAATCCGAGCGAATATCGAAATAACGCGAGAAAATCCAATATATATCTTTAATATATATTTTCTAAGTAAATACATATATATTATATATATATATATTTAAATAAATGTTCAAGTGACGTTGATAATAAAGTTTTAACAAGTTATATATATATATATATATATATATATATTCATAAATATGTTAAATCCAATGATTTAAATATTTATTTTGAAACGAACAACAATTTATGGTGAAACATAATCTAAAACCGAGTATTTCGTGTTTCTAATCAAAACAACGCTTTTTAATAGTTTCCTAAAAACATCAAATGTTTACACAAAATATTATTTGTTTCAATCCAACGTCTTGTATATATATATATATATATATATTTCTCCTTTTTAGATAAATTCAAAGTTTTATATCAATATATGTATATTTATATATATATATATATATTTAAATGACAAGTTAGACATGTTTGCAATCCAAAATATGATTCCACAAGTTTTAGATGTCTTAAATATATTTTTTACGGGTTTTAGATATGATAGGAACCAATTTTAATACAAATCTAGCCACCAAATGCTCAAAACAAAGCAAAAATAATAAAAATAAAAATTGTGGAGGTCACTGGGTTAGAACCCGTGACCTCCTGGATCGACACTCGCGCCCTTAACCATCCGGCATGTGGCCTCAGTTTGGTAACAGAACCGTCGCGATTACTTTTGTTCTATAGTGGAGGCTAGACCGGTTCAAAGAACTAAAACAAGAGAAAAAGAAAAGCGCAGAGGCGGGTTTCGAACCCCCGACCTCTCGCAACAAAGCCCCGAACCCGAACCACTATGCCAGTTTGGCGTCTGTTACAAACCCGGAACGAAAAATATATAACCTATACCCACCAGACATCATCTTCTTCACCCACAATCTCCGGTGATCGGAACCCTAGTTCCGGTCGCCGGAAAATCGAAAACCCAAATAAACTCGTAAAAGATATGCGATTAACACAGAAAATGGTTTACCTTGAGGCGAAGGTGAGTTACGAGATGATTTCGACACCGAACACGAACCCGACAATTTTCACGAACCCGAACCCCTTGTCACTTGTGGTGCTCCGCGACCCCTACTGTGATAATAACCACCGAGGGATGACAGGTGAGGATGAATGAGGGTGTTGTAGAGACTGAGACAGTGGTGTTTCCCGGTGGTTTGAGTTCGTCGGAAACTGGAACGAGAGAGAGAGAACGAAAGTTGAGAGGGTATGTTGTGGTTGGCAAATGATTTCTGGGAGTTATACTAGACCTAATGATCAAAGGTTGATTGAAACTGATCAGAGTTTAATTCTCGAATTCAAGTTGGTCGAGGAAATGGGTCGACGGTTACGAAGGAGTCGGTCGAAACCGATCCTCCGATTGAATCTCCCGTAAATGTCATTTAAACTAAGTTTCAGTTAATGGCACATCCAGTCCCTCGAGAATTTACAATATAGAAGGCAGGTTTGGGATAATCACATAATAGCCCCTCATTGTTTTATTAAGGCATGGAGTTTAAAGGTTGACAAGGTTGGTCCCTCAAGTTATAAAAAGGTAACGGAAGGTTAACGGAATGAATAATTTAACGACGAATATACGAGGAACGTCCAAATATATAAGTCGTATAACGTTTATAAGAAAATATAAACTTAAATAACTACATAAAATCATAACTAATAATTCTCCTTCTCCATTCAATTTTACATAAAATCATGGGTTTTAATTCTATAACTTATACATAATTAAAATACATAACTCCATGATTAATAACTTGTAATTAGAGTCTTTAAATTACATAGAATCATAAATGTGATTAAATTATGTTTTATATATATATATATATATATATATATATATATATATATATATTTATCACCTAAAATCATAAGATATAATTGTCACATAAAATGACGCAACGTTCACATGAAATCGTAACGTATGATAAAATCATAGAACACGAATATCAAACGTCGAACTTAAGTGCATGCTCGTTTAGTGATTACTACACAAAACCCTAATTTGCTAAAGTCAACAAGTCAACACAGTTAAGCACATAAATGTTCACACAACATTTAATACGGTCTTACGTTCAGTTAATGCTAGAAAGTGACCTGAAAAGTCAGATTGTCACATAAGCTTTTTCAAGATAGACACTCAGTTTTCAACCCACAACATGCAAGAAAATTAGAACATGATTTAAGCATTTGTAAGTTATGCGTAAATGTATAATCTCCCTTTTTGGGTATTAAACCCAATGCAATAAATCATTATAAAAATTAGCTAGGAGACTATATCATGAACCAAGTAGCATGGTAGCATGTGCAATAGTGTTTGTACCTGTCTTTGGTAAGCTTTTCCAGCTGTAAAGAGTCCAATACTTACTGTGACTGTTAGAATTATCATATGCATTTGTTTCTTTATTTCATAATGGATTTGCCAAATAGATGTGTATAGATAAATCTGATTGTTGAATTAGGTCATGTAGGGGAGTCGGTAGACCACCCATAACATGAATGAAAAATAAGTCATGTTCTAAGCACTTGGTAAGTTATGTATAAATGCATGTAATCTCCCTTTTTGGGTATTAAACCCAATGTAACTAACCATTGTGTAAACTGGTTGGGAGACTGAACCAAGTGGCATATTCATATACAAAGAGTTCCTGATTCGGAAATGTAATGAGTTTCTAGCGAATAGAGATGTGTACCAGATCATATGTCATGATAGTCGTTAAAAATACCGTGCGGATGGCGCCAATGTAGAATCGGGCTACCAAGGATAACTGGATAGATAGAGATCTAGGACGAGCTATCAAGGTAGTTCGACTACAAGGGGAGGATTACAAGTCTTCTGGTGAGCAGTCGACTCGGAAATCGATGTCTGAGTGAAACTCTTCTGGTGGGCAGTTGACTCGGTAGTGAGGTCTTATGCTGGAACCTGCAAAAAAGAAGCGCCGTTGTTCTTGGGGAGCAGGACAGGGTGTTATGCGACCAAGCTCGGGCGTGAGAATAAGTATGCGTTTCGAGAGATTACGAGTAATCAAACGAGAGAGAGTGCAATGGCTTGAGTTCTGAGAATGTAACTGGTGGTTGAGGGTATTTATAACCCTCAACCTTTGTCTCGTAGTGCTGTCAATGTGAGGTCCCCAAAGTAGCATCCTGCAGGTCTGGCATCTGGACTGTGCCAAAGAACCACAGTAGTTGTTTTGGGTAATCACATTGGTTGTAGTGTCAGGTCGAGTCCTGGGACGCCGACCCGTGTGTATGAGCATTGGTCTGTACCTACACGTTTCGGCCTAACTTGGTTTTAAGGATTTGTCCACCAAGTGTGGCCAGTCGACCCGGAAGGGTTAGACAAAGGTAGGTTGGTTTAGTATTGAGGGTCACCAGTCGGCCTGGTGACTAATAACTGATAGTCGACTTTGTGAGGGTCGACTGGTCATAAGGTTTGTCACCAGTCAGCCTGGTGGCTTAGTGACTGGCAGTCGACCCTGTCAAGGTCGACTGGTCATAAGGTTTGTCACCAGACGGCCTGGTGGCTTAGTGACTGGCAGTCGACCCTGTCAAGGTCGACTGGTCATAAGGTTTGTCACCAGTTGGCCTGGTGGCTTAGTGACTGGCAGTTGACCCTGTCAAGGTCGACTGGTCATAAGGTTTGTCACCAGTCGGCCTAATGGCTTAGTGACTGGCAGTCGACCCTATCAAGGTTGACTGGTCATAAGGTTTGTCACCAGTCGGCCTGGTGGCTTAGTGACTGGCAGTCGACTGGTCATAAGGTTTGTCACCAGTCGGCCTGGTGGCTTAGTGACTGGCAGTCGACCCTGTCAAGGTCGACTGGTCATAAGGTTTGTCACCAGTCGGCCTGGTGGCTTAGTGACTGGCAGTCGACCTTGTCAAGGTCGACTGGTCATAAGGTCTGTCACCAGTCGGCCTGGTGACTTAGTGACTGGCAGTCGACCCTGTCAAGGTCGACTGGTCATAAGGTTTGTCACCAGTCAGCCTGGTGACTTAGTAACTGGAAGTCGACCCTGTCAAGGTCGAGTGGTCATAAGGTTTGTCACCAGTCGGCCTGGTGTCTAGTGAGTTTGTCTGTTTGAGGTAGAGTGCCTGGAACATGTGTTCATGTGATGTCACTCTGACTTAGACATACGTCATCACACGTTATAACAACTGAGTTACATCTATCCCACTGCTTGGCTAGCACATCGTTATCCTCAGACCGCTTGCAGGACCCATTAATAAATCCCATTTTATTTTTTACTTGTAAAGCGAGTTTCATAGAATTAGACCAAACAGTGTAATTTTCAAACCTTTAAGTTTTATACTCACAATAGTAAGGTTACTAGAGTCACTAGCATGAAGATAAAAAAGATTACTAGCATCAAGCTTATTGACTTTAGTTGTAACAACTGTATCACCCATGATAAGAGATACACAAGTCACAAAGAAAAAAAAATATAAGTAGATAAATAATCACCAAGCTCCACTCAAATGCTTTGACAAGAATTCACGTGAAGATAGATTTGAAATATGGATCAAAACTTTGAATTATGATTTAATATATGGATAAAAAACACGTGAAGACGTCAGACCATAATAATAAGAATAATAATAATAATAATAATAATAATAATAATAATAATAATAATAATAATAATAATAATAATAATAATAATAATAATAATAATAACAACCTTTAGATAACAAAATAGGAAGATCTCACCGGGTTATCCAATTTTGCGATCCAAGAGGAGGAGGGCACCGGCAGAAGCGAGATTTCTCCTTAGGAATCTTGTCGACAGAGGAAAAGTAATTTGATCACCAGATTTGTTTGGGCAGAGTTAGATGAAATTGTGATGAACCAAACCTTCAAGAATTAGGGCTTGAGATTTTTAGCAACAGTAGATTGTATCAATTTGTCTCAAGAACAGACGTAGATGAGGCTACGGGAGTAGTGGCTCTGATGCCATATCAAAAATAAAGTAATGAACTTGAAATTTCAAATGGTTACAATCAGAAAGAAAGATTCGGTGTTTCACCGATTACAAGAAGGAGAATGACAAGAATACTAGAAAGAGACTAACTTTGTGTGTTGCTTGATGATTCAAAGCATTTGATAGACCCCTTTTTATACTTGAATGCAGAAGACGTAGAAAGGAAACCTCAATCACACAATAAACACAACATCAGTAATAAAGGCAAGAGCAAACGCAACAGCAAATGGAAGGAAAGCCAGCTGAGAATTTGGGAGCACAAGAAGGAGAACGGCTGGAAAAGGCAGCCCTAAAACTTGAAACAAATGATGGACAAGAGAGGAGGCAAGCTGTGATTATCTTTTCTTTCAAGCCCAACATCCACACTTCTTTGAGTCCAAGAAACCCATCAGCCCTAAACACAAAAAAAAACTAAATAAGGCCACATTAAATTGACAAAAGATATATTGTTAACATAAATTCCGAACAAGAGGAGCAAACGAACGAACAGAACATGCAATTTTAGAGCTTATGTCATCTTCTAAAGAAAAGACTACAAAAACCCACATCATTTTTCAAATAATTGATGTAGGATGTTTATGCAATAATTTTTTTAACTTTAAAGACCTAGTTAAGGCGGAAAAAAGGGTGGGTGGCATGGGAAGGTTTAGTTTGGATTGAAACGTAATTGGTTGACCCTAAATGTTTACTGTTCAAGACCTTTTACTTTTTCGCATATAATTACTGTCAAATATGATTTAATAAAACTACATTCTCTTAAAAAAAATTCAATCAAGTTAAATAAAATCTTTGGTTATATGTCCATTTGAAATACACTTCGGGTGACTTTTGAAAAGCTAACAGCAATCACTTGGATTCACAGTAGCAGGTACATTTTGAAAAGCTAACAGCAGGGACACTCATGCTAAAGCTGAAAAGCTAACAGTAATAACTGACCTTAATCTCTTGGATTCACAGTAGCAGGTACATTTTCTGTATTTGTGTTTGATTGGTGCTTGGTGTTAGATAGCTGAGACTTACTTGCTTCTCATAAAATCTGCACCTAAAAAAATGTAAACTCGTGTTAGTAGCCCAAATTATAATCTTGTAATAATGTAGAAGCACAAACTTGAGTAAGCATTTAGTCCGAATGTTAAGAAAAAAATTCTATTGTTAAATAAGTTGATTTTATTTCCACTAAGCGGCTAGCCGTCTTTTGGCTTTCATCACGAAATTTTTCCAGTGATTCATTTGTAGCCGCTGCTATATCAACTTGGAGTGATGGAAACCGCTTCAACTCCTGCAAAGAGTGACAAATATTTTGAAAAGTCTGCTTGATTTTTTGTTGCAATTTTCAAACAAAACATTCCAAAAAGGCATTAATCAGACCTCACAAGAATCTAACATCTAAATTTTACACAATAATGATTTAATTACCACTGTCTCTGCCATGGATTTCCTCACAAGTTCTTTTAAAACGAAGTGTACTTGTGGAGAGAAAAACATAGTAAACTCAATGAGGAGTGTGTGAGCTTTTTTAACTGTTCAATAAGAAATATTAGATGCTGCATAGAATTAAATTAACTAAGTCCTATTTATTTATTTATCTATTTATTTGTTATATTTACTTACTGCATCAACAGAAGCTTCAGCTGGACCCTTGAAATATCCAAGAGATCCATATATTAGTCTTCTATATCCTTGCTCAGGAGCAACCAAGTGAGGCTGATAACCACGGGGAAAAGCTCAGGAGCAACCAAGTTGTTCACCAAACCCTGAGCTAAACAAAACTCGCTCTAAAACACCAAATCTTCAAATCATCGTTTAATCGCATGTCGCAACTATAAATCAGCAATTCAGCAGGTTTGACATGTAGCACAAATAAATTTTCGATTGTATTCATCATATACCATATCTTATGAGAAATATACCTTATGAGAAACTAAATTAGCAAGCTACACCACACCTACAATTTTAAACAACAAAAGATTAATGAGGATAAACATGATAACTCAACGATCTACATCTGCAAATCTACATCTATGATAAATGGTTATGTGAAAATAATAAACTATTTAAACCAAACCTCATTATTCATCAAATCAAGAGGCTGAGAACTCTTTAAGATCAGAAAATGATTATACTGACTCCTATAAGAACATGTATATATTCTACTAAACCTAATTATTCACATATTCCTTCACACTCCATCAAAACTTAACATGGAAATCTACATGTTGGGAATCGAGATTCCGACCCGACAACACGGTGAAGAACATGACAACTCAAGACACAAGACTCAACTAAAGAAGATGGCTCTAGTGAATATTATTTATTGTTTAAATATTGTCACTAGTTGGTAGTTTTACTATTATGCCCTTAGTGAGTTTTGTAGTATATATAGTAAGTCTTTCTCATGTGAAAGACTTGAAGATGATGAGTGTATGTTTGAGAGAGAGTTAGTCATGGTTCCTTGAAGCTTTTCAAGGGTTCTTGAACTTACCTAGCAAGCTCAAGAAACCCGGGAATGCGTGGGGTAGGTAATGTAATCATTCGGTTATTGTTAATCATTTGGTTATCTTTTGTTATCTATCTTTCATGTTGTTCATCGTTGATCTATCTTGCTATTCATATCCATGTTTCTACTAGCTTTGTTCTTCATCATCATCACATCTCAAACACCATCGTGTTCATATCCGGGTGTTCATTTGTTTCTACAAAAACGAGTTACACAAAGACTCGATCCGCTTCCGCAACCAAGGTATTTTGCCCACCACCTCGGTTTCACAATTGGTATCAGAGCCATTGGCTCTCTACTTTGAAGACTTCTAGTGCTTCAAAGCTGATACTCTACTTGCATACTTATTTTCTTTAAGCCTTTTCTGTTTTACAAAACTGTTTTTCACAATGACTGATTTAACTCTTGGTTCACTGAACGGCAGCTCTAACAAACCACCAATTTTCACTCCTGGTGACTTTGATACTTGGAAACTCAGGATGGAAGGTTTTGTTAGAAGCCTAGACAGACGCATTTGGAACAGGTTGACTGTAGGTCCTTACAATCCAACTGTTCAATCTGCTGATGATGCCCAAGTGCAAATACCAAAACCACTAGACAAATATGTTGAAGCTGATTACACTGAACTTGAGTATGATCACAAGGCCTACTGGACACTCCAGGCTGCATTACCCAACTCTATACTTGTAGGGTTTAAGGGATATAAGACAGCACATTGCTTGTGGATTGCTCTCAGTGAAATGTATGAAGGGTCTAGTGAGGTTAAGGAAAACAAGAAAGATGTTTTGAAACAAAGATATGAAAACTTTACTTACAAAACTGGTGAATCTATGACCAACCAGTATCTTAGATTTGTTTCACTTCTTGATGAATTGCAAAAGGTAGAAGTAAAAACTGAACAAGCTGATGCCAACAGAAAGTTCCTGAGATCATTACCTCCAGCTTGGACTGTCTACACAGTCAGCATCAGGGAGTGTAAAGATCTCAAAAAGCTTAAACTAAGTGAACTCCATGGAATCCTTAGTGCTTATGAAATGGAACTTAATTTTAAGCAGAATAGCTTTCCTGAGGCATCACCACAGTTGCAAACCACTGCTTTGGTTACAACTGATTTTCAAAAGATCTCAAACTCTTCTCAATATCACTCACCCTCAGTCAGTTTCATTGAGTCACCTAGAGGCTCAGAGAGTTCTTCAACATTTTTTGACAACTCTCACTCTGCCTATGTGGCAACTGACTCATCACAAGGCTTCACACGTGAAGACTTGGAATGCATAGGGGCAGATGATCTAGAAGAAATGGACATTTTAACTCAATTAGCTATGGTTTCTGTGAGGGCCCAAAGATTTTATAAAAGAACTGGAAGAACTTATAAAGGGTCAAAGGGATCATCAATTGGGTTGGATAAATCTAAAGTTAAATGCTATAACTGTCACCAACTTGGTCATTTTGCCAGAGAATGCAAGCAACCAAGAAGAGATGGACAGAACAACAACAACAATGTCCAACAGAGGTCAAACCATGGAAGCAACAACAGCAGCAGTCAACAAAACAACAACAACAGCAACCAACAGCCAACTCAACCAAAACCACTAGGAAATCAAAGTGTGGTAGCAGCTGTTGCTAATCAGACTGAATGCTTTGAGTGGGATGACTTTGTCACTGAGTATGAGCCAATCAACCATGCTTTGATGGCTAAAGAAGATTCAACTGAACAGGTAAATGAAATTCCTGAAAATGTGTTGGAAAATCTGTGCAGTCCTGCCTGCATAGAACAAGTGGCAAAATACAGGAAACACAACACTGATCTGATTGATGAAGTCTCCAACTTAAATGAGTTAAAGAATTGCTTTAAGAAAACTGAAACTGCTTACATTACCAAAATTGAAAATTTAAACAAAGAATTTGAAGTTTTGAAGCAAACTAACTCTATTTTGGAAACACAATTAGAGGACTTGTTAAGCAAGCTAACTATTTCAAGACAAGAAACAAAAGATGCAAAAGCAGAAAATGATCTTCTTGAAATAAAGCTAAAAGATGCCTTGTTCACTTGTGACAAATTCCAAACAGCTAACAAGAAAGCTGAGAAACTTTGGAATGGGGCAATGCATGGGAAAGCAGGTATTGGGTACAACAATGTTGAACCACCCAAGGAATACTCACCTGCTATTGCTCCAATTCAAGCACTTCAGAAGGAGTGCAGTGTGAGTCTAAGTGTTGATAGCACTGCATCTCCACTATCTGAATCAAAATCTGTTGAATCATCATCAAACTGTGAAGTCAAAGATGCTAGCACATCAGCATCTGTTGACCAATCCAAGGTCTTAAAACCAAAAGTTGCTTTTCCACCACCAACTATCTATGAGCCCAAGGACTCAAAAGTTGGAGGTAAACTGCCTGAACAGCCAAAATCAACTGAAACTGAAAGAATGGGTAAACTTATTTACTATCAAGTTACTAATGACCAAACAACCAAAAACACAGATTCTTTCCAAAGAAAAATGTTTGAATGTGTTTTCTGTGGTGAAAAAGGTCACATGGCTGCTATGTGCAAATTCAATCCTTTGAGCAAAGCTCAAAACTTGTTGAAACCCAAAACTGTTTTTACTCAGAAAAGATCTACAGGTAAAATATCACCTGTAAGAAGTAACACAATGAAGTATTTTGATACTGAGTCAAACAAGGTTTTAATTGGGAATAACAAGAATGGAAGTTTTTCAGTCTTAAAATCAAATAGGGTTCCGGCTGAACTTCAACCGGAAAAATTTTCAACCGGAAGAGAAGTTCAACCGGAAAACTCCAAAACACTCAGATCAGTTACAGCACCTAGACAATCAGAAGTTCAACCGGAAAACTCCAA
>JBCNJP010000027.1:59656069-59677069 GCA_039602395.1 Deinandra increscens subsp. villosa
CAATTTTGTATCGCTTAGGCGAGGCGAATCCAGCTATGGGTTAATCTAGTTATGTATCGGTTTATGTTTATGTTTGAGTTTTGACGTAGAAGTTATTTTTCTTTTGTTGGTTGATAATATGTGTATTCCATATTGAGGTTAGGACCTATCTCTGGTCCTGTGGAACCCTATCCCTTAGTACGCAGGTCAACTACAGTTAGGTGTCTATTGTACACGTTTCATCCGTGTATTGGTTATGTCCTAGACATGACTCCTCCAGTACAAGTTTCATCCGTGTATTGGTTATGTCCTAGAAATGACTAGTACACAGATGAAACTTGTACTGGAGGAGTCATGTCTAAGTGATCCTTTCCAAATACAGAATTCAATCTCTGCTAATTCCCTCTCGTTCTTTGCTAATTTAATAATTTCTAAATTCAAAACCATTTTCAAAATTAAAGGAAACCAAAACCCTAAACTATTAATAAACAACTGTTTTTCACCATTCTGTGTCCTGAGGATCGACAATCCGGAACTTATCAATACTATATTACCCAAACGATAGGTGCACTTGCCTAACATGTGTGTGTATAGTCCCTTGCTGGGAACCGTCTATATAAATTTAAAACTTGATTGAATTGAAAAATATTTTATATACACATTAACACACATCAATGGCTCTTCGCAGGAAACTAGCACGCTTTTGGAGTACCAAAGATATGGTGGATTAGCTGTGGTACACCACCACATTAGCTGCGGTACACCCTATATATAAGAATCAGTGGTGCTTTAAAAGCGGACTAGGTGTCAGACAGAGAGTTGACCCTGGTTGGGTGTCAAAATCTTTGTCGTGAGTTTCTATCACTGTTTCAACTTAATCCTTTTGGTTAAGAAAAAAAAACAAAAAACAACCTTCTCAACGATTTTACAACCAGAGGTGTAGCCTCGGGATAAAATCCTTCATTATCTTTCTTTTCGTTTCCCATCATTCTCTACTAACTGAATTTGGGACGAAATTCACTAAAGTGGAGGAGATTGTAACATCCATATGTTTCAAAAACCTAGAAACTCGACCCACATTGAGATCCAAGTTTAAACCTGATTCTCAACACCATAAGTGGTAGATTACTCTATTCCATATGATAGTACTCTAAAAATGGTGAGCGTGAGCGAAAACCGCGTGTGAAACCGAGTTATAATAAAACGGGAATCGCAAAAACAAGTTTGGTGTTAGTTGTTGATTGCAAAGACACGCCTCCCCCTTCTAAACCCATCCCACATCGCCCAATAAACAATTTTTGCTCCCTTTCACCCCTATAAATACCCTTGTTAGGTCCCTTATAGTTTGCAACTCCTAGTTTGAGAATAAACACGTGGAATAACCAATTTTTGACGGTTCCACAAGCACATTACCCCTTTGGATGTCGTGCATAGTAGTTTTTTATGCTCTCGGCGAGGAGGTGTTGTTCTTTGAGCTTGTCTCGTTTGAAAAGCTTCTTTGAGGTAATTATTCTTTTTCTATTTCTTTCTTTTCTTCTTTTCATTATTCATTTATCTATCAATTTCTTAGTTTAATTAGTTTAATTTAGGCTCGTTTAGGTAGCCTTGCTAAGGCTCGTTCTTAGAACGCCTATCATTTTTATTGTCCTTTTGACGACCTAGCTTTGCAAAGACACGTCATTAGGACGTGTAGCCTTGCTTAGACCGCCTTTAGGCTTGGTGTAGCCATGTAGAGGCTCTTTAGGCCCAACGAGTCCAACCTATCATGTCCAATTTTATCTATATTCTTCTAATCCAAAAGTCAACATTTTTATGCATGAACAATTGGGGATTTAGGCTTATTTTTCACAAATCAACGATTAAACCAATTCTTAATCTAACTAATATGTAATTCAGGTTTTGAACATAAGTACCATTTTAGGATTTCAAAAGCCTTAGAACCAAACCTATAGTTTATCAAAATAACTAGTGATAGTACATGTAGTAACCGGAAGGGTGAAAACACCCTGATCATACGATATTGGAGGCATGCGACGGGATGGAATCATTGTCGAAGTTATAATGAACGACCTATAAATGCTTAAACAAATGAGTCGTTTTGAATTGATAAACATAGTTTTACAAGTTGCAGCGGAAGAGTAGTGAAAGTAAAACATTGTTTCAAGATACTAATATTGAGGTTTAAAAGTATGACGGCTCAAGTTAGGAAATCTTCAAAAATGTTGAATGATGACTATGACACCACAGTATGCAGGTCCTATGATAAATGTCTTTCCAAGCAAGCAGCAGTTAAGTACCTGAGAATTCATAAGTTTTAAAAGGTCAGCATAAAGTTGGTGAGTTCACAGGTTTAGGTAAATAGACTCGTATGAGTCAAGTTTAACACAGTTTAATGATAAAGGTTTATAAAGTTTTAATGATAAAATTTTATACACTTTCAATGATAAAAGTTTATACTAGTTTCAATGATAAAAGTTTACGCAATTTGTTGTTGAAAGACATGTACAGTTCAAGTTATGTAATGTATAAAGTTTGAAACTGTCACACCCCAAAAAATCCAACCCCGAGATATCATTACGTACGAGAGCGTCACATACCAGGATCCGAGTCGTCAGACACATGGAGCATTCTATATGCACGACAGACGGTAAAATAATTTTTTGACAGTCCAGTTGGTTAAAAGAAGTTTATCAGAGTTTATCAAAGTTATTGCGGAAGCGACTTTAAACAAACAAGGTTTATCAAAGTTTAGCATAAGCGACTTTCAACCAACCAAGATTAACTGATCACGCCCAAGGCGACAAAAGATGTTTAAAAGTTTAAACAAACCATGCAAACCAAACACAAAGTTATGATTCTAGTGTGCTCCTTAAATCTCCTAAGGACCTGAGGGGAAACATGTAAAGTGTCAACGCGAGGTTGGTGAATTCACAGAGTTTAACAAGAAGAAAATTAATAATTTACTGAAAATAGTAAGTTAGCAAGTTACCCATGATGAGGCGTAACCCCCCCAGGAATCACACATCTTGGAAAAAGTTGTTTAGCATTTTATATACTTGGGTTAGCTAGACCTCGACATTTGTAAACCCATAAGCCTTTGTAAACTCCATTCCTGACAGTTAGTGTACCTTCCTTGCCATACTACAATGCGAAACAATGACCCTGTTAAAGACGTTCCTCTCCCCCGAAGGGCAAGCAGGGGGCTAGAGCGACTAGCTCGGGCTAGGCTTGTCAGACCTAATAGATCTGTCTCACATTTCTCCGTTATAAAACCGATACTAATGGCACACATTATTAGTGGAAGGACTTTCCACATGTTTTCATCTATGGTTCACAAACTAGTACATATAATAAGTTTTGTATTTCTCAACAGAAATAGTTACCACATGTCTTCTCCCCCAAAAGTGTTAAAAGTTAAAAGTGGGGTTGTGTACTCACCTTAGGGTGCAAAATAAATTTTTCCAAGTAGTCAACGCCTAATAAGGATGGTGAATCTTCCTAGACTTCACCTATGACACATAACAGTGTGAGTGTTGACTGTGTTGACCGATCGTCCCGACAACGCGCAGACAATGGACAAGTTAACTCGAATACACATTGGTGATCATTTTAGGTTTTATAATATTTATCCTAATACGTATATCACATATAACATGTTATGTTGCGACAAATATTAATGTGTCACAATTCATTACAACGTCATCCCGCATATACGATCGAAGATCGACGGGGCAATCTTACAAATTTTTGTCATTCCCACCAAGGTAGGAGACTTAGGACTTGTACACGTGTATAAATCATAAATAAACTTGACCTAAAGTATACTAGCACTTAACCAAGCATTTACAAGTTCGTATACATGCATCACATAATTATTTATTTTCCCGGAAAATATATATTTATTGCATGTTGGCTAGTTCCGTATCAAAATCGCATCGTTATCATATATTAAGCCACATGGATTCATTTTTAGCACATTTCAAGTCATATTTAACAGTTGCATGCATGCCCATCTCATTGGCCTAGTATCTTGTTTACACGATAAATCCACATAAATAATTCAAATAAATTATTTCACATGCAATCAATCATCAAGTTTGCAACTTTATAGTCCATCATGCATCCATTAACCTAAATCATGCAACTTTATTGTAGATCTATCATCAAGCATGCACCTTTATCCAAGATCTATCATGCATGGTCATTAAAATCAAAATTTTTATCATAGATCTTACGTAAAGTTAGCAACTTTATCGCATATCAACCCTAGATCTAACATTATCAATCATCCATAACAAGAATCATGCATAAAAATTGAATCTTTACTTGCATGCAAGTCTCAAAACCCTAGATCTATGCATGGATCATCATCAACATCACAAAGATCATGTTTTTGCTTCAAAGATGTAAACTTTATCATCATAAACCCTAGAACTATACATGCATGCTTCATAACCTCATCAAATCATCCTAGATCTAAAGTAAAGATCAAAGCTTGAAGCTTTTTAACAAGAAATCAAGTAAGAAACAACATACCGATGATCTATTATGCAACTAGAGTGAAACGGAACTTAGATCTTCAAAAGAGATCACAAAAGGTTGAAACTTGATGTAGGAGCACAAGAGCAGCAGATATTGACGTTTTGAGTTGTTTAGGGTGTGTGAAATGAAGTGGTGTCTTATAGGAGATGTTAGGCTTCGGAATTGAATGGAATGATTACTCTCCCTTGGTTGCAATCAATCATCAAGTTTGCAACTTTATAGTCCATCATGCATCCATTAACCTAAATCATGCAACTTTATTGTAGATCTATCATCAATCATGCACCTGTATCCAAGATCTATCATGCATGGTCATCAAAATCAAATTTTTTTATCATAGATCTTACGTAAAGTTAGCAACTTTATCGCATATCAACCCTAGATCTAACATTATCAATCATCCATAATAAGAATCATGCATAAAAATTGAATCTTTACTTGCATGCAAGTCTCAAAACCCTACATCTATGCATTGATCATCATCAACATCACAAAGATCATGTTTTTGCTTCATAGATGTAAACTTTATCATCATAAACCCTAGAACTATACATGTGTTTTGGCTAAAAATTACTAAGAACAATTTTGTTACCAAATTAGTTTGTGAGGTATGGTGCCCTGGATGTAAAATACGTTAAGTTGATCAAAACAATTTGAATTCAAGGTTAAAATAGATTTAATGCAAGCACAATCAACGAATTCCCAGGATGCAAGTAAGAACACAAAGGTTTTTAAGGGAAAAAAACCCTTAACCCTTGGATGTCTCCAAGAGCCGCCAGCACAAAAAATCACTTGGCAACGTATAACACACGTTGCCCGTTTATTTCACTGAAAATAGGTTCGAATACAATGGTTTGCGGCTGTTACTAAGTGAGTGAGTGCGAGTACAAGTGTTCGTCAGTGTTAAAAATGAGTCCTAAGCCGCGTTTAAATACAAAGAGAGCCTAGCTAATTATCCAAGATTCTTGGGATCCCTCTTCCAACGGCTTATGGCCGTTATTGACCAAGTTTGGTGGCGAGTCTTCGTCTCCACGCTCGTTCCAGACCTTGACCAAGTCCATTTGACCATTATCCATTCGTTTATACCTGGCTGTAGATCAAACAAAGTCAAGAGAAGACATTAGTAACGATGCCCTAGCATGCTGGGTAACCGTGCATGCTGGGATCCGGTAGAATAAATAGATACTCCCTGGATGCATGACATCCTGGGATATAAATAAAGTAAAGGGTACTGAGAATGTAAATTGAAATCCAGGGTATAACAACATGCATGCTTCATATCATCATCCAATCATGCTAGATCTAAAGTAAAGATCAAAGCTTGAAGCTTTTTAACAAGAAATCAAGTAAGAAACAACATACCGATGATCTATGATGCAACTAGAGTGAAACGGAACTTAGATCTTCAAAAGAGATCACAAAAAGGTTGAAAATTGATGTAGGAGCACAAGAGCATCAGATATTGACGTTTTGGGTTGTTTAGGGTGTGTGAAATGAATTGGTGTCTTACAGGAGACGCTAGGATTCAAAATTGAATGGAATGATTCCTCTCCCTTGGTTGCCTTCACTGCCCGTGAATCCGGTGGCTAATGATGCTTAAATAGTGGAGAAATTAAAGTTTGCTAAAATGTCATTCTAAGTGTATCGCTTGGAAGGTATTCTAGACGATACGCCTAGAACATCATGTCTGGCAGCCTTTGACTTTTGTTGACTTTTCATGTTTTTTGATGTTTTGGTTACAGTTTTCAATAATTGATCTAAAATGAACTTTTTATCGAGAAAGGATAAAAAAAAATGATCAAACCACGTATCCCTTAACTGATTTATTACTAGTCTCATTCAAATTTTCAAATTGAAATTAGGTGTATTTTTTCTCAAGTTTGACTAAAAAAGACTCAATTTCTTAGGTAAAGACTTCTCCTTTATATACCATCATTTTTATCACATCAAATCCAATAAAATCAAGTATCCACATGCCATGTAACATATTACAATTGTACAATTAACTTCACGTAACAGTTTTGCACATAAGTCACAACACATAATAATTTTTAATTAATCACCGGTGTTTCGAGACTCAAACTAGTGTGTGATGTTTGTGAAGTGTTTTAAGGTTACTAGACTCTTCTAATACCTTAATTGACATACTATTCCTATATACGCAATTTTCAGATTGGCCGGTTTTATCAGTTTTATCCATTTTTGAGGTTCGGATCCCACCCGACAGGCCAGAATGTCACAAAAACACTTATGCAATTCAAGTTATGATATATATAAAGTTTGAAAGAATTATGCAATCCAAGTATGTAATGTATAAATTTTTAAAGGCATGCGCAATTCAAGTCATGTATTACATAAAGTTTGAAAGACTTGTGCATTCAAGTTATGTAATGTTTAATGTTTGATGCTCATGCAAGTCAGGTTATGTACAGGCTATTAATAAAGTTGATATATGTTAGAAAAATGAGGTTGAAAGATTTGTCATGCACCTTGAGTTCAAACACTAACTGATCACCCACCCATGGCTCCTTTCCCATTGGATACCGAATGGACAAGAATAATTGGCATGTACCCATTGAGTATAACAGTGGAGTCAGGATTAAAGCGGCCAATCATGAGCATGGGCATCAACCCAAATAGATCCATTCACTAGTTATCTTTTTGTACAGATGAAACTAATCGAATTCAATTGAAAGTGGGATTTGGCATATAATCATGAATGAAGAAGATATATATAAAGTTTTGGAATAATGAAAAGAACATGTAACCATTACGTCTTACCTTATATCCTGTTGTCAAGCATGTTTAATGTTTGGATGCAATGAATTTAGTATGTCTAACATGCATTGTAAATACCAGGAAAAATGTTTAAAGTATAATGTTTAATGCATTCTCCCCCAATTAATAAAACAATAAATAAAAAGGGGTCGTGACACTCACCTGAATCAGGTGATGAAGTATCACGCGGGATATTAAGAATGCTACCGATAATGTCCTAAATATATATTAAGACGATTAGGGTCGGTATTATTGAGTAATTGTTTAGTTTACTCAATAACTTGATCAAGTCTTGACACGTGGTATCCCATTCAGTATTGTTGGAAAACTTATATTGTTGGATATGTTTATTGACAAAATAAATATATCTAAGTGTATGAAATAATACTTATTGTAGGAATACTTATTGTAAACATAAATATTAATAAATGATTTGCGTCATGAAACAAAATATTTAAGAATATATATTTGTCAATTTCATTCACTTTAATGAGATAATGATAATGATTATGTTGAAATAAATATTTACTATGTAAAATATATATATTTATTAAGGATTCGGGTATAATATCTATCGTAAAAAAAATATTAATAATTTGGTTTGCGTTATGGAAGAAATACTTATGTTAGTTAATGTGTGTATATATATATATATATATATATATATATATATATATTTATATGGTTTAACGCAAAGGCGATAATATATCGTAAAGCAAAATATTTATTGTTCGAAACAAATATATATATCGGTTGATTAAAACTGATATTACTTAAGTAATATATATATATATATATATTGTCGGATATATATATTATTTCATTTCAAAAATATATTTTGATAGTAATATTCATGTTAATAAATATTATGAACTTTTTTTCAAAGGATTTGGCAATTTTTAATAAATAATAAATAATTGTTAAAAATACACGCTTTAAGCCGTTGTTCGATACGCGATAAATTTTCCAATTGTTTTAGAAATTATTAATTTTTATAAAATGACTATCTGAGATGTTGAGTCTTTCACAAATATAAGGTGTCCGATACGCGATAAATTTTTTAATTGTTTTAGAAATTATTAATTTTTATAAAATGACTATCTAAGATGTTGAGTCTTTCACAAATATAATTTCCTATATTTTTAGATTAGTGGTTGTCGATTTTGTCGGTATGACTCCGGTTAACCCGACATTTATCTGTTTTTCGTCTGGTAACTTCCTTTACCTCATTTCAAGTTTCTAAACCATTCTAATATGTATTTGATATTATTATCAACTGATTTCAACTCCTAAAGTTTTAGATCATCCGGTTTTAATTCGGGTTACTAAATTAGGGTTTTCGCAGTCTGGTTTTTTACCGTTTGGACCCGATTTCTTTCTAAAACAAGGTTTTCCAATTTAGGTCCTTATGATTCATTTTAACCTATAATATGTAAAACCTACTGTCCAATCAGACGTTAATTCATTTGATGGTATCAGTTCGTTTCAAGTCCGAAATTTGGGTTTTTAGGTATCCAATTACCATTTTAGGTGTCTTAACCTTTGTTATATCAAAAGTTTCTTTACCAAAGTTGTTTCTAATGTATTAAAGTAAATTTTTCTGGTCATAAATGAACTATTTAGCTAGGTTTGATTTTGGTCATTAAAAACCCACTAAATATCACTTTATGTATTATTTTCCTTTTTTTTTTACCTATAATTTCTTTACCAAATATCAATCCATGAACATTAAGGAAAACATAAATAAAGTCCACGTTTTACTTCTAAAGATATATCATTTCATATTAGAGTCTTAGGTTGTCATTTTTATACTAAAAATAACTTATGTTAATATGAGAAAAATCCAAGAGCTTTGAAGTCATAGAATGTTAGTTTGTCAAAGGTTTTCGTTAGTTACAAAGATGAAAGCTTTTACACGGGTCAATCATCAAGACTTGCTAGTTACATGAGTTTGTGTTCTTTGACACATAGGAACTAAAAGAATATATAAAAGGGTGTTTCCTTACAACGGGTGCTTCCTAAAGAGGAGAAGGAAATGACTCGGGTGTGGTTTCCACTTCCTTGATGCTTCTTGAGTCTTTGTTCTTGAGATGTGATGATGTTGGCTTGCTCCTAGCTTGTTGATCACCGAAATATGGAGGGGATAAGGGGGTATACGCCTGCCATTTTAGAAAGAAAAGGGAGGTGTTCTTGGTCGTTCTTGAAGTTCTTGCTAATAGAGAGAGAATGGAGAGAATAATGAAAGATTAAGTGTGAATGTGAGGTTTGGGTGTTGTGTTTAAGCCGTGAGAAAATGGAAAGAAAAGAGATAAATGCGTGAGAGAGGAGGGATGGAGGAAAGAGAGAGAGATTTGTGTAAGGGATTTTGTAAGAGCTTGTCTCCCCTCCTTCACTAACATTTGTGTCATGAGTATTCATGGTTCCTTTTAGTATCCGTGGATATTTTTATAAAAGTCAACTTTGGATGGAAATTATCTAGTGGGTATTTTATAAAAAGATGGTTAGTTTTTATAAAAACAAAGGGGGGTTATTATCTAGTAAGTTTTTAATAAAAAGGCTGGTTGTTTATACGGGTATGATCAAGTGAACGGGTTTGATTTAAACCGGCTCGAGCATATCAATTTTGATGCCATGAAGAAGATGAGTTCAAAGGAGATGGTTACCGGATTACCAAGCATTACACACAACAGCCAATTATGTGAGTCATGCCTAATTGGAATGCAAGCTCCCCAAAGTTTCCCGACAAAAGCAACATATCGAGCCACTTCAATTTTGGAGCTAATACACGGCGATTTATGTGGCACGATATCACCTCCAACTCCCGGCAGAAAGAGATATATTTTTTCCTAGTTGACGATTTTTCTCGTTTCTTGTGGACGTTTCTTCTAAAAAATAAAGATGAAAGCTTTTGGGTTTTTTAAGAACTTCAAAAAAGGAATCAAGAATCAAATGGGGGTAAAGATTAAGACTTTTTGCACGGAGGGGGGGTGGGTTTGAATTCAAGATTTCTTGTGACGAAGAAGGAATTCAAAAGCACTTAATAGCTTAGTATACGCCTCAAGAAAACGGCGTTGTCGAGGGGAAAACCCGGACGATTATGGAGATGACACGAAGCATTCTCACTGAAAATATGTACCTCAAGTTTTATGGGGAGGAGTTATTCATGCTACTTATATCATCAACCGCATTGTCACAAAAGACGTTAAAGATAACTGTCACACCCCCAATTTCCACTAACGGAGTTTTACCGTGTGGGGTGTGAACCAGACCAGGACCCGAGTCATTAGTTACATCAAACATAAGTTAAGGGTTCAAAATGTAAATATATTTCCAAACGGGAAATATCAAACCAGAGTTAAAGTTTAGCGGAAGCTCATAAAAGTCAATGTTGCGCAAGACAAGCGCCCGTATAAGTAAATAACCAGTTCAAGTTGAAAATATTTGAAAACACAATTCCCAAAATAAAAGGTTTTAGCCAACGTACGTGCCCAAAAATCCGATTCTCCTAGCGTCCTGCAAAGCATGCATAAGAGCAAGTGTCAACTAATGTTGGTGAGTTCACATAAGCACATAAATATATCTAGTATAAGTTATGCGGTACGAATACAACAGTCTTTATTCGTATGTAAGTATGTATATTACACAGTACAATCCATATCGTAGGTAGCGAGCCTAAGTTCATGTCACTAAAACGTTCGCAACCGAAGCTGACCAATTAGTTGTAGGAATAATTCCTTACGTGGTTTGCCTTCCCCGTGTCTACTCGATCACGGTAAGTTTAGGCTGACATTGTCCTCAGTCCGACCGCCAGTCGGGTGGTGCATCTCGTGCCCGCTGAGTGGGGTTTGTCAGACCCCAGTAGTACTACCCAATATCCCCTCGCTATTTGCTATTAACGGTTCGATAAGTAAGGACTTTCAAGATAAGCATTTTACGTGAACATGTGATATATACTGGATTTCTACTTTAATCATACATAGAAGTTGTTGTGTTATCACCCTAACCCGGGTGTAACGTGTTTGCGTGTGTTATCGTCCAAAACCGGACGTAACGTAAAGGTTGTGAAACTCACCTTAGGGTGCGCTGCTACAAATTTAGTAAGACTCCGAGTCTTGCGTAACTACCAAGCACCTATTGAATTTACATACGTAAGTGTGTGTTCGCACATGAGTAACATAGCCTAGACGACGGTGTGTTATCAATTAATTCCAAATATGACGTAGGTGACAAATTTCAAAGAGTGACGAAAATCGTTTATTCGAAAGCAGTCAAGAATGATGTTTAATCGAGGACACGAAAAATTACAAAAATCAATGTGCGTATGTTTTGTTCTCCAAATAATAAATGCAGAAACGATCGGGTAAACATATATGTGTTCTTAAATATATATATATATATAAATACATGAACGTAATCATATGTGTGAAAAATAAAACGTCCCATATGTATATATATTTATATGCCGTGACAAGTTTTCAAGAGTTTAAAGTAAAGTCTTTAAAACGTTCGCATGAATATAAGTACATGGCAGTAATTCAAATATATCTATTTTCTATGTTTAAAACTAATTTTTATTAA
This sequence comes from Deinandra increscens subsp. villosa, assembly GCA_039602395.1. Lineage (NCBI taxonomy): Eukaryota > Viridiplantae > Streptophyta > Magnoliopsida > Asterales > Asteraceae > Deinandra > Deinandra increscens. The sequence continues at coordinate 59,667,947 of JBCNJP010000027.1, forward strand.
TATTAAAGAGACCATAAAATTTTAATTCATTTAAATTTTAATGTTTTCATAATATAAAGAGTCTCTAATATAAATGTTCAACGAGTACCCTAACGGGTTTATGGAAACTTCACGGGTCGTGATTTAACAATCGTGTAATAGTAGTTGTGGGTTTTGGATCAAGAACCTCATAAAAAAATAAAACAGCTTAAAAAAATCATGGTCACGGGGCTCGAACCCGTGACCTATAGTTTGAGAGGATGCGCCCTGACCACTAGGGCAGATCGTTCTTTTGTGACTAATCTCTCTGGGAAATCTTATAACCAGTTAATGTAACATGAACTGGTTCCTGCGATTAGGAAAAATAGGAAAAAGAACGGATTCTGTGGAGGCTGGGGTTCGAACCCGAGACCTCTCGGTCTGCAGTGAACGAACCAACCAACTGCGCTGATGGTTATTTGCGTTTTTACTTAGTTACTTATGTATATAACCTGTTCCCGTCGCATCATCTTCTTCCTCATCATAACTCCGGTGGCCGGAGTTTTATTCCGGTCACCGGAAAATCGTGACACTAGAAACAAACTCAAGGTTGATGTGCGATTAACATAGGGAAATAGTTACCTCGAATAAAATATGAGTTTTGACACGGTTTTTAAGCCGAAACGAAACCGAAAAGTCCCGACTCCGATGCTTGACGTTGCTCCGTTCCTGAATCTAATGCTTCGGGGTTACCCAACAGGGGACGACGATCTCAGTGATGCACGAATGGTGGAGAAACAGTGCTTGGTTGGCCGGAGTTTTTGGGTTCACCGGAAAACTAAAAAAAAACGAGAGAAAGCTCGAGAGTGTTTGGGAGTTGGATTGCATACGAAAAATGATTGATGAGGAGTGAGTTGAGGGGTCTTGATCGTAGGTTAACTGTTTAAAGTTCGTAACCGGTGATTCCATAAATCAAAATTGAAGGCAGTGGTGTAAATGGACGGTTGGGGTCGACGGTTTCAACAAAGACACAAATTATGTTTTGCATAAAGGCAGAAATAGTCCCTCTAGTAGTTACAAGATGGACACAAAGTTTAAGGTAATTGCATAAGTGGTCATTTAAGTTTTAACAAAAGAAAAGGGTTTGATAATTTGCAGAAATGGTCCCTCAGGTTTTCAAAAGGATAACGATACTAGCGGATAGTAACGGAAAAACGTAACAATGATCAAACAAGTGTATGCATCTGAACACCTTCTAATATGTAACGTTTGTAAAAAAATATAAACTTAAACGACTCAATAAAATCATAGATAACAATATCTAATTATCCGTTTAAATTCACATAAAATCATAGTTATAACCCCATAACTATATGTTTTTAATTCCTATAAAAATATAGAAACGCTTCGTATAATTTACGTAACAGGCCGTCACATAAAATCATAAAATGACACGCGTATATATATACATATATACCACGTAAAAATAATAAATATAATTGCCACATAAAATGAGAAACGTTTTCGTGAGATCATAAAATATAATTTATATAAAATCATAAATTATAATTATTCAAGTTAGTTAACCGACGTCTGGACTCATGTGCAATGTTCGTGTAGCTATTCTAGTTAACCGAGATAACGAACGTTATCAAAGTATAACACAAGTTATTAACGGGCTTAACCTGGGAAATTGCCGGTTGTCACATCATCCCCTTGTTAAGGAATTTTCGTCCCGAAAATTGCCTTAAGTTGCTACGGTTTATGTGAAAGGAAAAGAAAAATTTTAGGGTTGCTACATCATCCCCTTGTTAAGGAAATTTTGTCCCAAAATTTAACTCATACCTTAATTAGATGTTTACGCTTGATCAAATAGGTGTGGATATTTCTTTCTGATCTGATCCTCTCGTTCCCACGTGAACTCCGGTCCACGCTTAGATTGCCATCTCACTTTGACAATGCGAATTTTACTTCGTTTCAATGTTTTCTCCCCACGTCCCATGATTTCCACGGGTTGTTCGATAAAGCGCAACTGTTCATCGATTTGCAGTTCTTCTACTGGAACTATGAGAGTGTCATCTGCTAAACACTTTCTCAGGTTCGAAACGTGAAATACGTTATGCATCCCATCCAATTCAGGATGTAAATTTAAACGCTAAGCAACCGAACCAATGCTTTCGGTGATCACGAATGGTGGAGAAACAGTGCTTGGTTGGCCGAAGTTTTTGGGTTCACCGGAAAAACTAAAAAAAAACGAGAGAAAGCTCGAGAGTGTTTGGGAGTTGGATTGCATACGAAAAATGATTGATGAGGAGTGAGTTGAGGGGTCTTGATCGTAGGTTAACTGTTTGAAGTTCGTAACCGGTGATTCCATAAATCAAAATTGAAGGCAGTGGTGTAAATGGACGGTTGGGTCGGACGGTTCAACAAAGACACAAATTGTGTTTTGCATAAAGGCAGAAATAGTCCCTCTAGTAGTTACAAGATGGACACAAAGTTTAAGGTAATTGCATAAGTGGTCATTCAAGTTTTAACAAAAGAAAAGGGTTTGATAATTTGCAGAAATGGTCCCTCAGGTTTTCAAAAGGATAACGATACTAGCGGATAGTAACGGAAAAACGTAACAATGATCAAACAAGTGTATGCATCTGAACACCTTCTAATATGTAACGTTTGTGAAAAAATATAAACTTAAACGACCCAATAAAATCATAGATAACAATATCTAATTATCCGTTTAAATTCACATAAAATCATAGTTATAACCCCATAACTATATGTTTTTAATTCCTATAAAAATATAGAAACGCTTCGTATAATTTACGTAACAGGCCGTCACATAAAATCATAAAATGACACACGTATATATATGCATATATACCACATAAAAATAATAAATATAATTGCCACATAAAATGAGAAACGTTTTCGTGAGATCATAAAATATAATTTATATAAAATCATAAATTATAATTATTCAAGTTAGTTAACCGACGTCTGGACTCATGTGCAATGTTCGTGTAGCTATTCTAGTTAACCGAGATAACGGACGTTATCAAAGTATAACACAAGTTATTAACGGGCTTAACCTGGGAAATTGTCGGTTGTCACAATAACACATCATTCGAAGTGTTCAGTGGGAGAAAGCTAAGCATTTAACACATTTGAGTTTTTGGGTGTTTGGTTTGTTGATCGAATCCTGAAATCGTTAATATATAAATACAGATAATAATAATAAAGATTATCTGTAGTGAATCTGGTTGAGATCAGCAGTAGTCAGATTGTCCATCCTGTGAGTATCCTTGGTTCCCGTTTAGGGTGTACGCTATTGATGGGATTGAGAATCGTAAAGGGCTTACGATTCTAGAAAGAGAGCAGAGAGAGAGAGACGAATTTTGTATAGGTGGTGGTGCTTTACCTCCTCTCTCTAATGTTGCTCTATATTTATGCACCCCAAGGGGAAACCCTAGTCTATCTAATAAGGGTAATTACGTCCATCAAATAATACCAGATAGGGTTAAATACGTAATTGATTATTTAAGATAAATGATAGAGGACATAATAAGATTTATATTTTATCTATTACTATATATAATACATATTGCCCTAAAGGGCATTTTCGTCATGAAAAATGCTTAATCCTTAAGACGCGTACAAAATCTTAAGCATTATGTACAATCTTTAAAGCATAGCTTTTCAACCCATCTCCAACATTTACAAGCAAATTAAATAAGGGCAATCTGGTCATCATACTAATTAATCATAATTTGTAATATCGATTTCTTTTTGCACGCTTTTCTCCCCTCGAACAGATAATCAGCCGCCGTATACTCCCCTCTGGTTGCCGCCCATCACAGTCTATCAGTCTATCTCCCCATCGGTTGGCCAATTTCAAGTTGTATCTTCTTGGGGTTCAAATTGAGTTCATCTCACGCTTAATCAAATTATGACGATACTCCTTTTCGATTCAATTGGGCCGCTGCATCTTCGTCAATTTCAAATTCGAAGGCGCACCATCGATTGAGAGACTCTATAAATTCACAGTTCCTCCATTTGTTTTTAGCAACTTAATCTTCAAAAGTCTGAGGCAAGTTTTGGTTTTGAAGTGTCTTAATTTCGTTATTCAATTTGATATGATTTTGATTTTGAAGCAAAACTTTGATCTATGTTATGATTAGGGTTCCGAAGCTCCTCATTGAGAACCGAATTTTCAGTGTTTCAAAACATGGGTTTTGATTTTGTGTAACCATGGCTAAGAAAAATGCTTTGAATTTGTGTAACTATCTGTTTAGAATTTTTATATGAAAACCTTCTTTTTGTTGCTTCTAAATTTTGTTAGATGTTTCTGGTACATTTGTTACAGTTAATGGTGTTGTTGGAAGCTTATGCCAAATCTGATTTGTTACAGTTAATGGTGATGAGTACACATGAGAATTGATGATTTTTAGTTCAAGTTGTTAATTTGAGTTATGTCAAATCTTATTTGTTACAGTTAATGGTGTTGAGGATTTTAGAATATGGTGTTAGAGTACTTGAGGTGGATTAGGAAATAGAACATAGATTAGATACATTTAAAATTTGAAAGCATGTGCAATTCAAATGTTCATGGAAACCTCTATAAATTTCTTTTACCATATGCCCGATTCTCACACCGATTTGTGGTTAATTCTGGTTTTTGAAATGAATTTATGTTACCTAAAGTCTGATTTTGATTTTGGTTGTAAATTTTGGTTTTGGTAGAATCTTATTGAAGCTCCCTCACTCATAAAATCGGATTTTGAGGTACATTGTTGAATCTCAATTACTGTGTGTTTTCCATTTTATTCCAGTTTTGACCCATTATGCATTGATCTTGGCCATTTTGTTATTGATATACAGATTAGAAATCTACTAATTAACAAGTTTGCTGATTTTTTAGTCCGGTGAAGGTGTTCCTAACTAATTAGACTCATATATATATGCAGGTCCAGTGAAGGTGTTCCGAAACGAGAAAGTTTTTTGCTAAACCATACCGGAAAAATCAAGACTCCCTTATTTTGGTTGATTAAATACAGGTCTATATATAAGCTTGTGGACTAATATAATTGGTATTTTGACCCGTTAGCATGTATACTAAGTCGATGGCTTTGATTTCTTTAGGATTTTTTGTTTTCTGTTAGTTTTTGTTTTTTTTGAAATTTGGTATTTTGATGTCACTTTCATACCCATTCTCCTATTTCAAAACTCTAAAAAGAACGAACACGTATTCAGTGTTGTACCTGTAGGTTCATGTATGAGTCAACAAATATAAGATAACCTTTGTACTCCATTTCCCACTTGAGCTTACAGTGAGAAAAATATATGTATTTGATGCCAACAAAAAAAAATTAGGTGTTGTGTTGCTTAAATTTCAATGGTTTTGTGTCATTATTGAATTGGGTGTTAGGCTAGGTTGGTACTGTCCTCTATTGGTAATTTTGCTATGTTGTAATTTGTGGTTTATTCAGATAAAATGGTCATGAGAAACATGTTAGACGATGTTTGTACATATGTTGTCTAAAAAGGTCTGGCCATGTTCTATTTCTACTATGAGTAGATAGTTCAGAGTTATATGTAGTTGTGCCCTGTTTTGTATTGTGAAAAAATGGTATATATTACAATTCAATTGCCTTTTTTTTTAAATTGGACAGGCTTCTTTTTTAAACTGGGAATAAATGGATGTGTATGAAGCTGACTATTGACTATTTCTGGTTTCAAGGATCAAGATACAAGAGGTATTTTGTGTGCAGTGCTTTTGATATAAAGACAATTGTTAGTAATATTACATGTGTGATTATATACATACTATTAGTTCACAAGATGAGTTACAATTTGGTTCATTGAAAGGAAAACTCTCTAATTTCACCCCTGAGGATCTCAAAGGTTTGCCTTAGAATCCATAATTAAAGCTATGTATATTTTTTATTACATAATTAGGAAACAGGTGAAGACTTTCTGTGAGACTTTATCATATGATTTTTTTATTGTGATTATATTTTATGTAATTTGCTAATACATCAGTAAGTAATCGAGTTTTGGAGACTTGTAATAAAAAATATATATGGCTATGTTGATTAATGGGGATGAAAATAAATTCATTGTCTGCAGATGGGAATGAAAGGAGGCCTGTGTTTTGGTTAGCAACCGCAATGTTGTTTATAAGTCCCAAAACTATTTTACACATGAATCATGGATCTTAAAGAATGCTACATATCATGGAACTTTAAAATATCATATGAGTAGAAGTCCTATTACTCCAAAAGTGTTAATAAGTCTCAAAACTCAAAAATTGGGTAAGTTATTGATATTTATATGTTTCAATTCCTACAAAATGATTGATTATCCTTTTGATATTGGACATGTTCTCAATAGAAAAAACACCCGAAAAAATATCCCTAATAATTATACTAAGTTTTTTAAACTTGGATTTTATGAACAGATGCAACGTTTGAAGTGTTCAAGACACAACCACAATTGTATATAGACAATATTACAATGTATTTGATGTCCTTAAAAGCTGTTGTTAATGTCCTTAATTTTATGATTATATTTGCTTTCTCATTTTTGCAGGTGTTGTTAATGTCCTTAAAAGCTGGTGGTGTTGGCTTGAATTTGACTGGAGCTTCTAATGTATTTCTTATGGTATTTATCCACTTTGACTTTTATAGTTTTTCATTTTGACTTTTCTATTTAATTCCATTTGTTGCTATTTTCTTAGAAAAAACTTGCCTTATTGATTGGTAAATCATGAATTTGTTTTGTCCTTTGTAATCCACATTCAAAAGATTATGAGGCGAAGGCCTTTGCTGATAAATTGTGCTCTAACTAATAGTCCAGAGAATCAGAAGGGTCCAGCCTTTGGACCACATACTTCTGGACGGTTCAGATGAAGCGCTCTAAATCTGCCTGTTTTTTTTTTAAAAAAAAATCTTCCATTCTTGGTTTTTATATGTTTGTTACCTTTTGCTTAGTTACTCTTTTGCTTCAGAAGGTAAAATATCTGTTTTTTATGTTCACTATGTACTTTATCCTTTCTGTGAGGTTTCAAAAATACATTTTTGGTGCTGATTTCTCCTTTACTTGACTCCCAACCCGAATTCATTTATTTATTTGGTTCAGAATTTGCAGGATATGGCATTGGCAGAGGTAGGTGAAGGATGCACTTTACTATAGGATATAGTACTATCACATTGCCGTGAGATGACCGATGCTGGTGTAGCTCACCCTTTTATTTGTTGTTTTATGTTGCATTGTGCAAGTCTTTTGCTTGGCATTGTATTTTATACACTTCCGATTTAATCTTTATATAATCTTGCAGGTTCTTCGAGGGCTTAGGAATAGATCTGCTACTTAGGTAATACTGTTATCCCTTTTACATGTTTAAAGCTTGTTTTGGTTTTTTTTTTTTTTACCTTATATGGTTATGTGATGTTTATTGGGTTTCCTTTTATCCGGTTGTATTAGAGTTCTTTTTTTCATTTATTTTTGGGACTGTATTAATGTTGTTTTGGGTTTAGAAAGATTTAATTGATTTGCACTGGGGAGTTACAAGGACTAAGGGGCCATGGGAATCTGACTGATCATTACAAACGTAAGAAGGTATCGATTTTTTACAAAATTTTATGTCATATTCATTTATGTGTGTTTTCTATTATATTTCATCATAACATCGACCCTTTTTAGAAATTTTCTACTAGGCCATTGCATCAGTTTTACACGGTTTCAGAAGGGAGGTGAAGATATTGGGAGCTATGACAGGTCATAAGAAGTTAAGAACTTAGTCAAGTTTTGTGATGCATATGAAGACAATGAAAAAGTCTACGTTGCTATGGAGTAAGTGCTAAGTACTGCTATTAAATTTGCATTCTAATTTTCTTTTCTATTTTTAAATTATCATCCAGCTTAAATTTATCAAATTGTTTTAGGTTATGTGAAGGAAGGGAGCTCTTAGACATAATACTTTCAAGGTAAAAATTTTATTGCTTTTGAGTAAGGGTGATAATCATGATCTATTTTTTAAAAAAATGGATTGATTTGGGTGAAAATATCGCATATTGGGACATTTGGGCATTCCGGTCAACCCAAATTATGCAACTATGGTGATGTTACTTATCATGGTTTGGGATTCAAATATTAGAGTTCTTTCAGTTCCTATGATATCATGGTTTGGGTATTGGGAGTGAAATAAGGAGCTTCATTAGCTAAATATTTGTGTAGGACAGAAGGAGCAAGATATGAATTCGATGACAACAAAGGGAGAAAATTTACAAAATATTTGGAGTTATATATTGTTTGATTTTGATGATTTTGATTCAAGTGTAATGTAACTTTTATACTTTTATATTTTCTTGCAATTTTTGCTTTTAGTGATTTATTATACTTTTATCTTTTCTTGCAATTTTTGCTTTTAGTGATTTAGTTTATAATTCTGAGAATGCTTAGTTCATTAATTTATGCTAATTTGTGCAAATATCTGATTTGGACAGACATTGCCAGGTATGTAACTGTTGGAGCAGTTGGCTGAATTGAGATTTTGGTAAAGTTGAAAAGGCTATGCAAGTTGCAGGAACAAAAACTAGACGAATATTGGAATTTGGAAGTCTCAAATTTAACCAAAAAGGTATGTTTTATTTAAATAATTTAAAATTACGAAGTGATCTCGAATTTGTATGGTTTTCTCAAGACTCTGTTAAGAGAATTATGAAAGAGTTCCATGTTTAATAGAACCTTGACACCTTTACAGACCTAACTGTATGCTTTGTTGAGATTTCTTAAAAAATGAATTAATAAGCTATTTCATCTTTTATTAGTTGTTAAATAACTAACAGAGAATATATTTTTTACTAAGAATATTTTTAAAATAACCACAAAAATTCATGCGCATGTGTTTCTTGTGGACTGGAGTTAAATTTTGGGTTACTTCATGTTGATGATGATAATCTGTATGCTGCACTAGAAAGTTGTTCACATACATTTGAAGTCTGGTGGGATTTTGGAAGCTGGGCATATTAAGCTACTGGTTTGCCAAGTTATTATGCTATTGGTCCTGCATTTGGGATGCTGTTTTGGTCGTATAAAATGAAGAATTGTAGATGGATTTGAGAAGTTTTTGTTGCTGCTATTATGGTTCAAGGTATACTGATGTGC
>JBCNJP010000027.1:59677569-59697447 GCA_039602395.1 Deinandra increscens subsp. villosa
CTTGTTGCTATCCAATTACCGAATCATGCAGTAGTAAGATCGTATCGTGGTTTATCAATTATGAATTACAAAAGTCTTTAAATAGATAAAGAAACTTGACCAACAAGAAAACATAAAATAAGGAAACTAAATAATTAAATAAAACTATTTTAAAAAAAAGATAGATTAAAATCTTCAACGCGATGGGAACATGTCTCTGGCTTTCGGACGGGCTCGGGTTGGGTTCGTCTAGATCGCCATCACCGTGCCAGGCCCATTTTTTTTTTACGTTTTCAAAAACAGCACTGCACTCATAAAGCACCCCCAATATCAATACATCTACAACATTGTACTTAAGCTGTAAAAATGTTTTTAATTAAATAAATCAGGAATTAAGGAACCATTTGGAATGTTAGAAAGAATCTAAAACAGGAACCATTTAGAGATTAATTTTTAATGTTACATATGTGGTAAGCCTTACTTTTGTGTAAATTAATCTCTCTCATTAATGAGCATGTGTTTTGAAATTGCTTTATGAACATGTGAGAATTGATGCTCATGAAGGGTTAGGCAAGTATGATCTGCATTTGTGTGAGTTGGGTTTTTTTTATTGAGAACATTATATTAGAGATTGTTGACTGTTTTTTATTGAGAACAATATATTAGAGATTGTTAACTGTGAAAAGTTGATAGAGAAATTTGCTAGTAAAAGTGCTAAGAGAGCCTCACGATTGAATTAGGTTTATAAATGTTGGTTTTATTTATCATAATTATCGTTACATTATTGTCTTTTTATAAATGTAGTTTTGACTTTATATTATAAGGGCCCAGATCTTATCTCGCCTAGAGCCCAGTTGTTTTGAAGGGTTTTCGGGACCGACCCTGTATACGAGTAATCCATTGAAGGTAAAAAGAAACTATACCTTAATACGGTTGAGTTGAAGAATTACAACATTTTTAATTGTCAATCTCAAAATCTCTAAAAAAGAGGACCCACGTTTTTATACGTTTTGTGCCCTTAAAATACGGAATGGACAGCTATATACGTAGATATTACATAGCGCGCATTCATTTTTATTCGCCCACTAAAGAAGCATCACGTCAATGTATCAGGACTATACATCGTGTTGTAAAGACACATTTAGTTGTTGGAAAGAAGGAAATATTTGTCTGTTATTTAATTATATTTCTTAGGAATTAAGATTTAGGACAGAATGCAATGATGACATGTATGTTTTGACCTAATTAGTGATGTTACGAATGAATAGTGGCCAGGTTCAATGAACCTTTTTATTCCTAAAACTAACCTCAAAGCACCCCTATTTAATCAATTCAATTTTATTCAAATATGCATTCATTTTCTAATATGGAAGGAATTTGTTGTTTTCATCCATCTTCAACTCTTTCTCTCCACCTTCTATCGGGTACTTCTACTCTTATTCATTTATCAACTTATTTTAATAATAATTATGGGGTCTTAATCATATATAGATGAAAGTGGTGTGATAATTTAAGATAAAATAACACATTATGTGATTTATATAATCATATAATATTGATTTCTTTAAATTTGGATGGTTATTTATAGGTATTTAATGATGTATAAATAGGGGTTGGGTTCTATAGAAAACCAATATTTTATAAAAAACCAAAAAACCAAGGAAACAATTTATTTTTTTTTAAACTTTTTTTATATGTTTCTTTCATGATTTTAAGAATATTGGAAAAAGAAAAAACTTTAAAAACGTTTTCGAGTTTTTTTTAAAAATAAAATAAAATTCGAATTTTAGCTTGAAATTAATATTGCACTATGCAACAATAATATAAAATTGGTTTATGAATGTCAATTCTTTGTTTTTTACATTATTCGCATAAACCACATTCATATTTAAGTTAAGTCTCTTGTTTTTAAGTAGTTTTAATTATAATGCATTATGCAATACTATTAGTACTATTGCATGATGCAATAATAAAAAATCACTAAACTTTTTATTTTTTAAATTTTTTTTTCCCATAAATAAAGCTAATAAAATTATAGAATTTTTGGTGAAATTATTTTTAAAAAATATTAATATATGAAGAAGTTATAGAGAAAAAAAGGTTGGTTTTTTGGTTTTCTGGATAATTATTGGTTTTCTATAGATCTTTCCCCGTATAAATAGATATGACGTGATATATTATGTTCAAATCGATCGTTTGTGTGTTTTGGTTATAAAATATAAATATATTTCATGTTTAGTTTGTTATAAAAATTTGAAAATAAATACATTGTAATATCCCAAATATAAGTTAAATTGTTACCCTAAAACAAATACTCATTTAGTTTCCCCTGAAAAAATTCATTTCCGAAAAGAGAATAATATATTTAATGGGTTTGAACATCAAATTTCATTTGGTCAAGAGGTTAAATTGTTCAAAATATATCCTTAGAAAATATAATAATAATATTTATGTTGATTTCTGAAAATAATTCACTAAGCTAAAAGTTAAGAATATACTTTATTACTAGGGTAATAATTAGTTTATGCATTTTTTATTTAACACTTTAATTGTTTTCATAATATTTTTATCTTAAAATCGATTGGCAATTTTAAAGTTCTTTTTTTTTTTCAAATGCCCAAGCTTTTGGCATGTTACAATATTATACTGTTATTCTTTTATATATATTTCGAGCTATGGGGTTTGACCTCAATCTCTTCCCCTCTGTTTTTGTTGAGACCTTTAGACTATCCACACTAGTGAACCAATCCAACCTAATCTCTCACTAAAAAAATAGTTTGTCTTTTCTTCACCTAAACAATCCAATCTAATTCATTTTCCTACCAACACCAACAATCCAATCTAATCAAACATTTTATTATAAATATATGGTTTATATTTATTTTAATATATTTTAAAGTTTTTTTAATATATTATATACCTTTTTATTTCTGAATAAATAAATTAGTTATAAAAAATTAAGAATATTTTTTAAAAAGATAGAAAATAAAAATTATTTTACATTACAAACATACTTAATAAAAAGGATAGACTAAGTTACAATTTTAATTATTCATCAATGAAACACACACTTACGAAAAATGATAAACCAAGTTACAATTTTAATTATTCGTCAATGGAACGGTTTTGCCACACATGCTCAATTAGATCGTTTTTTAAAATAATGTGAGTCTCTCTATTGCGAAGTTGTGCCCTATTGGTCATGTATCTTGATAGGTCTGTAATTCGCTCCATGAAGAACTGAACATGTTCATCATCTTCAGTAGTTAGAAATTCAGATGGATCGTAATAGTGAAGATACGTGTCGCGTTCATCCTCAACGATCATATTATGAATGATTATACATGCATTCATGCATTCATAAATTTCCCCATCATCTCCTTGTCCCACACAAGACATGGGTGTCGAAGAAATGAAAACCGTGATTGTAGAACTCCAAATGCTTGTTCAACATCTTTTTTAGTCGCCTCTTGTTGCTTAGCAAATAACTTGTGTTTTCGAAGTTGGGGAGCATTTATTGACTTGACAAAGGCGGCCCATGAAGGATATATACCATCAGTAAGATAATATGCCATATTGTAATCTCGACCATTCACACAATCGCTCACTACTGTGAATAGTCTTACACATCCCGATTCATAACCGATCCATAAAGAGCAAAAACATTGTCTGTTGGGGATTTCTGATTTCATTGAGCGATTTCCGGATAGAATCTGAAGTCGTGTTGAATCACTTTCAGATCAAACAATTGGAGTGGATACCAAAGATTTGATCGGATAAAATCAGATCAATTTCTAGATTTCGGTATGGATTTTGATTGTTGTGTATTTGCCAGAGAATCATAGAATTGGAAGAATACGTATTCTTCTGAATCCAAAATCTGAGATCCCTCGATCCCTCATAACTGTAGGTTATTTAATTATTTATTTAAAACCAATTTACACATTAAGTCCTTCAAGTTTCAATAAATGCAGTTTTGTCCGAAATAAAATTCTAGTGCATTTTCTTTGAAACAATTGGTTCAAAATAAATAATTTCCAAGCTCTATCCCATCAAGGGGACCGCCCCTTGGACCTCACTTCTTCCACGTTAGTCCCGATGACATTCAAGCAAGCGTGCACTCTTGCTTGAATGACATACGCAATCGTAAATTACACTAAAATATCGAACAAACCTCCCCCATTTTAGTGTAATCATAGATTAACTAACTTGTTCACAACAATCAAACAAACTAATGCATAAATGAAATGTCGCGACGATTGAATTTCACATTAGTATATTACACATTCCAAATATTCGAATATTAGGGTGTCACTTAGGATTGAACCCATAATATCCATTTTGAATACATGAAGATAATATACACATTAGTTTACATACATAAATCTAACTTGACACTATATCTTACTAGCCTGTGTCCCTATCCTTCATAAGCATATCAAAGCCAAGTCCCAGCTTCTTGAAGCAGCTAAACTTCATGCTTATATAGGTAGTTCTTTTATTCTTGCATCTGCATATGCAATTTTTCAAAAGAACTATTAAAAAGATGTACTTCAACCTTCCTCAACTTGCAGATCTGAACACATACCCTTGGGATGATACTACTAATGTGTTCCAATCTCTAGATGTTAAGCTTTCCACATTGAATTCAGCACCTAACGTCATATTAGGTGGGAATTGGGTATCTTAACATGAGAGATTTTAGGTGGACTTTAAACCCATCCCTTTAGCTGATTTGTTCACGAGATCTCTTCCTATCCTTTTGGTTACATGATCAGCTACATTTAGCTCAAATTTTACAATCTCAATAGATATCACACAATTCATGATTAGTTTTCTTAATCATATTATGTCTAACACCTAAGTGTCTAGACTTCTCATAGTTCATTTGACTATGAGCCTTGGCCAAGGTAAATGCACTATCACATCTGATAGAAATAAGTGATATCGCTATTGACCACAATGGAATCTCACATATTATATTTTTTGAGCCTTTCAGTTTCTTTACTGACTATTTTTGAATCTATAAATTCAAATTTCATTGTTAAACTCATGATGCAAGTCTACTTCTTAGAAGCCCAAGAGATAGCTCCTTCACCAAGAAGGTATCCAACTCACATCAAAACTCCTTTCTAAAATTGAAAGAAAACCTGAGTAACACAAACCATAACCCATGGTTCCTCTCAAAGTACTTAAGCAATCCATTCACTTCTTTCCAGTGTTAAGCACTAGGATTACTAGTTAACAAGCTCAACTTACTCACATCATAAGTTATATTAAGCCTTATGCTAATCATAGCATACCTTAAGAATCCAATAACTTTGAAATACTCCAATTATGAAACTGGATCACCCGAATTAAGCATAAAGCTAATACTATGATATATGGGAAGACTAACAAAAGAACAATTAAAGTGTTGAATTTCTTCAACACATTGTCCATGTAACAAGACTAAGTCGTGGTCTTACCACCATCATTCCTTTTAATCCTTATTCCAAGGATAAATTCTACCTCCCCCATAACCTTCATACCAAAGTTAGACAACCAAGATTTACGTGTCATATCAACCTAATCTTGGTTAGTACCAAAATTAGATTCTCTATACATCTTAGGATTCTCCTCAATATTAAAGCATTATTAATATTATATTCAACATCTTACTTGGTTCCTTCCATTAAAATAAACATGAAAGTCAGAACATAAATACTTAGTTTTTCTAGCTCTAGTATTCTCCTTAGGTCCAGTAGGAACAACAACACTATCAATTTTACCATATGCTTCATCCGTATCAACAGATGCATTCTCAATAGGATTAAGAATCCTACCATGGGAATACCAATTGACATCTCTAGATCTAGGCATACAAGTTATCCTAGCTTCATCAAAATTAGCATCCTTAGATTTTATGTCTTGCTACAATCAGAGATCTAACAAGCATACTATGACAATGTTTATAGAAACATAATCATTAGGTTCTAGAACATAAAATAAAATTCTTGCTCTTAGTCTCATCAAGATGTACACCATTCCTACAACCCTATACTTTCAAATAGTTCACAATTGGAGGCTTCTTTTCCAAAATCATAGAAAATTACCTTCTCCTAGAAACCATCACTCAAACCCGAAAAAATGTGACAACATATTTTTTGTTGCCTATAGAAGTCATGCTAAGAAAGTCACATAATTTAGAATGAATATTTCTAATATCTTGGAAATTATTTTAACATTTTAAATGATTTCCTTGTAATCTTAGTTAATTCACAAGTGTGACGATTAAAATGTTTCATGTCAAAACCGGTATTAAACTCATTTTAGACACATCGTTCTTTCATTTTATGAAATCTAGCATGTCATAACTTGGAAACAAGTTCTACTTTGCAATGAGAAAATAATGCAAGATATACAGATTCAATAGCAAACGGGACGATAAAATTATTAAGCTTTAAGCATGTCATTACAAAATTATTCAAATCTAACAAAGGTTCCATATCGAGATAAGATAAACTTATCCGACTTAGTGACATGTTTAAAACATAATTAATTATTTAACACAATCTCACACTAAAATCCTTTCAAATCCTAAAAACATACAACAGGTTATCTAATGATAAGTGTTTCCCAAAATAAATACACGTCTACTTTTTCCTTGATAGGCTCGGTTACTACTTTCCCCATCCTTAGTACAGATCCACCTTCAAGTGGTTCAAATTTTCAAACCATTTTAGATCCTTGCATACATGACTCAAAGTACTCGAGTCTATCCACTATGCAAGCATGTCATCCTGTACATAAAGGATTCAAAATAAATGATACATAATTCTCAACCGAATTACTTTAGGAAACATTGAACTTTTTGAGTCCAAAAACTCAAACCCGAAAACCGGATTTCTTTTATTTCACAACCAAATGGGCTTTCTTTGACTTATAGCTTCCCGATGATTTATACAGTTTGGGACAAAACCCAATCGGCTCGGTTCGAGACCATAATGGACCAAAACTAACCATCCCATGATAAAGCCCATGACAAGAGATATTTTGTTTACTTAAATCAAAATCAGATTTTTATATAAATTATCATGTCCTGAAATACTAGTTGAATCAACTACAAAACTCATATGTTTTGTAAAATCTGAAGTAGATTTTTGAAAACGTACCTTTTGGAGCCTTCGAGTCTTTCGACCCTTTTGGAGCATTCGAGTCTTTCGACCCACTTGGACCTTTCACATTAGTTGTGCTTCCACCTACAATCTTTACTTGACAATCTTTCTTAAAATGATCTAACTTACCACATCTCCAATACAACACTTGAAATTTACACTCTTTTGTCAAACCAAAAGACTAAACTTAATCCTCACATATGTTCTAAGATCACCATAAAACTTTTAAACATAATTTTTGATAGAGATAACTTTCATCATAAAACCACATTTATGATACATTCATCAGTCATCATTAGGATCAATCATAATTCATAATGATTTTATATATGTTGTGAATCAATTAATTCGAACGATGACCAGTTAATTCAACCAAGTAAAATGGTGAATTAAACCATTAACAAATTTCAATGTAAAACATTTATAAAACTTTCGATTACTTAATTGAAACACAATTTGAATAAATATCAAATAAAGATAAATCAATTACTTTGAATAATTTCATTTATCAGAACATAGATCATCAATCAATATTCAATTGATGTGAATGTCATCACAGAATGCGAAAACTTGGATAGGACTCTTGTATTCCAACATACTATGAAATAAAGAAACTTTATACATTGAATCAAGAAATCAACCGATCGACTAAGTTTAATCAATTCTAAAAAGTCCAGTCAACCGATGAACAAATTAAACATGTGGATTATAAACCGACTTTTGTTTAAAACAAATGATGAATCGAATCCAGTCATCAAAAAAGATTTCACACGAATTAATTTTAATTTATCAAATTCAGTCAATTTAATGCCTTACTGTTTCAGATTCATCTATATACAAATCAATTTAATTTTCCAAATTTAATCATCGAATACCAAATCACAAAACAGTCAAACCCTAAAATAGGTTTATCTTTGTTGTGATTATATGATTTTAAACAAGAAAATTGCAAACCTGTGTATTGAGATCGAAGACTTGAAATCATATCCCTTTCAGATTCATCACCGCTCGTCCTCTTCACTAAATTGTTTGATCTTTGTTGGGGATTTCTGATTTCATTGAGCGATTTCCGGATAGAATCTGAAGTCGTGTTGAATCACTTTCAGATCAAACAATTGGAGTGGATACCAAAGATTTGATCGGATAAAATCAGATCGATTTCTAGATTTCGGTATGGATTTTGATTGTTGTGTATTTGCCAGAGAATCATAGAATTGGAAGAATACGTATTCTTCTGAATCCAAAATCTGAGATCCCTCGATCCCTCATAACTGTAGGTTATTTAATTATTTATTTAAAACCAATTTACACATTAAGTCCTTCAAGTTTCAATAAATGCAGTTTTGCCCGAAATAAATTCTAGTGCATTTTCTTTGAAACAATTGGTTCAAAATAAATAATTTCCAAGCTCTATCCCATCAAGGGGACCGCCCCTTGGACCTCACTTCTTCCACGTTAGTCCCGATGACATTCAAGCAAGCGTGCACTCTTGCTTGAATGACATACGCAATCGTAAATTACACTAAAATATCCAACATTGTCTCGTATATATCAACGTATCATGTTACCCATATGAACATATATAATGTGGGATACGACATGAAACTAATCGGCTATAAGTTATTATATCTTATTTGTTTGATAAAAATGTGTTGTCCTACGGCTGACATGTTCAAATTGATATGTTTAACTAGTTTATAAAAACATATTGAAATATAAACACGATCTGTCTATCCTTTTATAAATGTCACACGGAGGTAGTTTATAATTGATAAATACGTTATGTTTGGATGAACCCAGCAACCTGAATACCACCGGATGCCTTTGCGATTTTAAAAACTATTTAAATCTCATCTTCGTGAAACGTGTTAGAGATTAAATTTACATTTAACTGTAACTTTTTAAAAATGACCAACACATTCTTTGATCATACTTTTAAAACTATAAATAAATACATTTGTCATTAACACTTTAATACAGTATCCTCAAAATACAAGCTCTATGATATATAAATGCTATTTTTATAAGAGCGTCTAACAAATTTGACATTTGAATATTGTCATTTTCAGATAACGAAGTATGGTCATGATAAGCTTAGACAGAAGTTAATAAAAGTCGCTATCAAGATTGTTATCTTGAACGATATGAATTTATGAGTTCCCCTTCAAACTTCAAGCTCGTTATGTATTTTTCAGATCGAATTTAATTTCAGTTACTATACATATTATTAAAAAAAACCCAAATGAGAAAATAGGTTTTAATTGCATGTAATTGGTCATCATTTGAATAAATAATCTATCAATTGATTATTCTTAGTTTTGTGGATGATGTGTCTTGACAATATGGATGTGATGAAAACCACAAGAAAATTTATGATCTCTCCTATGCGCTTTCACCAAAGACACCAAACATCAAATTTCATTAACCCTCTTCTTCAATTATATCCCATAAATGGTTTTCAAAACCAGCCATATCAAGATCCATCATCTCCCCAACTTCCTTTGATTTCGTTACTTCCATGTCAAAATCATTAGACCTCGACGACTGAGAAAACACCGACCCTAGAACGATGCCTAGCAAAAACAGATATGGCACAAGATAGGGACCTCCATAACGTCGCTTTACTATCCCCTTTCATAAGCCGGCCTTGAAATTTAATCGCATTGAGACGACTGTAGAAAAACCGTTTGTAAATTTAAATAAAATAAAAACTTTTATTTAGGTCCACCCTTCATAAGCCGCTAATGATATAAAAAGTTGTACTGTTTCTAACCTTGGAGTCGGTACGAACACCTCATCAAAATCAATCTCGGGTTATTTTGTACGTAACCCTTAGCAACAACTCGGGCCTTGTATTTATTTATGGAACCATCCACGTTTCTTTTAATTTTGAATAACCACTTGAGTCCAATTGGCTTGACACCATTTGATGGTGTCACAAGTTGTCATGTTTTATTCCAGTGAATAGAATCAAGTTCCGATTTCATCGCCCGTACCCAATCTTGGCTTTTATAATTGGCTTCTTTATACGACTTGGCTCATCTTCTTTTGACAGAATTAATTGCTCAAAATCCTCCTCCATGCTTAGAATATAATCTGAGAAGTAATTTGGGATTTTCGTTGGCCTTGTAGTCCTGCGCAAACCATCAGTTTTATTTCATCATTTGTGCCAGGCGAATTTCTAGTGCCTGGGCTTGGGTTGCTTCCACTTGAAGTTGTTGAAATGGAATTGGGCTAAACTGGGCTCACACTAGACAAACTGACTTCTTGTGATGGAATTTCGATTGGGCTATTTCCATTTTGGGCCTGCAAGCCATCTTGAAGCTGGGCCGAAACACTTGAATCATCCAAATTACTTGGATTTTCTTCCACGTAAGTGGCAAAACGAGATTTCCAACTTATTTGGGTAGTGTAAATTAAATTCTTTCCAGTCCCCATTCACTGACTCGTGAAATTTAACATCTCGGCTGACTAGTATATGTTGATTATTTGGGTCGAGTAGTCTATACGCTTTAGTGTCGGGTTCGACACCGAGATGAACTAGAGCTCGAGACTGGTCATCGAGTTTCTTTAGGTGCAGGTTCGTATGTTTTGCAACCATGTAAGACGTAATTTATATTAATAAATATATATATATATATTTAAATCGTATATATATATATATATATATATATATATATATATATATATATATATATATATAGGGTTAGATTCAAATGATAACTTTTTATTTTGAGAACTTTTGAGAACTAAATTTCAACCACAAATTTCAGGGGGGACCACTACAATTCATGGGAGGGGGGATACATGTAATAAACATGTGGCTCAAATTAGTTCTTTTTAGTTCTCAAACCAAATTGGTTCTCAAATGATCCTCTCCCTATATATATATATATATATAGGGAGAGGATCATTTGAGAACTAATTGGTTGAGAGAACTTTTGAGAACCACTATAAGCCACTAGTTATATTTACATATACCCCCCTCCCATGAATTGTAGTGGTCCCCAACTGAAATTAGTGGTGGAGATTTAGTTCTCAAAAGTTCTCAAAACAAAAAATTCTTATTTGAACCTAACCCTATATATATATATATATATATATATATATATATATATATATATATATATATATATATAGGGAGAGGATTATTTGAGAACTAATTTGATTTGAGAACTAAAAAGAACTAATTAGAGCCACAAGTTTATTTACATGTATCCCCCATCCCATGAATTGTAGTGGTCCCCCTGAAATTTGTGGTTGAGATTTAGTTTTCAAAAGTTCTCAAAGAAAAAAGTTCTTATTTGAACCTAACCCTATATATATATATATATATATATATATATATATATATATATATATATATATAGGGGAGGGTTAAAATAGAAACCTTGTTAAGTGAAGGAAACCAAAGAATCCCAAATGAAAGGTCCTCCTTGCTCCACATCATCATTTTCTACCTTTTTTGTCTTATACCAAAGAAGGGCATAATAGTCATTGTGTCATCTTTTTTGTCTTATTAAAAAGAAAATTCTGACATGACAAGAGACTTTAGTGCTTTTCTCTCTCATCTCACCTCTTTCCTCTAGTACTTTATATATAATTAATTGTTTCTCTCACTTAATTTATTAATATTTCAATACATTTGCTTTTTCGTTTTTATACATTAATAAAAATCTGTAGAGATTTGTTTTTACTTTTACTTTTTTCTCTACTATATTTTAATTTCTTTTTTCGGTTTTTTAATCATCAGATATGAAATGTTACATACGTAACTTTTTTGGGTCTGCTGTAAACAAGAAATTGACAAAATATATTTTATTAATTTATAAGAAAACATTACAATCAATATTAAATGTAACAAAATGTTTCATACGAACTAAAATTTTTAAAAATATAACAATCTAACAAAAAACATATAAAAGTTATTTACGCTTCCATTCTTGGTAATCATTTTCATCTTTAATGCAAAAATCCATTCATCTACGAAGACAAATAAATTCATCAGTTCATATATGTAAAATGTTACACATGTTATATTGATAAAAATCAATAAACAAGTTTATTTAAGCTATTCATGTAACAACTCTTAACATATGTAACGTTACAAATGTTATGTAGCAAAATAGAGAAGCAAGTTTTTTTGAGGCTCGAATGTAACATTTTGTAATATATGTAACGTTACATGTGTTATATAGACAAAAATTAGAAAACAAGCTTATTTGAGTTACGCATGTAACAACTTGTAAGATATGTAACAACTTGTTTCATATGTAAGATTACACATGTTACATAGTCAAAATCAGAAAACAAGTTTATTTGAGTTACGCATATAAAAACTTGTAACATATGTAACAACTTGTTTCATATGTAACATTACACTTGTTATATTGAAAAAAAATCAAGAAGCAAGTTTATTCGAGCCTCGAATGTAACAGTTTATAACATATGTAACGTTACATGAGTTATATATACAAAAATCAAGAAACAAGTTTATTTGAGCTACGCATGTAACATCCTGTAACATATGTAACATTGTATTTGTTATACAGACAAAAATCAAGAAATAAATATATTTGAGCTACGCATGTAACAAATTATAACATATGTAACAATACATGTGTTGTATAGATAAAAATCATGAAATAAGTTTATTTGAGGTAGGCATGTAACAAATTGTAACTTATATAACTTTACACATGTTATATAGACAAAAATTAGAAAACAAGCTTATTTGAGTTACGCATGTAACAACTTGTAAGATATGTAACAACTTGTTTCATATGTAACATTACACATGTTACATAGTCAAAATCAGAAAACAAGTTTATTTGAGTTACGCATATAAAAACTTGTAACATATGTAACAACTTGTTTCATATGTAACATTACACTTGTTATATTAAAAAAAAATCAAGAAGCAAGTTTATTCGAGCCTCGAATGTAACAGTTTATAACATATGTAACGTTACATGAGTTATATATACAAAAATCAAGAAACAAGTTTATTTGAGCTACGCATGTAACATCCTGTAACATATGTAACATTGTATTTGTTATATAGACAAAAATCAAGAAATAAATATATTTGAGCTACGCATGTAACAAATTATAACATATGCAACAATACATGTGTTGTATAGATAAAAATCATGAAATAAGTTTATTTGAGGTAGGCATGTAACAAATTGTAACTTATATAACTTTACACATGTTATATAGACAAAAATTAGAAAACAAGTTTATTTAAGTTACGCATGTAACAACTTGTAAGATATGTAACAACTTGTTTCATATGTAATATTACACATGTTACATAGTCAAAATCAGAAAACAAGTTTATTTGAGTTACGCATATAAAAACTCGTAACATATGTAACAACTTGTTTCATATGTAACATTACACTTGTTATATTGAAAAAAAAATCAAGAAGCAAGTTTATTTGAGCCTCGAATGTAATAGTTTATAACATATGTAACGTTACATGAATTATATATACAAAAATCAAGAAACAAGTTTATTTGAGCTACGCATGTAACATCCTGTAACATATGTAACATTGTATTTGTTATACAGACAAAAATCAAGAAATAAATATATTTGAGCTACGCATGTAACAAATTACAACATATGTAACAATACATGTGTTGTATAGATAAAAATCATGAAATAAGTTTATTTGAGGTAGGCATGTAACAAATTGTAACTTATATAACTTTACACATGTAATATTGACAAAAATCAAGAAACATGTTTACTTGAGTCACACATGTAACAACTTGTATATAGACAAATATAAAAAAAAACATAAAACAAGTTACATTTGTAACAAAAGACAAGTTACATATGTAACATCAAACATGCTACATATTGTAATAGCAAACATGTTACATACGCATGTAACATATGTAACATTATATTTGTTATACATACCAAAATCAAAGAAATAAATATATTTGAGCTACATATGAAACAATACATGTGTAACAAATAAAAATGACATGCCGTATATTGTGAGATATTCATAGTTTAAATAATAAATAAATTATTTTATGATAATATATATAACAAAAACAAAAAACATTATTAAAAGTCAATATGAAATGGGTTTCTTAACCCATAAACAATATGAAATTTACTTTGTATTAAAAGTCAATATTATTAGCATTGCACTATGTAATAGTGATAATCGACTTTCTAAAAATTGAAACCCACAAACAACAAAATACATTGAAGTGTGCCAAAAATTGATAATTATTGTGATGTCATGGTGACATCATCACATCACCATCATCTTCCTCAAATTGGCTCCTAGTTTAAAAACCCTAAAAAACTTCAGGGATATCACTTACCAAAGAGTTCCAGCTAGGCAATTTCTTTGGAGCAATTGTTTCTTTCTTCTTCGCCGGCGCTCATGAGAGCTCGAGAGCATGAGGGTGTAGTTATGGCGGCAATGCGGCAGTAGATCTGAAAGGGGTGGTGGTGGTTGTATTCGTTGACGGAGTAGGAATTGCATATACGGGGGTCGACGGATTAGCGCCGGTGGTCACAAACCACCACCTAAACCCTAGCCGCCGCTAGGAGAGAAAGAGAGGTACCGCCGCCCGTGTGGTTGTTCCCGAGTGGCGCGATGACAGCGGTGGTGGGTTTATAAGATTGGTGGTGGTGATGCACGAACATCGACGGGGCGGAGCACAACGGATGGAGATGGTGGCGAAAGTGAAGATCTAAGAATGAGAAAGTTTGAATGGAGATGAAAGTAGAGATCTAAAAATACGAAAGTTTGAATGGAGATGAGATCTGAAAAATGAAAAATGGAGATGAAGAAAGCTTGAATAAAGGGATGGGGAAGTGATTGGAAGTGATGGGATAGTACAAGGGTCAGTTAAAGTACATTCATAGATTGGGAAACACAAAAACACTATACCCATACTACCCTTCTTGCATATATGTCAAATGTTTTATTAATTAAAACTAATAAAAAATATAGGATTAAATGTGAGTCATAGGATCAACAAGATCAATGGTTAAGATTGGGGTTCCATGGATTCCCCCACTCAAGAGGGTTTCCATTTTACCCTTTCTCTATATATATATATATATATATATATATATATATATATATATATATATATATAATATAAATTTTATTATGTCCTCTATCATTTATCTTAAATAATCAATTACGTATTTAACCCTATCTGATATTATTTGATGGACGTAATTACCCTTATTAGATAGACTAGGGTTTCCCCTTGGGTGTATAAATATAGAGCAACATTAGAGAGAGGAGGTAGATCACCACCTATACAAAATTCGTCTCTCTCTCTCTGCTCTCTTTCTAGAATCGTAACCCCTTTACGATTCTCAATCCCATCAATAGCGTACACCCTAAACGGGAACCAAGGCTACTCACAGGATGGACAATCTGTGTGGCGACCCTAAAACTTTTGCTTTCTTTCCCCAGCAACTACAGCGACGACGACAGCTGAGGCTGCGAACGCTACAACGCAAGAATAATTTTCGGGACGAAAATTCCATTTACAAGGGGATGATGTGACATCCGAGAATTTCAAGGTTAACTTCCGTTAGACAATCTCCGTTAGTTACGTTATAAGTGTTAACTTAGTAACTAATGCTTAACTAGGCCGAATACGTCCACGACTTTTGGTTGATCACCGAACCCGTCCATATGTGTTTATTTATTTATTTATTATCAAAAACAGGATTAAAACGTGATTGTTTAAATTGTTGAACTATGTGGAATTATGTGCAACGTGTTTATTTAATTAATTGTGTAATTGAGTAATTGGCCCCTTTTGGCTGCCAGCAAAACTACCGAGCGAAACTGTAGATTCGCTCGGTATCGGTAGCCAAACTTTCGATTTACACGAATTCAGAGTCAGTTTCGCTTGGCCAGCGAAACTCAGCTCCTGACCTATATATTTTATAAAACCCTAATCTTCTCATTTTACTTACACCATTTCTCAAAAACACACACACACTCTCCTGAATTCTGGTCAGCCGAGAAACACCACGAGCCGTCGTGATCTCAGCCTCGAGACATCACCCATTCGGATCCTAGATCAAACCGTGAGTCTCCAAAAACCATTTTTATGCCTTTTCCATGTGTTTTCTTAAAAAGCATGCCTAGATCTTCATGAAATCGTGTATGCTTGTAGTATGATGCTTAGGAATGCTAGATCTATCATAAAGTCTGTAACTTTACGTGAGAAATCAAGCCATAATGAAGATTCATGCTAGTTAGGTTAACTTTGTGCTAAAAATGAGCTTTGAGGTGTTTTTGGTAATTTGATGATGAAAACTCATGTTTAAGGTGTTAAAATTGCCTCTGTGATGTTGGTAAATGTTTATGCATGCTAGATATTGAATTGCATGATGTATGGAAGGTGTTAGATTGATTTTTGGTCTTAAAAACGAGTTTTTTAGCGACTAGCGAAACTGTGCATTCATTAGGCGAAACTATGAAGCGAAACTGTATGAATATTCATACAGCGATACTATGTAGCGAAACTATAGTGTCGCCGGTTAAACTAAGTAACGAAACTACCGAGCGAAACAACCATAGACCCTGTCCCTGAACGAAAGTTCAAACCAGTTTCGAGCGAATCTATGCTAGCGAAACTGTGTCATCAGTTTCGAGCGAAACTAGCTAGCGAAACTGTGTCATCGGGTATTACCCAGCGAAAGTGCTGCCCGTGCACACAGCGAAACTGTGTAGCGAAACTATGTAGCGAAACTGTAGCGAAACTGTGTAGCGAAACTGTACCAGACCAAAACCTAAACTTGTGTAACTTATTTGAATGTTATGCCATGACTTACATGATTATGCAATAATGAAACATGCTTTGATTTCTGAGTTATGTGAACCCTCGTTTATGATCAACCATCGGTGTCGTGTGTCGGTATGTCGTGTCATAGTTCCAACGTGCTATGTTATGGGCCATAGTGACGTAAGTTAAATATTAGACACAAAACTAATACTTAAGACCTAAACGTGTTCTTAGGTCTTCGTTAAGCAAACAATACTTGGATTACTTAGCAAGTGTAGCAGTGCAACCAAAGGTGAGTGTCACTAACCCGTATACTGTGAGCCCGTTTGGGACACA
The DNA here is from genome assembly GCA_039602395.1 of Deinandra increscens subsp. villosa. Classification (NCBI taxonomy): domain Eukaryota; kingdom Viridiplantae; phylum Streptophyta; class Magnoliopsida; order Asterales; family Asteraceae; genus Deinandra; species Deinandra increscens. The sequence continues at coordinate 59,694,837 of JBCNJP010000027.1, forward strand.
CTGAATAACTTAATGAAAACAATGCTGAAGGGAACTCGAGGATGATACTTATTATCTAATGGAAAAGACTTCCTCCGTCAGATCTCGACAAAATTTTAGGGGAAGGAGAGGGGATAATAAGTATTATCCGAAGGGAACTCGAGGATGATACTTATTATCCGAAAAGACTTCCATAATACATAGTATCCGAAGGGAACTCGAGGATAATATGTATTATCTCAGGGGAAGTCCTTAGCTGAGGGGAAGTAATCAGCTAAGGGGAAGTCTTTAGAGGTCTTGGGTTCAGGGGAAGTTTTATAGAAAACCCGTAATCTATATTAGGGTTTTTGGTTAAAATTATGTTAATTTGATTCAACTGAACAGATGATAATTACCTTCTAACCCAAAGACCAGTCATCAAATGTCTGTTGGTGTATATTTTTTGAGTATGGGATAATAAGTATCATCCTCGAGTTCCCTTCGGAAAATACTTATTATCCCATACTCTATTGTAGGTCCGGAAATCTCCCAAACACACGATATAAAGATCTAACACGAGTGCGGAATCCTCGTGAAAGATTGATTCAAGAAGAATAGTAGAATAGAAGACTAGATCTAGAGAAAAGATGAAGTCTTGAATGAGAATCGTCTACTATGAAGCTTAGAACACCGATCGGAATCACACACAAACAAGAAATCGTAAATGGGTTCTCCCAAAGCTTACTTGATCATAAACATGAGGTGGTATTTATACCACCTCTTACAAGCACATGGGCTAATCATAAACCCAATAAGCCCAATCATAAACCCAAGCCCATGCCCAATCTAATAGTAAACTAGCCTAAACATAATAAAACTAGCCTACTAATCTAATTAAACCCTCTAAGCCCAGCCCAACTTATTTAATATTACAAGCCTCATAATCTAGACTCAAAACATCCTTTGTTGCCTCATCATTCAAACAACCAAGTTAAGAACAGTACCTTTCATGCTGATTTTGACATTTTACCTCTCAATGAGACATACCTTCCATTTATAGATTACTTGACATGACATGAAGATACGTCTCCTAAACTGTGCCTGGAACAATCACTTATCAACAAACAAATTAGTAATTAAAAACGTTAGTGATAATCCTCCATGATCGTTCCTGCACAGAGTGAGAGATTAGTTAGCCATTGGTACCCAGGCCATTGTTTTTCTGGGTACACCTGAGGAATCAATAAAGGATACTTCTTGTAAGAACATCCCCTTTGAAAAATCAGGAAGTTGTGATGGAGCTGCCTTGATTTTTGGTTTCCAAGTTCCAGGTGATTTAACATTTGTTTTAGTCACTTTTGGAGTTGTGACTTTAGGTATTTCAACCTTCTTCGTTTTAGATTCATTTTTCAAAACAGTTTTTGTTTTAGTCACCTTTGCAGTTGTGACTTTAGGTATTTCAACCTTCTTCATTTTAGAATCATTTTTCAAAACAGTTTTAGTTACCTTGGGAGGGGTAACTTTGGGTTTTTCAGACTTTGCTTGTTTTGAAAATGGTTTCTTCACCTGTTTTTGGAAATTTTGGTAACTTGGAAAGCTATTGTTTTGATTTAAAGATTTTCTTTCAGCTTTGGCAGCACCCCAATGTTGATCAGAGGGTTTAACCTTGGGAGTAACAGTCTTCATTGCCTTAGGTTTCTGCACCATCATCGGCTTAGACTTCACAGACTCCTGAGATGAAACCTTTTGATTTTTCGGAAAATAGAGTTCATAGGGGCGATACAGGCAGTTTCTAGCAATATGACCAGCGATGCCACAATTAAAGCAAGTCTGCTTCTTTAGATAGAAGTCAGACGTGTACCCATTTGTCTTTGGTGGCTGATATGGAGCTGGTTTGCTCTGTGTCTGCCTCTTTGGTCCATTTGCTGATCCAAGATTGACTCTTGGCTGGTTCCTCGAAGCCTGTGTCGAACCTGTCTTAACCGTCTTTGTGCTTCCTTGATTCGTTGACATTGAAGCACCATTCTTGCAATTACAACAACAACTGCATGATCCAACTGAAGAAATGGGAGACACAACTACTTCCTTTAGTTTTTCATTCTTCACTCCAGCTGTTGACTTCATACTCGGATGCTTAATGGTGATCTTTGGCTTCTCATCTTTAGCTTCACTGATCACTCCATCAGTTAGTCCCTTGAACTTGGAGGAGAAGGATGGTAAGTCATACCCAACATCTGGTTCTTGGTCAAACATAGATCCAGATGTCATAAAGATCTTCCCCTCAGGCCGTGTTGTCAAGATCACCTTTTCCCTTTTGACTTCGTCGACAACTTTCAAGCATGGGGTTTCAATTTTAGGGTATGGTTTCAACTCTACCCCAACATCATCAGACTTGGAATTATGACATCTGTTATACTCCTGGCACTCAGCATCATCTCTTGATACGTCCTCTATTCTCCCTTCACCATATGTCATGTTTGCCTCGTTGTCTATTTCCTCTTGAGTCAATGGTGTAGTTCCAACCAAGACACTATCAATAGGAGGAGCAGCTTCTTTATAATCTGACTTGGTTCGTTCAACTTGATCCTCACTAAGAAGTATTCCTATAATGTCTCTGGGAACAGGTGGATGAATAATGATGTTTGCAGCCAAG
>JBCNJP010000027.1:59697947-59820101 GCA_039602395.1 Deinandra increscens subsp. villosa
CACTTTTTTAGTGTTGTGTGACCGTATGTACGTGTTGTGTGTTACGGTGACGTTTTTAGAGTGTTGTGTCACCATTGCTTTGATGATCTGATCCTTTGGTGACACTAAACATATGGTATGTGACAAAGATTAGTCACAGTTTAAAGTAACGTGACCACAAGTCACCATTTGGTCACAACACATCGTGTGTGATTAATTCTATACTACTTATATGAGACTATAGATAGCAATATGGTCACGTATATTTATTGTTTATGTGACTATATAATGGAGCACATTCAGTGACATAAAAACATGTAGCTAAATGTAAAACATAATGACATTAAACATTTGCTTGGTGTGACTGTAGCTTATGGTATTTGGTCACAGTAATTATGTGTGTCACCATATGTTAAAGTTTACGATCACAGTTCCAAATTCCATGTGTCACTAATGATAACTAATGGTCATGAGAATTGTAAACAACATGTGATTAGAAGTAACAAGTTGTCATCTTTCAATTTTGTGTGTGTGACAATTTATATATTATTGTCATGATAAATTAAGAAACACATGTGACGAGAAGTAACATATGGTGATTGTTAAATTTATTAGATGAGACTGTTAAGGAACCTTTAGTGTCACCTTTTCAAATCTAGTATGTGACCATTTATATGTGTTAGTCACGGTAAATGTAAAAAACCATGTGACCATTTGCAACATATGGTGATTGTTCTCTTTTTTTTTATGTGTGAGTATTGTGTTGTTTTAGTGACACGCAATTAACAAGTTGTCATCTTTCAATTTGTGTGTGTGACAATTTATATATTATTGTCATGATAAATTAAGAAAAACATGTCACGAGAAGTAACATATGGTGATTGTTAAATTTATTAGATGAGACTGTTAAGGAACCTTTAGTGTCACCTTTTCAAATCTAGTATGTGACCATTTATATGTGTTAGTCACGGTAAATGTAAAAAACCATGTGACCATTTGCAACATATGGTGATTGTTCTCTTTTTTTTATGTGTGAGTATTGTGTTGTTTTAGTGACACACAATTAATTGAAGCATTGGATGTGTGACAAAATATATGTTATTGTCATGGTCAATGAACAAAACACGTGACTTGATGTAACAAAAAGCCTTCTATAGGGTTTTTAACCTCTTCACAACACGCACATACATAAGTAACATGATAAATGAAAACCAAATTTAACAATACTATGCAAAACCAACCATTCATTAACTGAAATTAAAATAACATAAACCGACAAAACGTTAAATCTCGTTACAAACGTTCAATTTCCGAAAAGTACCTAGCTTAAAGTTTTAGAAACTTTCAACCCATTCCGCTTATACACAGCAATGTAAAACAGAGAGTCAGCTGGAGACTCTTGAAACACCACAATGTCTCCTTCAAATAGCGGGACATCTTTAACCACTTTTCTCCAACCTCTTTGAAAAAACAACCTTCCGTATGATTTGGCAAGTTCAACCTCCCACTCACGACCCTCAAAACCAATAATGGTCGCCCTATTCTTCGTCTCTAGAGTTTGAAACCTCTCAGCGAAAAATAAATCCGGCAACAGCTATGAATATATAGAAGTTTGGGTCATTATTGATATTATTGTCAAAAAATAATAACCAAATATATAAGATGCAATTAAAAAAAAAGATTACCAGTTGACTAGAGTAAGATTTTGAAAAAGCAACGTAGAACGAGTCTTGATTGCAACACGTTTTTTCATCAATGAAAGTAAGCTTCAAATAACTGTCATCAACGTTAGTGAAAAACAGAAAAGCTGAATCATTGAGATTGCAAGCTTGAATCACATCTTGCCATCCTTTCGTGAAGCACAGTGAACCATTGATGCGTTCAAGATTGACGAATATAGATATTTCATCAGTTGGCACATGAATGTTAACAACTTGAACATCATTGTGGCTAAGGGGACTGATTGGCAGTCTTGCATTCAAATGAATAGGCTGTTAATTAAAACAAGTTTTATGTCAGCATCACTAAGGGGAGTAATTGGCACTTAAGATAAATAAAAATTTTATGGTGTTACAAATGTAATTATAACCATATACGATACATTAATTAAAAAGTTGAAAATACATTGTAAAAATTAAACATACCAGATGCTGGTCTTTAGGATTCATTAGATAGGTACAAAAGCAAGTTTCTGATGTTTCGTTGACTGATCTAGAAGAGGAACCTACAACATAAAAGAAATGTTAGGATGATGGTCTAAATTTTGGGTTGTTTGTCAATAAAAGTAATCAATACAGATTACTAATTATGAAAACACCCAATGAAATCAAATAAATATATAAAAGTTTAGAGGACCAATACACATGACTTGATTAATTAACAATTCAGCCCCAATATTTTAATCATCTAATGGAGGTCTTGATTAATTAACAGTTCAGTCTGAATCATCTAATATATTGCATTTGTTATCAACTCTTCAAATATAGATGATGATATAAGAAAAACCGATGATTACATTAAATAAAACATACCTTGATCAGCCATTAGGAAAACGAATTGCTTGTGATTTGGTTGATATGAATCACGAGATGGGAGGAAGGTGTGTCACTAAATGTGAGGTCGGTCAAATTGAAAGAATTAGGGTATTGATGTTAACGCTAGCCATAAACAGTAACGGGCTAAGGCCCAACTCAACTTTCTCCGGGCCCTGACTCAATTGGTAAATCTGATGTTCGGGTAAAGAGGATCCGAATCAAGAGTCACGCGGATCCTGTGTGGCTTATAACCCGAAACGCTTGTCTCCTACTTTATTTTAATCAGATGAATGTTTTATTGTTGTTATTTTCTTATTTTTTGTATTTGATTATCAATCAATCAATTACTAACTCAAAAAGTTAATTGGGCCAATGTGTTAACTTAAAATTAAATCAAACAATTACTAACTGAAACAAGAGTGGCAATTCATTTAATTCAGTTGTTGCATACAAGGATCAAAATAAAATAATGTACCAAAAGCCACAACCATTAACACAACCTACATTCACTCATTACAGCCTGCTCTCTCCGCATATTTCTCCTTCTTGATACGAGCCTTAAGCAGCCTTCTACGAAGCAGATCAATCCTTTGTTGGAGTTCCTTATTGAGGCCATATATTTCTGACAGTTTATCATAGAACGGCTTCCTCTCGGCCATTAGGGTATCACTATCAGCAAAGTGACCCATGACCTCCTCGTTCAGGAACACCATCTTCTGCTGGTAGCAGTATGCAGCGTCTAAATTAGCGGCAACAAATGATTCATCAGCGAGCTTACCCTTCTTGTATTGGCTGCACGCAACCTCTGGTGTTGCATAAAAGCTCCAATTATTAACCTCTGTAAACGAGAAAGCCATGGAATTGATATTGCTATGAAGAAAGTAAAAAATGCGAGATATATTTTTGTAACAAATGGAGGTTTATATAGGAAAAAAAAATAAGTGATAAAATTACTCGGTAACCAAGGTTCAAGGAAATAATCATTACCGATATTTTATACAAATTTACACGGTTTCAAATAATTGAAGGGACTGGTCGATTCAAGAATCTCATAATGACAACCTTTCAACTTCTAAGCCGTATTTTTCTCTCTCTTTATCAACATGATTAATAAAAAAGATTACTTTTACTTATATAAACCGCCATTTTCGAAGTCTTTATCCCTTCCAAAACAGAAAACACACCAGCGGATCTTTTATCAGTCACTATCACCTCCAAAGCAGAAACAAACAACCGGCTCCTTTTCTCCAACTTTTCTACCTTTTTAAAATGGATCCCCACAACCCGTTGACTGATGATCAGATTCTGTCGAGGGTTGCAAGTCAGACTCTTAAAGAAGTTCAAAAAAGTCAAGAGATTACAAGCAATTTAGTTTCTGAGAGAGGGCGTCTTGACTCAGTGGCTGAACAAAGGTCCCTGTTGAAGGAGAGGCTTGACGAATTTGCAAGGGACCTTTTGAAAAGAACAAAAGATTGCTTCAAATATTTGGAGAAGGATGGTGATTATGATCTGGCCATCAACAATGAGTTGGGCCAGATACTCAACCAAATTGAAGACCTGAACAGAAAGAGGGTCAAGTTATTGACAGAAGAACTCGGTGTTTTTATTGGTGATCAAGCTTAAGGTTTGATGTAATATATTATATCTTTTTTGGGGTTTGTTTGTCTTGGTAGTTTTTGAGAAGGGTCAGCAGATTTATATATTTGCTGTTTTTTGGTTTGTTTGTATCAAGACTTTTATGTAAATTGTTTAAGTTTAATGTAAATTGTTGTTTTTGGCTTTTTTTGGTCACATAGTCAGTTACATATGACACACCCTAAAAGACATAACCAATTAACATCTAAAATTTAATCCAGATGGAATTTATCAGCTATAAGTGTGAGTATATAAATATTGGATAACACACATTCAAAAGACATAAGCAAATACTTGTCGGGTTATATCATTAATACCAGATCCGGATAGCGATCCGCGAGTTTATCAGAGAAGTTCGGGTTATAACATTCATACCATATCCGGATAAAGATCCGCGTGTTTATCCGAGAACTCGGGTTATAACATTCGTACCAGATCCGGTTAAAGATCCGCGTGTTTATCCGAGAAGACAAGCATCTAACCGGGTTATTTGACCCGTATAAGAAGCACGCGGACCCTTGACTCTTGTCATGACTTGTGTGTCTCGATCAACACGCGGATCTTTATCCGGATCCGGTATGAATGATATAACCCGACTTGTATTTCCAGACTTATTAAACCGGGTAGATTGCAGCTTCGACACCCGAATTAATCCAAATTTTATATGATATCACAATAAGAAACTGATTAAACGTTTACCTATATGCGAGCCGATGTTATGATACAGGGTCCACTTGTGCCTGATACGATAAAATGTAAGCATCAACTAGACTTGTACAAGTTTACATCAAGTAAGCAAGTTAAGATTTAATATTAATTATCAATAATTATAGCAAAATATTATGAAGAAAGAAATGCATACCTTAGTACGTATAGTTATACCAGGCCCCTCTTTGCGATAATAATCATTGGGGGATTCGTTCATACGCAAATCTTTTTTTTTCTATAGGTGGCAATATTTTTTCATTATCATAACTAGTCATGGTACTAAATTCCTCATTTTCACACGTGTCCGTATAAATTGTAGGAGGATTGTTGATTACAATTGACAGTTTTCTATCGAGCTGGTCTGCCACGTAAAAAACTTGTTGTGCCTGTGAGCCCAATATGAAAGGATCATCCTTGTGACCTAATCTACTAAGCTCAACCATCGTGTACCCAAGACTGTCTTTCTTTACCCCTCTTTTATTGTCAACCCAGTCACACTTGAACAACGGGATACTTCTTGAATGATAATCAAGTACCCATATCTCTTGTAAAACCCCGTAATAAGATGTTTTGGTGTAGCTTTTAACTCCAGTTTTAGAAATATGCATGTCATCTGCTACAACACTAACCCCATTGTTCTGGTGGACTTTACCATCGCGCGATTTTGTACGAAATGTAACCCATTGATGTCATACACTTCGTAGCTCAATACATTTGTATTACGTCCGTATGCAATCCACCTTAAGGTCTCTGATACACTTTCTTGCGATTCATCTAACTCTCTCTGAACCTGATATTATTTACAAGAGTGAACTTCCACTTATTAATTAATATATAATTACTTATTTAATTAGCAGGAGCATTAATACAGTCAAATTGTGTATTACGTACCGTTGTTCGTAACCACTTAGCAAAAACTTTACTGTGCTCTTTCTCTAGCCATGCACTTGTCTTTGTATGGTTTTTTCTTTCAAGTTCTTCCTTATGCCGACTGTAACTAAATTAATGATTTTTCTATACGTGGGACACCGTGGTGTATAAAATAAAATTAATTAAATAATACTTATTCGATATAAGGTTCAACCTCGGGTGTATTTTGCAGCACAAAGAAATGTGCTCTTACAAATTCTTCTGCAACGACCTTCATGGGTTTGCCCGCTGATAATGGGACTCCGTCTTTGTTACATGCTCTCTTATTTTCAAACGTATCCCTCATGTTAGGTGGCATACCAATTGTCTTCAAACCTTTTTGGAATCCGCTCAAGAACTCAATTGTCTCCTTAGCAACATTCTCTTCAGCAATGCATCCTCCCGGTTTATTTTTGTTTCGCACGTGGCCCTTAATAACCTTCATACACCTTTCAAGTGGATACATCCACCTAAAGCAAACATGACCGCATAACCTAACTTCCCTTGCTATGTGCACTGTTAAATGAACCATAATATCAAAAAACGAATGGGGGAAGTATTTCTCGAGAAGGCACAATGTCTCAAATAAGTCTGCTTCCAGTATATCAACCTCCTCCACGTGGATCTCCTTGCTACAGATAGATTTGAAGAAGAAACAAAACCTGAATATAATGTAAACGGTTACGCATATGCTTCATTCAAATTAAACAATTAAGATACACTACCTTTATTTGTAAATAGAAAAATAACCAATAACCTGATTATAGCATATCTTGTGGGTTTAGGCATAATAGATCGAATTGCAAGGGGCAAGAATTCCTGCATGAGCATGTGATAGTCATGTGACTTAAGTCCTATAAGCTTCCTATCCTTAAGACTAATCAAGCTAGCAAAATTCGAACAATAACCTTGTGGGACCCTTAAGTTGTATAATGTTTCACAAAACTTGTCTTTTTCAGCCCAGCCAGTGTTAATGTGTAGCTTGCTGGCGGGAGCTTAATTATGTTGCCATTAATCGTAGATTTTAACTCTGGCCTTATGCCCATATCGGCCAAATCTAGACGAGACTCATATCCGTCTTTCGTCTTTCCTTTAATGTTTAACAGTGTTCCAATCAGACTCTCCGCCACATTCTTTTCAATATGCATACAATCTATACAATGGTTTACAGAATTAAACCGCTAATATTCAAGTTCCTTATGCCATATGTTAAACTTCTTCCAGTAGGGTTTTTCCTTGGTCGCATTGTCTGATGTACCCAACACTTGAGTTCCCTTCTTTTTTTTAATCTTCCACCTCTCCCGTTGGAAGTTTCTGGGATGTCGGATGCATTATTCTTGTGACCGGCCTTACCCCATGTATTTATAACATATTGGATCTCATTATATATTTGCTCCCCAGTCTTAGGTATAGGTGCAGTACGAGACTCTTGTGTTTCCATCGAATGCCTTTTTTTGTCTTCTGAACGCATGGTCATAAGGTAGATAACGTCTGTGGCCAGCATAACATTGTTTGTTTGACCTTTTAAGTCTTAAGCAGTTTGTTTCTTTGCCACACACTACACAACCTTTGAACCCACTATATGGACAGCCACAAAGTGTACCAAGGGCAGTATAATCGTTTATCGTCCATAACACAACAGCGCGTAGCGTGAACCTTTCTTGTATAACTGCATTGAATGTTTCGACCCCTATATCGAATAAGATTCTTAGATCTTCAACCAACGATGCTAAATATACATCAATATCGTTACCGGGTGTTCCCGATATCAATAATGTGAGCATGATGAACTTTCTTTTCATACACAGTGATGGTGGAAGGTTGTAAATGACAGCTAAAACTGGCCATACACTGTGGTGTCAATTTCCTCTATTAACATCCACCCCGTTAGCTGAAATGCCTAGACGCAAATTTCTTGGATCGCCTTTAATTTGTTCATACTTGTTATCTATAGCAGCCCATGCGGGGCTATCTTCCGGGTGACGTAAAACACCGTCTTTTATTCTTTTGTCTCCGTGCCATGTCAAATGACTTGCGGTGGTCTCAGACTGAAATAGTCCTTGTAGGCGTGAAATTATGGGAAAGTACCACAACACTTTTGCTGGGATGTTATCGTATGTTACCTTTTTAACCTCATCCACCTTTCATCTAGATTTTCCACATGTGGGACAAAGTATATTATCTTTGTACACTCCCCTGTAAAGAATGCAGTCGTTGATACACGCGTGTATTTTCTCAGAACCTGAGCCCATTGCTTTGAACGTCTTCTTAACCTCGTATGTACTACTGGCCATTTCATTACCTTCGGGTAGCATCCTCTTTATCAAAATCAGAAACTCAGTAAAGCATTTATCAGAAACTCCATACTTACTCTTCAAGTTGGTAAGTTGTAGGAGCGCGGACAACTTCATGAAGTCGGGACACCCTTGGTAAAGTGGCTTCTCAGCATCCTTAATCAGTTTTATGAACTTCGCATGATCACGGTCTGTCGTGAAATTTTCTTTTGTAGCTCCAACCATATCTACTGTTTGTGCGGCATCAGTTGGCGGCGGCATTTCCGATGTAAAAACAGGACTTGTTTCCATTTCACAGTTGTCTTCAAAAGCCTGATATTCATCATAACGTTTTGGAGGCGTATCCTTTTCTCCATGCTTAACCCATATGGTATAGTATTGATCAATTCCATGTCTAAACAAGTGATGTTCTACTTCCTCCAAGGTTTGTAAAATGTGGTTGACACAATGTTGACATGGGCACGGAATTTCTATTTTTTCGATTTTTTTAGGGTTCTTTAACTTGGCGAATGCATATTCTATAAAACTATGAACTCCGTCCCGATACTCCCGTGACATTCTATTCGTTGACATCCAAGACTTGTCCATCTTTGAAAGGCCGATCGACTGAAAATAGATAATTAATCAAAACAGAGAATAACGATATCAGATTGATGATATAAACATAAATGAGACCATTTCACATTAATTGATTCATGACGTCTTCCTATAGCTAATTTATTCAACCAATTCATCAAAATAAATTAATTCATGATGGCCTCGTCCTATAGCTAATTTATTCAACAAATCGGGATAACAACAGCAATCATATTGAAATAGTAACAACGTATGCCTTACAATCCTGTAAACCAGTCACAATCGGTCGAATCTCCTGACAATCGCACAATTGAAGACACGAAATGATGATAAACCCTAGTTCGTATTTCTATAAATGAATCTGGGTACAGAGTATGTAATAACTGGTTTTGATTGAATTTACTCTAAGTGGTTCGTTAATGAAACTGGTTTTGACTATAATAGGTCGAATTATAGTATTTTGTTCCCAATAATAGTACGTTTGGGCCCATGGCCTAATTATAGTATTTTGGGCCCATTGGGTTATTACTAAGCCCAATGATACTTGATTATCCACATTTGAGTCGATAAGGCTCAATAATAGTACCTTAGGGCCCATGGGCCAATTATAGTATGTTTGGGCCCATTGGGTTACTATTAAGCCCAATGATAGTTGATTATCCACATTTGACTCGACTAGGCAAACTGATCCCTGTATGTTCGGGCCAATGTCCCGATGATAGTATGTGTGGGCACATTGGGATACTACAATAATAGTTTATTATATAGTTAGGCACTAATAGTACGTTTGGCCACATGTACCAATGATAGTATGTTTGGGCCCATTGGGTTACTATTAAGCCCAATGATAGTTGATTATCCACATTTGACTCGATTAGGCAAACGGATCCCTGTGTGTTCGGGATATTATGTGTGGGCACATTGGGATACTACAATAATAATTTATTATGTAGTTAGGCACTAATAGTACGTTCGGCCACATATACCAATGATAGTATGTTTAGGCCCATTGGGTTACTATTAAGCCCAATGATAGTTGATTATACATATTTGACTCGACTAGTCCCAATGATACTTGATTATCCATTGTTTATCATCAAGCCAATAGATACTTCATAAATCAACTTTGGATATAATCGCCATCAAATTAGGCAATCGCACATAATCGACTCCATTGGTTTATTATCGACTCAATTGGTCATAGTACCACTCAATCGACAACATATTTGAATTTGTGTCTTAAAATGGATGGTCGACGCCATTTGTTTATTATCGACTCAAATTGGGATGATCGCCTCCACTATCTATTATCAACTCCAAATGGTCATAAACCAACTCATTTGGTCATAATCTACTCGATTAGTGTAATGTCAACTGTAATTGGCATTAGTCGAACTCATTTAGTAAAAATCAACCCCATTTGTGTATTATCGACTCAAACTGGGATGATCGAACCCATTGTGTATTATTGATTGATCGAAATCATTTGGTGATAATCGACAGTATTACTTTATTGTCGACTCAAATTAACATTAGTCGTACTCATTATTTGATAATCGACCCCGTTGGTCTATTATCGTCTCAAATTGGTCAATGTCCATTATCGAACACAATTATCATAATCCACCAAATTTTCCAAACACGTTCAAATTAAACACAAACCAACTTACTTTTTTTATTTTATAAATTTAAGTTATCAAATATTTTTAATCTAAAATATAATTATGTCATCTTCATAATGGAAGCCTAATTATGTCACATTTTACATAGTATTATAATACAATTACTTATAGTGTGTATAAGTATAACCTTATAAATCTAACCAATCCATTATTTTATTAACTTGTCTTCCCTTACACGTTTTATATAGGGGACGAAATATTCAAAACTTTCGAAACCTTCCCTCTAGGTTTTAGTCTTAGTTTAATGGTAATCAGAGCTCATTTTTGGTGCTGTTAACATTTCTAATCCCCAAATAATTAAAAATTTTGAACATTTTCATTTTAACAAATTTCAATTTTTCGCTTTCGAATCCTATATTCCAGATATCATATGTGATAATGGTTCATTCAACATTTTTATTTTACACTCAAAGCCGATTGACTTGCTCCGGAAACAGGGTGATCATTGTTCATCAAGAATTCGTGGATCATCTTCTTTTACAATTAAGATTAGTGATGGTTATGTTTATTGATACTTTGGTTGTATGTTTAGTATGAATAAACATTTTTCATTGTTCTCTGTCTTGTGTTGTTACTTTGTGACGTTGTTTAGGTCATGGCCTATGAAGGAGAATATGCACTAGAAAAAACTTATGATAATCGTATGCAAGATGATGGTCATTATGATAATATAGGTGTTTATGATAACTCGGGTTATGATTATGATGGTGGTGAAGTTGGTTATAATAACGATGAAGATCATCAACGCGAAGAACTTGGTCAGAGCGATGATGATGATGATGATTCTAGTGACGATGACAAGAGTCATGACTTAGGTGAGGAGGACAAAGAGGGGACAAAGAGGAAAAGGGGTTTAACACGAATGAGAAAGATGTGAAGTAAACATGCAAGATCGGGTGGGAAAAGATAGAGAGTGAAGTTTGATGACCATGGCAGGTTTTCAGGAAAGTACGCTGCATAATTTGTTAGTTACTTAGGCGATCTTGCGAGGGAGAAGGTAAACTTCAGTATTCATAGTTGGAAGGATGCAACTAAAGAAGTACGAGACAAGCTGTGGGAAGAGTTATTGGTACATTATGATTGATCTAATTAATTGTTTTGTCTACATTATTATTTTAATTCTAAGCCTATAGTTAACATTATCGATCATAATCATTGTTTCAGCGTTTTTACAAAATCGACAAAGACAAAAGGAAAACAGTTATGACTCGCATAGGCACACTAGTAAGAAGCTTTCAAAGTGGGGTGAATAGAAAGGACATAAACCCAAACATAGGCAAACCGAAGAAGTTAGCAAGGATTCCCAGAAGGTTTCGGACGATAATTCTTGATCAACAAGTGTGGGACGACTATGTCGCGTATGCAATATCCAAAGATTTTATGGCATATAAGTCTTAAGTTGATCAACATTATCAATTATCTTGATTTATTAATTATTCAAATTAGCATATATTGACTTATCTGATTTGTACATTTTTTTTTATTTGAAGATAGCGTCGAGTAAAAGGAAAGCTGCACGTGCATTGTCTACTTATAACCACAGGTTGGGGCGAGGTGGATATCCATCTCTTGAGAAAAAGTTGGTAAGTGTGGGATACTTCATTAAAAAGTATGCATGATCATTACTTATGTGATTTTAAAGTAATTCACTTTTCTTATAAATGATAACAAGGTTGCAAAAAAAGAACTTAACGCTGAGCAGATACACAACCGGAGTCAAATGTGGTTAGAAGCGTGTAAAGACAAGCAAGGAGAAGTAAGTGAAGATGTTATGGCGGTCGGAAATCGACTAGTGAGTTCATGAGACTACATATTATATATATACATGTTTTATTTTTTCATATTCTGTTGCTGTAATTTACATATATTGCTGTATGATCAGCTTACTCAAATTATATGACGTACTTGCGTAGATGGAAAATGATAAAAAGATAAAAGATGGTGAATTGACAGTCGAACCGGGCACAGATGCCTTGACGATAGAATTCGGCAAGGAAAGATGTGGCAATGTAAGAGGTTTTGGGATGGACATCTCGAGTTCTACACTTCTCCATGCCAAACGGAGTAGTAGAGGTACCCCAAAAAACAAGTTGAGGAACTTAAACTTTTACTCCAAGCTTCGGAAGTGGAAAAACAGAAAGAGACTGAGAAGAAAGACAAAGAGCTGATGACCGCGATAATGGCTGTAACAGTCTGGTAAGTTGATACACATATATTTTCATTTATAAGATTGTACTTCAAACATGCGTACAGGATCAGGGAGTTATGATAGCTAATGAAAATAACTTACCGACTCGTTCAAGGGAGTCTCAAAAGAATGGAATTGCAGATGCGGCAAATAAGCATGAAGCAGTTGGTGAACTTAAGAAGAAAAAGAAGCATACTGCTAAGGTTAGCCTAACTCAGTACTTGAATCTATAATTATTTTGATAAATGTATTTCTGTTATAGCCTTTGTACTTTATAAAATATGCTTCTTTGATCAGGGAACAATTGTGTATAACGTTGAATATCAGTTGCTGACGAAACAAGGTGATCAACTGCAAGTGAAACAAACCCAACCCAATAATCTTAGAGAAGGTGCCAAACGGAACCATGCTTCGCAGCAGCAAGAATCTCAAGTAACTTATTATTTGAATATTATAGCAATTTACAATAATTCAGTAACTTACACCATTCCCTGTGGGAATAATCTAATGTTATTTAGGAAGTTGGTAAAACCGCAAAAAAGAACAAACGACAACGTAACTCACCTGTGAAAGAAAACACTCCTCCACCTCCAGTGATAAGGGTATATATGAAATTTGACAAATATGTCTTTCTAATTATTTTACTATTTCTTTTACTAATGTTAAA
The DNA here is from genome assembly GCA_039602395.1 of Deinandra increscens subsp. villosa. Classification (NCBI taxonomy): domain Eukaryota; kingdom Viridiplantae; phylum Streptophyta; class Magnoliopsida; order Asterales; family Asteraceae; genus Deinandra; species Deinandra increscens. Next base: position 59,711,120 of record JBCNJP010000027.1, read on the forward strand.
TTTATTGTTGCAGACAAGGAAGTATCGTCTATGACATCTAAACCGTAGAACCATAGTCGCTGAGGGTATTGTGAGTTGTCAGAAGATATACAAATGGTTCATTTCAAACAAGTCCCCGACGAATGCTATAAAGTTTCCATTGACAAGGTTTTAGATAACCGTGGCACAACATGTTTACCTTATCCGATCCCTGGTGCGACTACAGTTGGTGAGGCAATTAGAAGTTTTGTTATGTTAGATAAGGACATGGTCATTTTTTACTCAAATGATGATGATGATGATGATGATGATGATGATGATGATGATGATGATGATGATAATGATGATGATGATGATGATGATGATGATGATGATGATGATGATTATGATGATGATGATGATGATGATGATGATGATGATGATGATGATGATGATGATGATGATGATGATGATGATGATGATGATGATGATGATGATGATGATGATGATGATGATGATGATGATGATGATGATGATGATGATGATGATGATGATGATGATGATGATGATGATGATGATGATGATGATGATGATGATGATGATGATGATGATGATGATGATGATGATGATGATGATGATGATGATGATGATGATGATGATGATGTAAGTTTCTTTCATTAAGATCCCTAATTCATTATATTTATATGTTCAAACTTATTTTGTTTCAAACAATTGATGTGTTATTTTTCCCCTTTAAATGTTGTTGTTTTAGGACGTAATTTCGACACCGACTCCTGAGGATGTAGCTAATAAGAAAAAACAGGCGCTAAAACCGACACCTACTCAGAAGGATGACCATCAGCTGTAATTGTCACAGACGATGCCATAGTAGAAGTATGTAGATTCTGAGTCGATTGGGGGAACACAAACGCTACAGCTACAGAAAGATCCAAAGATCAGAGCTGGTCCAAAACAATTCATCACCATTAACAGTTTTCAGAAGCGTAACAATGCAACCAATACCAATGTGAAGTTTGGCAAGAATACAAGGAGCTCGGCGGCTAAAGGCAACTAGTTAGATTTTAGAAGGAAGCATATAAGTAATATAACGTACTCATATAGGTTTATTAAATATATGTGGAATATTTTTATTTTATTTAAGAATACTTTTTTACCGCTTTATATATTGCCCATTTATTAGTATTATTAATTTCCCAAACATCACTATAAAGGAAATGTAATCAAATAAAGTGTCACTAAAGGTGTAGCAAAATTTAAAAATAAAATATTCATGTGGTTGTAGTTCATTTTTTATCACACCTTAAATTATCTTATGTCATTAAAAGGTAGCAGTAGTGTGATTATTAACTACATATAGTCACACTTTACTTAGTTATTAGTGTCTAAAATACATATACAGTCATTGTGTACTTAATGAATTGTGTCTAAATCTCATAAACAGTCACATTATTTACAAAACAGTGTTACTAAAAGTGTCTTAGGGGCATGTGTCTATGTAACAATGTGACTACAACTGACACAACAGTGACACCTAAAATGCTCCATGTGATTATAAAATGTTTGTTGTTGACAATAAAATTTGTGTAATATCACTAGAGGTGTCGAATTATAACTTTATAGATCTAAAATTGTGTGATAACTAACTACATGCAGTCACGGGGTAGATAACTATTTTGTCACTAACATACACAAAAAATCACATTCATTGAATAAACGCGTGACTACAAGTGTCTTATGGACATGCTTTTGTGTAACATATGTGACTAAATGTAAATCTGAACACAAAAATTCAATGATAACGTGACTAAAGGATAAAAACAGTGACACTTCTAAACATACATGTTAATATAAAACGTTTTGGTCACGTTTCAAATGTGTGCTATGTCACTAGAGGTGTCGAATTTTTACTTTATATAACTGAAAATTTTGTGATAACTAACTACATGTAGTCATGGGGTAGATAACTATTTTGTCACTAACATACACAAAAAATCACATTCATTGAATAAACATGTGACTACAAGTGACTTATGGACATGCTTTTGTGTGACATATGTGACTAAATGTAAATCTAAACTTAAAAATTCAATGATAACGTGACTAAAGGATAAAAACAGTTACACTTCTAAACATACATGTTAATATAAAACGTTTTTGGTCACATTTCAAATTTGTGTTATGTCACTAGAGGTGTCGAATTTTCACTTTATATAACTAAAATTGTGTGATAACTAACTACATTTAGTCACGGGGTAGATAACTATTTTGTCACTAACATACATAAAAAATCACATTTATTGAATAAACATGTGACTACAAGTGACTTATGGACATGCTTTTGTGTAACATGTGTGACTAAATGTACGGTGACACACAACAGTTCAATGATAACGTGACTAAAGGATAAAAACAGTGACACTTCTAAAAATACATGTTTATATAACATGTTTTTTTCACATCTAAATTTTGTGTTATGTCACTAAAAACAATATAATCGGCACTCTGAAATTTAAAGTTGGGTGTTTATGTGTGACCACACACCAACCAATAGTCACGCATTTCTAATTTTGTTGTTTCTAAACATATCAAAATAGTTACACTTTTAATTTTCTCCATGTCTACATAAATTTGTGTCATCATATTGTCACACTCAAAAATCAAATTATGTCTCTAAACATAAACAATAGTCACACTTGAAAAATTATAATGTGGCCAATTACCTAGAAAATGTTACATATAAAAGAAAAGTGATGTGATCATTTGGTGACATGTTGTCACTAATATTATAAAGATATGTCACTACAAATGCTTTATATTGACATTATTTGATAAAACTGGAAATAAATCACTACTCTATGGTGACACCTCTAGTCTACGGTGACGTATTTTTTAGTGCTACGGTCATGCATTTTCGATGTCACCATATGTAGCCTATAATGGTTGTTCCTTCGGTGACGCTTTTCGAGAAGAAAAAAAATCGTCACTAAGTACCTACGGTGACGACTTTTGTGTGTCACCGTATCCAATTTTTATACTAGTGTAACATAATGAAGGGTTTTAAAAGTAGCCTTTTCATTGAGAATAAAAAAAAGGAACGCGAGATCAGTGCCCTCCTCCATCACGCTGTGACCAGCGCTCCTCCTCCACCAGTCTCGTCGTTCGACTGCCAAAGTGCCGGCGACATCTTCTTCTCCGGCGTTCCATCATTGTAGCAGCATCTCCTTTCCTTCTCAGCCCCTCCTTCTCCAAGTATGTTTTTTTAAGGTTTTCTTCAAATTCTATAGATTTTTTACAAATTGTTGTGTTTTTATGCTCTAATCAGTGTTTGATTAACATTATCCATGCTCGAAATTTGTTATTCATTCTTGAATATAGTTTTCCCTAATTTTGTTTGTTTTTTCTCAAAATCTAGGGTTTTTTTTACATGTTGGTTTAATTTGATGCTCTAATTATGTTATTGTTCATTGTTTAGTGTGTTTTTGGTGCTCAAAACATATGGATCATTGTTGAATGTCGTATTTACTTGAGATATTAGTTTGGTTTTTGCTCAAAATGTAGGGGTTTTTTATCTATTTCATATTGGTTAGGTCATTGTTTGATCATTGTTGATTATGGTGTGATATTAGGTCATTCGATACGGTTTATTGGTTGATGCTACATGTTTTATATGATTTTTTGAATATGTGAATGGAGAAATTGGTTGATGCTCAATGTTTGATGTTGTTTTTTGTTTGATTTTTACTTGTTGGATATGGGTTTATGATTGATGGTAGGTGTTTGTTTGTTAAAAGGAAATGGAACCAAAAAGCTTAGACCAAATTGGAAGAAAGAAGGAGTTGATAAAACCTTTTTAGAATTATGTATTCATGAAGTGGCACTTCATGGTGGGACTCTAAAGCCGTCTTCATGGAGAATAATTGGAGAAAAAATGAAAAAAGAATATGATTTTGAAGTGGATCAAAAACAAATGAAGAACAAATATGATTACTTGAAAAAAAGTTTACAGGTTGGTCAAAGCTTAAGAACAAAACTAGCAATGTCTATGACCCTGTAAAAAACGTGTTTAACTTAACGGAAGAGGAATGGCAACTTGAGATTAAGGTATTTCGTTTTTAATTTACACACACACACACACATATATATATATATATATATTATATATATATATATTATATATATATATATATATTTCTATAACCTTATTTTTTCCACGTAGTCCAACAAAAACGTAGAATCTTTGAGAGTAAATACCACTTGATTATCCCGAGTTATGCATTCAGTTGTTTGAAGGATCTACTTCAACTGGCATTGATAGTTGGGATCCATCTTCTACACTTTCGCGTCCTTCTATAGATGTGTTTGATGAAAATGTATTTGAGGAAATTGATGACAATGAAATGCCACATGTGGTTAGTCAAAGGAACAAAACAACACCACCAAGTCAAGGTGGTAGTGAAGAGTTTTCAGATCGGTCAGCTAAAAGAAAATCATCTAGTCAAGGTGTTAGTGATGAGTCACCAATTCGACCCAAAAAAGGAAAAGCCAAAGAAACATTCAAATCAAAGGTCTTGGAAGTCGGGGGTTGTGACATCCGAGAATTTCAAGGTTTACTTCCGTTAGACAATCTCCGTTAGTTACGTTATAAGTATTAACTTTGTAACTAATGCTTAACTAGGCCGAATACGTCCACGACCTTTGGTTGATCATCGAACCCGTCCATATGTGTTTATTTATTGAATTGTCTCTATGAGGAAGTATGTGCAACATGTTTGTTGATTAATGGTGTAATTTCGTGAAATTCATGAACCGTGCTTATCTTGCTTAGAATGTAAATTGGTCACTTTTGGGTTCCAGCGAAACTACCGGGCGAAACTATAGTGTCGCCCGGCTAGCTTAACCTTTGACTTACAGAGTCAGTTTCGCTTGGCCAGCGAAACTAGCCCCTGATATATAATAACATAAAACCCTAGAGATCTCATTTTTGCCTCATTTCATACAAAACACACACACCACTCTCATCTGCTCACTCGAGATTTCTGGTCAGTCAAGAAAACCATCAAGGAACCATGATCTCATCTCATCCATTCAGGCCCTAGATTGAATCGTGAGTCCCAAAACCATTCTTTATGTATTTCTATGTGTTTTCTTAAAAAGCATGCTTAGATCTTCATTTAATCACTTGATCTTTTGATATGTTGCTTAGGAATGCTAGATCCATCATAAAGTCAGTAACTTTACGTTTGAAATCAAACCATAATGAAGATTTATGCTATTTAGGTCATTTTAGGTTTAAAATGTGTTTTTGGTGATTTGAATGTGAAAACCCATGTTTAAGGTGTTAAAACTTGTTGTTTGATGTTGGTAAATGATTATGCATGCTAGATATTGAATTACATGAAATATGGAAGCTGTTAGATTGATTTTTAGGCTGATTTATGTGTTTTTCGCGACCAGCGAAACTATATAGCGAAATTATGTATATCTCCTTCCAGCGACACTATACAGCGAAACTATAGTGTCGCCGGGTAAACCAACCATACCTGTCCGAACGAAACTACCGAGCGAAATTTCCTGAACGAAAGTTCAAACCAGTTTCGGGCGAAACTAGGCTAGCGAAACTGTGCCAACAGTTTCGGGCGAAACTAGCCTAGCGAAACTGTGTCATCGGGTATTGCCTAGCGAAAGTGCTGCCCGTGCACACAGCGAAACTGCCTAGCGAATCTATACTAGCGAAACTGTGACCAGACCTAAACCCAAACTTGTGCAACCTGTTTGAATGTTATGCCATGACTTACATGATTATGCAATAATGAAACATGCTTGATTTCTGAATTATGTGAACCCTTGTTTATGATCAACCATCGGTGTCGTGTGTCGGTATGTCGTGTCATAGTTCCAACGTGCTATGTTATGGGCCATAGTGACGTTAAGTAAAGATTAGACACAAAACTAATACTTAAGACCTAAACGTGTTCTTAGGTCTTCGATAAGCAAACAATACTTGGACTATTTAGCAAGTGTAGCAGTGTAACCCAAGGTGAGTGTCACTAACCCAATTACCGTGAACCCGGTTGGGTCACACTGAATAACTTAATGGAAAACAATGCTGACAACCTTAAGAGTGCTATGCACCTCTCTGATGAACTTGAAAACTTAGGAGTGCTCGGCACCCACTTGATGAACTGGAAGTGTTTTATGGGAGACACTTGTGAAATACTTAAACAACTATTTCTAAACAAAACTGAAAATGTTTTCGGGATTCATGAGAACCCAAAGTAAACCGTTTTAATATGGCTAGAGTAGGTTAAAGTCTAACCACATGATATCACATGATTTCTAAGGATTGCCTTATAATTGAAAAAGTCCTCAACTAAATTGTACCATTAATTGTAAAGCGAGGGGATGTTGGGTAGATCTACTGGAGTTTGACAAACTCCGCCCCGTGGCACGGGGAGTGCACGGAGGTACAATATCAGCCTATCTGACCGTGATCCCGAGAGGACACGGGGGAGGCAAATCCGCGATGACGTAGGTCCGCAAAACATGATGGCGCTGCCACTACAATATTAGTCAGCTTTGGTACAAACTTTCTTAGTGCATGGAACAACGGATTAGCTACCCGCGATATCGGTTGAGCACTTTAACTATACAAAACTAGTTCATACCCGATAACGTATGTTACGGACATCAATTCTACTAAACCACGTTACTATGATTTTGGACATTACAAAGCATTGCTTTCCACAAATAAACATCACATAAGTATATGTTGACACGTTATGATTATGAGACCGGGCCACTGCGTGACAAGCCCACCGTGAACTCACCAACCGTTAGGTTGACACTTGCGTGGTTTAAACTTTTGCAGATCGCTGAGGAGTATCCGGAGCGGGTTGGCATGGCACATGAAGACTTTTATTTTTGGTTAAACTTAATTGGGAATTTAAAACACTGATTTGTAAAGCACGTGGTTAGTGCTAAGACGATATATATTTCCGCTGCGTAATTTGAGACTTTATTTATGATATATCTTTGGACTAACTCTGATTCGTTTAGTATTTGTAACTAATGGTTGTGGTCCTGGTTTGCTCGCACCCCTTAACGGTATAAACTCCGTTAGTGGTTAATTGGGGGTGTGACAGATTGGTATCAGAGCCATAAGTTACAGAGAACTGGAATCAATTTTGAAAACGATTTGGAAACTGCAACTTGAAACCTTAGTTACAAACGAACAAAAGAAATCCCAAAAATAAAATTTTTACGTGCCAACCTGGGATACTCGCTCTGCTGTGTAAGTAAATACTTCGTACGTATGTATATATATATGTAGATATATATAGACCGTGTCTAAGTAGTCTAACGGAAAGCCTTAGGAAATTTTCACACACAAATACGAAATGCGAACGCTAATACGCGCACTATTCCGGGGGAAAGCGACAACGAAACGATGCTACACGCTACGTCCTGATTTCTACTACGATGACTACGCCGACGGTGACTTTTATGGGAAGGCCGACTTTCGATGATAGTACTTACGACTTACGACGTTCTTCAACGACGCCTCCATTTTGCACGAAAATTTTTCTGGACTAATAGTGGGATAACGGGAAATTGTTATTATGCATATTATGGGATATGTATAAAGTATAACTGTGACTGAACACTGGCTACTTTAACTGTCCAGCAAGATGTCTGGAAGAGGACACGGAAGAAGCAACATTAACATGACGCCTGCACAGCTGCAAGCAATGATTAACGAACACGTGCAAGCCGCGGTGGCAGCCGTCCAAGCTGCATACGCCGCACAGGGTAATTATTATGCCAGTTAAGGCACAAAGCGAATTATATTTTGACCTGTTAAATTTAAAACCCGAACTATTTATGCATCAGGAAACCACCATCACTGCACGTTCAAGTCCTTCATGGACTGCAAGCCGATGACGTTTTCCGGCGAAGAAGGAGCGGTAGGACTCCTCAGGTGGATTGAGAAGTCTGAGAAGGTCTTCTCTATGTGCAACTGCCCTGCTGGAGACAAAGTGAAGTATGCGACTGGTACCTTTGAGGGAGCTGCTCTCTCCTGGTGGAATGCCGAAATCCAGATGATTGGGTTAGATGCGGCTAATAACATGCAATGGGAAGCGTTTAAGGAGCTGGTTATGGAGGAGTACTGTCCCCGCGACCAAGTGAAGAAATTAGAGGGTGAATTCTTGAATCTGAAAATGACTGGGTCTGAAGTGGAGCAGTATACCGCGCGATATCATGAGTACGAGGTCTTGTGCCCCACAATGGTTGATGCTGAGTTCAAACGCATTGAGCGTTATCTGGAAGGCCTCGCGCCTCAAATCAAGGGACTAGTGACTGCCAGCAACCCCGCAACCGTGCAGCAAGCCATCCGTTTGGCTCACAAACTTACTGATCAGGAGGTTGAGAAGGGTACACTTCCTGCAAAAGCCTCAGAGAAGACTGCCCTTAGTGGCAAGAGAAAAGCTGATGATGAAGCTCCTGAAAACTCAATGAACAATCAGAGTGTTGGAAATAGCACTAGACCAGGATCCACAACCATAGTTACAAATACTAAACGAATCAGGGTTAGTTCAAACACAAGATAGAAATCAAAATCTTAAATTACATACGCAGCGGAAATAGTTATCCTGGCACTAACCACGTGCCTTACAATTTCATTGTTTTAAAATTCCCAAGTTTAGTTTAATTATCAAAAAACAAAGGTCTTCAAATGCCATGCCAACCTCCAGCGGATACTCCTTAGCGATCTGCAAAAGTTTAAACCACGCAAGTGTCAACCTAACGGTTGGTGAGTTCACAGTGGGCTTGTCATGCATTGGCCCGGTCTCATAATCATTGTTCGTATCAAAATGTACTTACAAAATATTCATTTGTGAAAAGCAATGCTCGTATTTAATTCTCAGTTTATAAATGGTTTGTCCGTGACCACGTCATCGGGTATGTACTAGTTCCGTAAGGTTAAAGGACTCAACCGATATCGCGGGTAGCTAATCCGTTGTTCCATGCTCTAAGGAAGTTTGTACCAAAGCTGACTTATTCTGTGGGGGCCGAGCCATCCCGTACGGTGCGGACCTAGTCATCGCGGTTTCTGCCTCCCCCGTGTCCTCTCGGGACCACGGTCAAATAGGCTGATATTGTTCCTCCGTGCACTTCCCGTGCCACGGGGCGGAGTTTGTCAAACTCCAGTAGATCTACCCAACATCCCCTCGCTTTACAATTAATGGCACAATTTTAGTTGAGGACTTTTAAGTTATAAGGCATCCTTAGAAAACATGTGATATCATAAGGTTTAGACTTTAACCTACACTAGCCATATTAAAACGTTTTCAGTTTCGTTTCAAAAATAGTTTGTTCGGAGTACACAAGTGTTTCCCATAAAACACTTCAGTTCATCAAGTGGGTGCCAAGCATCCCGGGTTCTCATGTTCATCAGTGAGGTGCCTAGCACTCTCGAGTTTATCAGCATTGTTTTCGTTAAGTTATTCTGTGTGGCCCATCGGACTCACGGTAAGCGGGTTAGTGACACTCACCTTTGGTTGCACTGCTACACTTCAAGTAATCCAAATATTGTTGTTTAACGAAGACCTAGAACACGTTTAGGTCTTAGGTATTAGTTTCGTGTCTAATCTTTACTTAACGTCACTATGGCCCATAACATAGCACGTTGCAACTATGACTCGACATACCGACACACGACACCAATGGTTGATCATAGATAAGGGTTCATATAAATCAGATATCAAACATGTTTCATCATGGCATAGTCATGTAAGTCATGGCATAACACTTAAGCAAATTTCACAAGTTTGGTTTTTAGGTCAAGTCTTAGTTTCGCTAGCATAGTTTCGCTAGGCAGTTTCGCTAGGTGCACGGGCAGCACTTTCGCTAGGCAATGCCCGGTGACTCAGTTTCGCTAGGCTAGTTTCGCCCGAAACTGCTGACGCAGTTTCGCTAGCCTAGTTTCGCAGGGAAACTGGTTTGAACTTTCGTTCAGGTATTTCGCTCGGTAGTTTCGCTCGAGCTGGTCTGGTCAGGTTAGCCGGCGACACTATAGTTTCGCTGGTCAGTGTCGCTGGAAGGAGATATAATTTCGCTACTTAGTTTCGCCCAGAGAACACACAGTTTCGCTGGTCGCGAAAAACACACGGATTTGCCTAAAAATCAACCTAACAGCTTCTGATCATACATGCAATTCATTATCTATCATCCCTAGGCATTTACCAACATAAATCAAGCAGCTTTAACAAGTTTAACATGTATTTTGATCATCAAATCTCTAAAATAGGTTCAAAACCCTAAAATGACCTATTTTGCACAAATGTCTAACATGGATGGATTTCACACGTAAAGTTATCAACTTTAGTACAGATCTAGCATTCCTAAACAATATACTAGCAGATCAAGCAGTTACATAAAGATTTGAGCATGCTTTAAGAAGAAAACATATAGAAAAGCATAAAACATAGTTTTTGGGACTCACGGATGATTCTAGGATCGATGAATGAGGTGAGATGATGGTCTCGAGGCTGGGGTCTTGGTCCTTAGGTGATCTTCTCAGCTGACCAGGAGAGTGTGTGTGTGTTGTTGTGTGGTTTGAGCAAATGAGGCTACTAGGGTTTATTAAGTTTATTTATATCAGAGGCTAGTTTCGCTGGCAGTTTCGCTGGCCAGGCGAAACTAGCTCTGGTCTCGGGTACATTGATCAGTCTAGTCTGCTACCGGGCGAATCTGTAGTTTCGCTCGGTAGTTTCGCTGACTACCAAATTTAGGCAATTTTCACATAATCAAGTATTTACAATTAATCATGCTATTCACAATAATAAGTCATGTATTTAAATCACATTGCACATAAAGACAATCAATGATGAACACATAACACATATGGACGGGTTCGGTGATCAACCAAAGGTCGTGGACGTATTCGGCCTAGTTAAGCATTAGTTACTAGTTTAACACTTATAACGTAACTAACGGGTTTGTCTAACGGAAGTTAACCTTGAAATTCTCGGGTGTCACATCATTCCCCTGAAATTGGAATTTTCGTCCCGAAAATTATTCTTGTGTCGTAGCGTTCGCAGCATCAGCTGTCGTCGTTGCTATCGTCGCTGGGGAAAGAAAGCAAAAAGTTTTAGGGTTGTCACATCCTCCTCCCGTTAAGGAATTTTGGTCCCCAAAATTAAATAATACCATGAGTTTCCGTGGATGTTTGCTCGAACAAGTGAGGATACTTTTTCTTCATCTGATCCTCACGTTCCCAAGTATATTCAGGTCCACGCCTTGAGCTCCATCGCACCTTGACGATCGGAATCTTGCTACGTTTGAGGGCTTTCTCCTCGCATCCCATGATTTCTACTGGTTGCTCAATAAATCTCAAATGTTCGTCAATTTCCAATTCCTCCAAGGGAATTATTTCGATGTCTTCAGCCAGACATTTCTTCAGATTGGAAACGTGAAACACGTTGTGAACTCCATCGAGTTCAGCAGGGAGTTGCAATCGATAGGCCACCGGGCCTACTTCCCCAATAATTTCAAACGGACCGATGTAGCGAGGATTTAACTTTCCACGCTTCCCGAAGCGTATCACTCCCTTCCAAGGAGATACCTTCAACAATACTTTGTCACCCACCTCGAACTTTAGAGGTTTTCGGCGTTTGTCGGCGTAACTCTTTTGTCGATCACGTGCTGCAGCTAACCGTTGCCTAATTTGAATAATCCGTTCGGTCATATCATGGATAACTTCCGGTCCAGTGAGCCCTTTCTCACCCGTTTCAGCCCAACACACGGGCGATCTACATTTCCTGCCGTAAAGTGCTTCAAAAGGTGCAGCACCTATACTTGAATGATAACTATTGTTGTAAGAGAACTCCACCAGTGGAAGGTGAGTCTCCCAATCCTTTCCAAAGTCAAGAACGCAAGCTCGGAGCATATCTTCTAAGGTTTGAATCGTTCGTTCTGTCTGACCGTCAGTCTGCGGGTGATAGGCTGTACTCATATCTAGTCGGGTTCCCAATGCTTCCTGCATTGATTGCCATAGCCGGGAAGTGAATCGAGGATCTCGATCAGAAATGATAGTCTTAGGCACACCGTGAAGCTTCACAATTTTGTCGATGTACAGCTTTGTCAATTTATCCATATTATCACTTTCCTTCATCGGAATGAAATGTGCAGATTTGGTTAATCGATCGATGATAACCCAAATCGCATCCGGTTGATTTGATCGATGAGGTAATCCCGTTACAAAATCCATGGAGATGTCCTCCCATTTCCATTCTGGGATCTTTGGTTGTTGTAGTAAACCAGAAGGCTTTTGGTATTCAATCTTGACCCTTGAACATGTTAAACACTTAGCCACATATCGAGCAATGTCGGCTTTCATATTCGGCCACCAATAAAGATTCTTCAAGTCCTGATACATTTTATCCGATCCAGGGTGCACCGAGTATCTTGACTTGTGAGCCTCGTCCATTACGAGCTCACGGAGATTTCCAAACAAAGGAACCCAGATTCTGTCATTATAATACGTGAGTCCATCGGACTTAACTTCAGAATGGCCATCTACACCACGTAGTGCTTCAGCTGCGAAGTTTTCTGCTTTCAAAGCTTCTCGTTGGCAATCACGGATCCGATCCGGTAATCCTGAATGTATTGTAAGTTGAAGCGCTCGTACCCGACGAGGCTTTTCGTACTCTTTTCTGCTTAGGGCATCAGCCACAACGTTGGCTTTTCCAGGATGATACTTAATGGCCAAATCATAATCATTTAGTAACTCGACCCACCGTCGTTGTCGCATGTTGAGGTCTTTCTGATCAAAGATGTGCTGTAGACTTTTATGATCGGTGAATATCGTGCACTTTGTTCCATATAGGTAATGTCTCCAAATCTTGAGTGCATGAACAACGGCTCCCATTTCCAAATCATGCGTTGTATAATTCTTTTCTGTATCCTTTAGTTGCCTGGACCCGTAGGCAATTACCTTGTCTCGTTGCATCAACACGCAACCGAGTCCTTGAATCGATGCATCGCAGTAAACCACAAAGTCGTCTATTCCATCGGGTAACGCGAGAATTGGAGCCGAACATAACATATCTTTAAGCGTTTGGAACGCGCGCTCTTCTTTCTCACCCCATCTGTATTGTACTCCTTTGTGCGTTAAGGCTGTTAAGGGTTGAGCCAATTGAGAGAAACCCTTAATAAACCTTCGATAATATCCGGCAAGTCCTAAAAATTGTCGGATTTCTATTGGCGCTCTTGGGGTAGACCAGTTCTTTATTGCTTCCACTTTGGCTGGATCGACATGAATTCCTTCCTCATTAACAATGTGTCCAAGAAACTGGACTTCGCGGATCCAAAAGTCGCATTTTGAAAACTTGGCGTAGAGCTGTTCCTTGCGAAGCAATTCCAAAATAAGACGCAGATGCTCCTCGTGTTCTTCCTTTGACTTGGAGTAGATCAAAATATCGTCGATGAAGACTATCACAAACTTATCGAGGTACGGCTTGCACACTCGATTCATCAGATCCATAAATACGGCAGGTGCATTGGTTAGCCCAAACGGCATAACCAGGAACTCGTAGTGTCCATACCGAGTTCTAAAAGCTGTCTTAGGAACATCCTCTTCACGAACACGAAGTTGGTGATATCCAGACCGTAGATCAATCTTTGAAAAGTAGCTTGAACCTTGCAGTTGATCGAAGAGATCGTCGATTCGAGGAAGTGGATACCGATTCTTGATCGTAACTTTGTTAAGCTCTCGGTAGTCAATGCACATGCGGAACGTTCCATCCTTCTTCTTAACAAACAGTACCGGAGCTCCCCATGGAGACGAACTTGGACGAATAAACCCCTTGTCGAGTAGCTCTTGCAGTTGTGAGGAGAGTTCGTTGAGTTCACTTACAGCCAATCGGTAAGGTGCGCGTGCGATCGGAGCGGCACCTGGAGCTAAATCAATCCCAAACTCAACTTGTCGAAATGGAGGCAAGCCAGGCAGATCTTCAGGAAATACGTCTTGGAAGTCACGAACTATCGGGTAATCATCAATTTTGCGCTCGGGATGTGTCGTGTCAGTGACGTTCGCAAGAATCGCGAAGTGACCCTTACGGAGGCATTTCTGAGCTTTAAGGAATGAAATAATGCCGGTGACTGTTCCACCTTTCTCACCTTGAACCGCTAATACTTTACCGTCTTCGAGTGGGATACGAACCACTTTTTCTTTACATAAGATTTCAGCCCGATTCTCGGATAACCAATCCATTCCTACTATAACGTCGAAACTACCAATTGGGAAAGGCATAAGGTCAATTCCTAGGGTATGGCCCGCTAGTTCTAGCTTACAATCCTTAACTATCTGGGTCGTATCATGAAGTTTACCATTTGCTAGTTCTACCACATATTTAGCATCTAAGTCGATCGGTTTAGCGTTAATTAGTCTAGCAAATTTAGTGGAAATAAAACTTTTCTCAGCACCAGAATCAAATAAAACAGTAGCAAAGAAACCGTTCAAAATAAATTTACCATTGATCACGTTGGCGTCATTGCGAGCTTCACCCTGGCCCATGACGAAAGCTCGACCTCTACCATTTCCACCATTACCGTTGCCATTCCCATTACCATTACCTCCGCCGTTTCCATTCCCACCGTTATTTCCCTGATTGCCATTACCTTGTCTTCTTAGCTGAGGGCAGTCTCTTTTAATGTGGCCTGGAGCACCACATTCATAACAATTCCCGTTACCGTTTCCCCTGGGAGCTTCATTGTTGCGGTTCTGACCATTGTTTCCATTGCCCCGATTGTTCCCATAGTTGTTCCCTTGATTGTTGTTGTTCCTTCTGGGGCGGTTTTGCTGCTCGGGCAAGGTTGCCCAACAGTCTTTTGCTTCGTGGCCCCCCTTGCCACACCTTTCGCAGCTCATATTCTTCCTACAATTACCAGCATGATGCTTTCCACACCTGTTGCACAAGGGCAGGTTACCCTTGTAGTTGCTCTGACCATTTCCGCCCTGGCGGTAGTTGCCACTGTTATTCCCAGACCTCTTGCTTTGACCTTGGGAGTTATAGGACCTCCCAGTGCTGTTTCCAACACTCTGAACATTCATCGAGTTTTCAGGAGCTTCATCATCAGCCTTTCTCTTGCCACTCAAGGCAGTCTTCTCGGTGGCTTTCGCAGGTAGAGTACCTTTCTCGACCTCTTGATCAGTAAGTTTGTGAGCCAAACGAATGGCTTGCTGCACGTTTGCGGGGTTGCTGGCAGTCACCAATCCTTTAATTTGAGGCGCGAGGCCTTCCAGATAACGCTCAATGCGTTTGAACTCAGCATCGACCATTGAGGGGCACAAGACCTCATACTCGTGATATCGTGCAGTGTACTGTTCAACTTCAGACCCAGACATCTTCAAATTCAGGAATTCGCCTTCAAGCTTCTTCACTTGGTCGCGGGGACAGTATTCCTCCATAATCAGATCCTTAAATGCTGCCCACTGCATGTTGTTGGCCGCGTCTAGCCCAATCATCTGAATCTCGGAGTTCCACCAGGAGAGTGCAGCTCCTTCGAAAGTACCAGTAGCAAACTTAACCCTGCTTTCAGCTGGGCAATTACACATGGAGAAGACCTTCTCGGACTTCTCAATCCATCGGAGGAGTCCTACAGCTCCTTCTTCGCCGGAAAACGTCATCGGCTTGCAGTCCATGAAAGACTTGTACGTGCAGTGGTGTTGGTTTCCTGATGCATAAATAGTTCGGACTTTAAAATTAAACAGGTCATGATATAATTGCTTTGTGCCTTAACCGGCATAATAGTTACCCTGTGCGGCATATGCAGCTTGGACGGCTGCCACCGCGGCTTGCACATGTTCAGTAATCATTGCTTGCAGCTGTGCAGGCGTCATGTTTATACCGCCTCTTCCGTTTCCTCTTCCAGACATCTTGCTGAACAGTTAAAGTAGCCAGTGTTCAGTCACAGTTATATTTTTATACATATCCCATAATATGTATATTAGCCAGTTCCCGTTATCCCACTATTAGTCCAGAAAAATTTTCGTGCAAATTGAGGCGTCGTCGAAGAACGTCGTAAATGCTATCGTCGAAGGTCGGCTTCCCATAAAGTCACCGTCGGCGTAGTCGTCGTAGTAGAAATCAGGACGTAGCGTGTAACATCGTTTCGTTGTCGCTTTCCCCAGAGTAGTGTGCGTATTTGCGTTCGCATTTCGTATTCGTGTGAAAATTTCCTAAGGTCTTTCCGTTAGACTACTTAGACACGGTCTATATATATACTTATATATATATATATATATATATCTGTACGTACTAAGCTTTTACTTACACAGCAGAGCGAGCATCCCAGGTTGGCACGTAAAAATTTTGTCTTCGGGAATTTGTTTGTTCGTTTTGTAACCAAGGTTTTCAAGTTGCAGTTTCCAAATCGTTTTCAAAAATGATTCCAGTTCTCTGCAACTCATGGCTCTGATACCAATCTGTCGCACCCCCAAAATACCACTAACGGAGTTTATACCGTTAAGGGGCGCGACTAGACCAGGATCCACAACCATAGTTACAAATACTAAACGAATCAGGGTTAGTTCAAACACAAGATAGAAATCAAAATCTTAAATTACATACGCAGCGGAAATAGTTATCCTGGCACTAACCACGTGCCTTACAATTTCATTGTTTTAAAATTCCCAAGTTTAGTTTAATTATCAAAAAACAAAGGTCTTCAAATGCCATGCCAACCTCCAGCGGATACTCCTTAGCGATCTGCAAAAGTTTAAACCACGCAAGTGTCAACCTAACGGTTGGTGAGTTCACAGTGGGCTTGTCATGCATTGGCCCGGTCTCATAATCATTGTTCGTATCAAAATGTACTTACAAAATATTCATTTGTGAAAAGCAATGCTCGTATTTAATTCTCAGTTTATAAATGGTTTGTCCGTGACCACGTCATCGGGTATGTACTAGTTCCGTAAGGTTAAAGGACTCAACCGATATCGCGGGTAGCTAATCCGTTGTTCCATGCTCTAAGGAAGTTTGTACCAAAGCTGACTTATTCTGTGGGGGCCGAGCCATCCCGTACGGTGCGGACCTAGTCATCGCGGTTTCTGCCTCCCCCGTGTCCTCTCGGGACCACGGTCAAATAGGCTGATATTGTTCCTCCGTGCACTTCCCGTGCCACGGGGCGGAGTTTGTCAAACTCCAGTAGATCTACCCAACATCCCCTCGCTTTACAATTAATGGCACAATTTTAGTTGAGGACTTTTAAGTTATAAGGCATCCTTAGAAAACATGTGATATCATAAGGTTTAGACTTTAACCTACACTAGCCATATTAAAACGTTTTCAGTTTCGTTTCAAAAATAGTTTGTTCGGAGTACACAAGTGTTTCCCATAAAACACTTCAGTTCATCAAGTGGGTGCCAAGCATCCCGGGTTCTCATGTTCATCAGTGAGGTGCCTAGCACTCTCGAGTTTATCAGCATTGTTTTCGTTAAGTTATTCTGTGTGGCCCATCGGACTCACGGTAAGCGGGTTAGTGACACTCACCTTTGGTTGCACTGCTACACTTCAAGTAATCCAAATATTGTTGTTTAACGAAACCTAGAACACGTTTAGGTCTTAGGTATTAGTTTCGTTTCTAATCTTTACTTAACGTCACTATGGCCCATAACATAGCACGTTGCAACTATGACTCGACATACCGACACACGACACCAATGGTTGATCATAGATAAGGGTTCATATAAATCAGATATCAAACATGTTTCATCATGGCATAGTCATGTAAGTCATGGCATAACACTTAAGCAAATTTCACAAGTTTGGTTTTTAGGTCAAGTCTTAGTTTCGCTAGCATAGTTTCGCTAGGCAGTTTCGCTAGGTGCACGGGCAGCACTTTCGCTAGGCAATGCCCGGTGACTCAGTTTCGCTAGGCTAGTTTCGCCCGAAACTGCTGACGCAGTTTCGCTAGCCTAGTTTCGCAGGGAAACTGGTTTGAACTTTCGTTCAGGTATTTCGCTCAGTAGTTTCGCTCGAGCTGGTCTGGTCAGGTTAGTCGGCGACACTATAGTTTCGCTGGTCAGTGTCGCTGGAAGGAGATATAATTTCGCTACTTAGTTTCGCCCAGAGAACACACAGTTTCGCTGGTCGCGAAAAACACACGGATTTGCCTAAAAATCAACCTAACAGCTTCTGATCATACATGCAATTCATTATCTATCATCCCTAGGCATTTACCAACATAAATCAAGCAGCTTTAACAAGTTTAACATGTATTTTGATCATCAAATCTCTAAAATAGGTTCAAAACCCTAAAATGACCTATTTTGCACAAATGTCTAACATGGATGGATTTCACACGTAAAGTTATCAACTTTAGTACAGATCTAGCATTCCTAAACAATATACTAGCAGATCAAGCAGTTACATAAAGATTTGAGCATGCTTTAAGAAGAAAACATATAGAAAAGCATAAAACATAGTTTTTGGGACTCACGGATGATTCTAGGATCGATGAATGAGGTGAGATGATGGTCTCGAGGCTGGGGTCTTGGTCCTTAGGTGATCTTCTCAGCTGACCAGGAGAGTGTGTGTGTGTTGTTGTGTGGTTTGAGCAAATGAGGCTACTAGGGTTTATTAAGTTTATTTATATCAGAGGCTAGTTTCGCTGGCAGTTTCGCTGGCCAGGCGAAACTAGCTCTGGTCTCGGGTACATTGATCAGTCTAGTCTGCTACCGGGCGAATCTGTAGTTTCGCTCGGTAGTTTCGCTGACTACCAAATTTAGGCAATTTTCACATAATCAAGTATTTACAATTAATCATGCTATTCACAATAATAAGTCATGTATTTAAATCACATTGCACATAAAGACAATCAATGATGAACACATAACACATATGGACGGGTTCGGTGATCAACCAAAGGTCGTGGACGTATTCGGCCTAGTTAAGCATTAGTTACTAGTTTAACACTTATAACGTAACTAACGGGTTTGTCTAACGGAAGTTAACCTTGAAATTCTCGGGTGTCACATGCTGTGTTTATGGATTTGATGAATCGAGTGTGCAAGCCGTACCTCGATCAGTTTGTGATAGTCTTCATTGACGATATTCTGATCTACTCCAAGACAAAGGAAGAACACGAGAGACACCTGCGACTTATCTTGGAATTACTCCGCAAGGAACAGCTTTATGCTAAGTTTTCGAAGTGCGATTTTTGGATTCGCGAAGTCCAGTTTCTTGGACACATTGTTAATCAGGAAGGAATTCACGTCGACCCAGCTAAAGTGGAAGCTATCAAGAATTGGTCTACCCCTAGAGCGCCAACCGAAATCCGAAAATTTTTGGGACTTGCCGGATATTACCGAAAATTCATTAAGGGTTTCTCGCAATTGGCTCAACCCTTAACAGCTTTAACGCACAAAGGAGTGCAATATAGATGGGGTGAAAAAGAGGAACACGCGTTTCAAACTCTTAAGGATATGTTATGTTCATCTCCGATTCTCGCGTTACCCGATGGGGTTGACGACTTTGTAGTTTACTGTGATGCATCCATCCAAGGACTCGGTTGCGTGTTGATGCAACGGGACAAAGTGATTGCCTATGGGTCCAGGCAATTGAAGGACACTGAAAAGAATTATACAACACATGATTTGGAATTGGGAGCCGTTGTTCATGCACTCAAGATTTGGAGACATTACCTCTACGGAACAAAGTGCACAATATTTACCGACCACAAAAGCTTACAACACATCTTTGATCAGAAGGATCTAAACATGCGACAACGACGGTGGGTCGAGCTACTGAATGATTATGACTTAGCAATCAAATATCACCCGAGAAAAGCCAATGTTGTGGCTGATGCATTAAGTCGAAAAGAGTACGAAAAGCCTCGACGAGTACGAGCGCTGCAACTTACCATTCACACGGGATTGCCGGATCGGATCCGCGATGCCCAACAAGAAGCTTTAAAAGAAAACTTTGCAGCTGAAGCACTGCGAGGGGTGGATGGTAACTCTGAAGTTAGGTCCGACGGACTCAGATTCTACAATGACAGAATTTGGGTTCCTTTACTTGGAAATCTCCGTGAGCTCGTGATGGACGAGGCTCACAAATCAAGATATTCGGTGCACCCTGGATCGGATAAAATGTACCAAGATTTGAAAAACTTGTATTGGTGGCCGAACATGAAAGCCGACATTGCTCGATATGTGGCTAAGTGTCTAACATGCTCACGAGTTAAGATCGAGTACCAAAAGCCTTCTGGGCTATTGCAGCAACCACAGATCCCAGAATGGAAATGGGAGGATATCTCCATGGATTTTGTAACGGGACTACCACATCGATCGAATCGACCGGATGCGATTTGGGTTATCATTGATCGACTAACCAAATCTGCACACTTTATTCCAATGAGGGAAAACGACAATATGGATAAGTTGACAAAGCTGTACATTGACCGAATTGTGGCACGTCATGGAGTGCCTAAGACCATTATCTCCGACCGAGATCCTCGATTTACTTCCCGACTATGGCAATCTATGCAAGAAGCATTGGGAACCAGACTGGATATGAGTACAACTTATCACCCGCAGACCGATGGTCAGACGGAACGAACTATTCAGACTTTGGAAGACATGCTCCGAGCTTGCATTCTCGACTTTGGTAAGGATTGGGAGGCTCACCTTCCGTTGGTGGAGTTCTCCTACAACAACAGTTATCATACGAGCATTGGTGCAGCACCTTTTGAAGCTCTTTATGGCAGAAAATGCAGATCGGTCGTGTGTTGGGCTGAAATGGGTGAGAAGGGACTCACCGGACCGGGAATCATTCATGATACAACGGAACGAATTATTCAAATCAGAAAACGGATAGCCGCAGCACGTGACAGACAAAAGAGCTATGCCGACAAACGCCGTAAACCTTTGAAGTTCGAGGTAGGCGACAAGGTATTATTGAAGGTATCTCCCTGGAAAGGAGTAATACGCTTCGGAAAGCGTGGAAAGCTAAATCCTCGCTATATCAGTCCATTTGAAATCATTGGGGAAGTAGGCCCGGTGGCCTACCGATTACAACTCCCTGCTGAACTCGATGGAGTTCACAACGTGTTTCTCGTTTCTAACCTAAAGAAATGTCTGGCTGAAGACACTGAAATAATTCCTTTGGAGGAATTGGAAATTGATGAACATTTGAGATTCATTGAGCAACCAGTAGAAATCATTGGACGCGAGGAGAAAGCCCTCAAACGTAGCAAGATTCCGATCGTCAAGGTTCGATGGAACTCAAAGCGTGGACCTGAATATACTTGGGAACGAGAGGATCAAATCAAGAAAA
The DNA here is from genome assembly GCA_039602395.1 of Deinandra increscens subsp. villosa. Lineage (NCBI taxonomy): Eukaryota > Viridiplantae > Streptophyta > Magnoliopsida > Asterales > Asteraceae > Deinandra > Deinandra increscens. The sequence continues at coordinate 59,732,440 of JBCNJP010000027.1, forward strand.
AGTATCCTCACTTGTTCGAGCAAACGTCCACGGAAACTCAAGGTATGATTTAATTTTGGGGACCAAAATTCCTGTAACAGGAGGATGATGTGACGACCCTAAAACTTTTGCTTTCTTTCCCCAGCAAATACAGCAACGACGACAGCCGAGGCTGCGAACGCTACAACGCAAGAATAATTTTCGGGACGAAAATTCCATTTACAAGGGGATGATGTGACATCCGAGAATTTCAAGGTTTACTTCCGTTAGACAATCTCCGTTAGTTACGTTATAAGTATTAACTTAGTAACTAATGCTTAACTAGGCCGAATACGTCCACGACCTTTGGTTGATCACCGAACCCGTCCATATGTGTTTATTTATTGAATTGTCTCTATGAGGAAGTATGTGCAACATGTTTGATGATTAATGGTGTAATTGCGTGAAATTCATGAACCGTGCTTATCTTGCTTAGAATGTAAATTGGTCACTTTTGGGTTCCAGCAAAACTACCGGGCGAAACTATAGTGTCGCCCGGCTAGCTTAACCTTTGACTTACAGAGTCAGTTTCGCTTGGCCAGCGAAACTAGCCAGCGAAACTAGCCCCTGATATATAATAACATAAAACCCTAGAGATCTCATTTTTGCCTCATTTCATACAAAACACACACACCACTCTCATCTGCTCACTCGAGATTTCTGGTCAGTCAAGAAAACCATCAAGGAACCATCATCTCATCTCATCCATTCAGGCCCTAGATTGAATCGTGAGTACCAAAACCATTCTTTATGTATTTCTATGTGTTTTCTTAAAAGGCATGCTTAGATCTTCATGTAATCACTTGATCTTTTGATATGTTGCTTAGGAATGCTAGATCTATCATAAAGTCAGTAACTTTACGTTTGAAATCAAACCATAATGAAGATTTATGCTATTTAGGTCATTTTAGGTTTAAAATGTGTTTTTGGTGATTTGAATGTGAAAACCCATGTTTAAGGTGTTAAAACTTGTTGTTTGATGTTGGTAAATGATTATGCATGCTAGATATTGAATTACATGAAATATGGAAGCTGTTAGATTGATTTTTAGGCTGATTTATGTGTTTTTCGCGACCAGCGAAACTAGCCTGTTCTCTGGGCGAAACTATATAGCGAAATTATGTATATCTCCTTTCAGCGACACTATACAGCGAAACTATAGTGTCACCGGGTAAACCAACCAGACCTGTCCGAACGAAACTACCGAGCGAAATTTCCTGAACGAAAGTTCAAACCAGTTTCGGGCGAAACTAGGCTAGCGAAACTGTGCCAACAGTTTCGGGTGAAACTAGCCTAGCGAAACTGTGTCATCGGGTATTGCCTAGTGAAAGTGCTGCCCGTGCACACAGCGAAACTGCCTAGCGAATCTATACTAGCGAAACTGTGACCAGACCTAAACCCAAACTTGTGCAACCTGTTTGAATGTTATGCCATGACTTACATGATTATGCAATAATGAAACATGCTTGATTTCTGAATTATGTGAACCCTTGTTTATGATCAACCATCGGTGTCGTGTGTCGGTATGTCGTGTCATAGTTCCAACGTGCTATGTTATGGGCCATAGTGACGTTAAGTAAAGATTAGACACAAAACTAATACTTAAGACCTAAACGTGTTCTTAGGTCTTCGATAAGCAAACAATACTTGGACTATTTAGCAAGTGTAGCAGTGCAACCCAAGGTGAGTGTCACTAACCCAATTACCGTGAACCCGGTTGGGTCACACTGAATAACTTAATGGAAAACAATGCTGACAACCTTAAGAGTGCTATGCACCTCTCTGATGAACTTGAAAACTTAGGAGTGCTCGGCACCCACTTGATGAACTGGAAGTGTTTTATGGGAGACACTTGTGAAATACTTAAACAACTATTTCTAAACAAAACTGAAAATGTTTTCGGGATTCATGAGAACCCAAAGTAAACCGTTTTAATATGGCTAGAGTAGGTTAAAGTCTAACCACATGATATCACATGATTTCTAAGGATTGCCTTATAATTGAAAAAGTCCTCAACTAAATTGTACCATTAATTGTAAAGCGAGGGGATGTTGGGTAGATCTACTGGAGTTTGACAAACTCCGCCCCGTGGCACGGGGAGTGCACGGAGGTACAATATCAGCCTATCTGACCGTGATCCCGAGAGGACACGGGGGAGGCAAATCCGCGATGACGTAGGTCCGCAAAACATGATGGCGCTGCCACTACAATATTAGTCAGCTTTGGTACAAACTTCCTTAGTGCATGGAACAACGGATTAGCTACCCGCGATATCGGTTGAGCACTTTAACTATACAAAACTAGTTCATACCCGATAACGTATGTTACGGACATCAATTCTACTAAACCACGTTACTATGATTTTGGACATTACAAAGCATTGCTTTCCACAAATAAACATCACATAAGTATATGTTGACACGTTATGATTATGAGACCGGGCCACTGCTTGACAAGCCCACCGTGAACTCACCAACCGTTAGGTTGACACTTGCGTGGTTTAAACTTTTGCAGATCGCTGAGGAGTATCCGGAGCGGGTTGGCATGGCACATGAAGACTTTTATTTTTGGTTAAACTTAATTGGGAATTTAAAACACTGATTTGTAAAGCACGTGGTTAGTGCTAAGACGATATATATTTCCGCTACGTAATTTGAGACTTTATTTATGATATATCTTTGGACTAACTCTGATTCGTTTAGTATTTGTAACTAATGGTTGTGGTCCTGGTTTGCTCGCACCCCTTAACGGTATAAACTCCGTTAGTGGTTAATTGGGGGTGTGACAGATTGGTATCAGAGCCATAAGTTACAGAGAACTGGAATCAATTTTGAAAACGATTTGGAAACTGCAACTTGAAACCTTAGTTACAAACGAACAAACGAAATCCCAAAAACAAAATTTTTACGTGCCAACCTGGGATACTCGCTCTGCTGTGTAAGTAAATACTTCGTACGTATGTATATATATATGTAGATATATATAGACCGTGTCTAAGTAGTCTAACGGAAAGCCTTAGGAAATTTTCACACACAAATACGAAATGCGAACGCTAATACGCGCACTATTCCGGGGGAAAGCGACAACGAAACGATGCTACACGCTACGTCCTGATTTCTACTACGATGACTACGCCGACGGTGACTTTTATGGGAAGGCCGACTTTTGATGATAGTACTTACGACTTACGACGTTCTTCAACGACGCCTCCATTTTGCACGAAAATTTTTCTGGACTAATAGTGGGATAACGGGAAATTGTTATTATGCATATTATGGGATATGTATAAAGTATAACTGTGACTGAACACTGGCTACTTTAACTGTCCAGCAAGATGTCTGGAAGAGGACACGGAAGAAGCAACATTAACATGACGCCTGCACAGCTGCAAGCAATGATTAACGAACACGTGCAAGCCGCGGTGGCAGCCGTCCAAGCTGCATACACCGCACAGGGTAATTATTATGCCAGTTAAGGCACAAAGCGAATTATATTTTGACCTGTTAAATTTAAAACCCGAACTATTTATGCATCAGGAAACCACCATCACTGCACGTTCAAGTCCTTCATGGACTGCAAGCCGATGACGTTTTCCGGCGAAGAAGGAGCGGTAGGACTCCTCAGGTGGATTGAGAAGTCTGAGAAGGTCTTCTCTATGTGCAACTGCCCTGCTGGAGACAAAGTGAAGTATGCGACTGGTACCTTTGAGGGAGCTGCTCTCTCCTGGTGGAATGCCGAAATCCAGATGATTGGGTTAGATGCGGCTAATAACATGCAATGGGAAGCGTTTAAGGAGCTGGTTATGGAGGAGTACTGTCCCCGCGACCAAGTGAAGAAATTAGAGGGTGAATTCTTGAATCTGAAAATGACTGGGTCTGAAGTGGAGCAGTATACCGCGCGATATCATGAGTACGAGGTCTTGTGCCCCACAATGGTTGATGCTGAGTTCAAACGCATTGAGCGTTATCTGGAAGGCCTCGCGCCTCAAATCAAGGGACTAGTGACTGCCAGCAACCCCGCAACCGTGCAGCAAGCCATCCGTTTGGCTCACAAACTTACTGATCAGGAGGTTGAGAAGGGTACACTTCCTGCAAAAGCCTCGGAGAAGACTGCCCTTAGTGGCAAGAGAAAAGCTGATGATGAAGCTCCTGAAAACTCAATGAACAATCAGAGTGTTGGAAATAGCACTGGGAGGTCTTCTAATTCTCAAGGTCAAAGTAAGAGGTCTGGAAACAACAGTGGAAACAACCGCCAGGGTGGTAACGGTCAAAGTAACTACAGGGGTAACCTGCCTTTGTGTAACAAGTGTGGGAAGCATCATGCTGGTGTTTGTAGAAAGAATCTGAGCTGTGAAAGGTGTGGAAAGAAAGGCCACGAAGCAAAAGATTGCTGGGCAACTCTACCTGAGCAACAAAACCGTCCAAGGCAAAACAACAACAACAACAATCATGGCAACAACTATGGGAACAACCGTAACGGGCAAGGAAACAATCAGAACAATAATGGTGGAGCCCGTGGCTGTTTTGAATGTGGTGCTCAAGGCCACATTAAAAGGGACTGCCCGCAGTTGAGAAGGCAGGGAAATGGTAATCAAGAAAACAATGGTGGGAACGGTAATGGCGGAGGAAATGGCAACGGGAATAACAACGGGAATGGTGGAAATGGCAGGGGAAGAGCTTTTGTCATGGGTCAAGGAGAAGCTCGCAACGACGCCAACGTGATTAACGGTAAATTCATCCTAAATGGTTTCTTTGCTACTGTATTGTTTGATTCTGGTGCTGAAAGAAGTTTTATTTCCACTAAGTTTGCTAAGCTAATTAATGCTAAACCGATTGCCTTAGACGCTAAATATGTGGTAGAACTAGCGAATGGTAAACTTCATGATACGACTCAAATAGTTAAGGACTGTAAGTTAGAACTAGCTGGCCATACATTAGGAATCGACCTTATGCCTTTCCCGATTGGTAGTTTTGATGTTATAGTAGGAATGGATTGGTTATCTGAAAATCGAGCTGAAATCTTATGTAAAGAAAAAGTGGTTCGTATCCCACTCGAAGGAGGTAAAGTGTTAACGGTTCAAGGTGAAAAAGGTGGAGCAGTCACCGGTATTATCTCTTTCCTCAAAGCTCAAAAGTGCCTTCGTAAAGGTCACTTCGCGATCCTTGCAAACGTCACCGACACGACATTTTCCGAGCGTAGAATCGACGACTACCCGATAGTCCGCGACTTCCAAGATGTATTTCCTGAAGATCTGCCTGGTTTGCCTCCATTTCGACAAGTCGAGTTTGGGATCGACCTAGCTCCTGGAGCCGCTCCGATTGCACGCGCACCTTACCGTTTGGCAGTAAGTGAACTCAACGAACTCTCCTCACAACTTCAAGAGCTACTCGACAAAGGGTTTATTCGTCCAAGTTCGTCACCATGGGGAGCACCGGTTTTGTTTGTTAAGAAGAAAGATGGAACGTTCCGAATGTGTATTGACTACCGAGAGCTTAACAAGGTTACGATCAAGAATCGGTACCCACTTCCTCGAATCGACGATCTCTTCGACCAACTACAAGGTTCGAGCTACTTCTCAAAGATTGATCTACGGTCTGGATATCACCAACTTCGTGTCCGTGATGAGGATGTCCCCAAGACTGCTTTCAGAACTCGGTATGGTCATTACGAGTTTCTAGTTATGCCATTTGGGCTAACTAATGCACCTGCTGTGTTTATGGATTTGATGAATCGAGTGTGCAAGCCGTACCTCGATCAGTTTGTGATAGTCTTCATTGACGATATTCTGATCTACTCCAAGACAAAGGAAGAACACGAGAGACACCTGCGACTTATCTTGGAATTACTCCGCAAGGAACAGCTTTATGCTAAGTTTTCGAAGTGCGATTTTTGGATTCGCGAAGTCCAGTTTCTTGGACACATTGTTAATCAGGAAGGAATTCACGTCGACCCAGCTAAAGTGGAAGCTATCAAGAATTGGTCTACCCCTAGAGCGCCAACCGAAATCCGACAATTTTTGGAATTGCCGGATATTACTGAAGATTCATTAAGGGTTTCTCGCAATTGGCTCAACCCTTAACAGCTTTAACGCACAAAGGAGTGCAATATAGATGGGGTGAAAAAGAGGAACACGCGTTTCAAACTCTTAAGGATATGTTATGTTCATCTCCGATTCTCGCGTTACCCGATGGGGTTGACGACTTTGTAGTTTACTGTGATGCATCCATCCAAGGACTCGGTTGCGTGTTGATGCAACGGGACAAAGTGATTGCCTATGGGTCCAGGCAATTGAAGGACACTGAAAAGAATTATACAACACATGATTTGGAATTGGGAGCCGTTGTTCATGCACTCAAGATTTGGAGACATTACCTCTACGGAACAAAGTGCACAATATTTACCGACCACAAAAGCTTACAACACATCTTTGATCAGAAGGATCTCAACATGCGACAACGACGGTGGGTCGAGCTACTGAATGATTATGACTTAGCAATCAAATATCACCCGAGAAAAGCCAATGTTGTGGCTGATGCATTAAGTCGAAAAGAGTACGAAAAGCCTCGACGAGTACGAGCGCTGCAACTTACCATTCACACGGGATTGCCGGATCGGATCCGCGATGCCCAACAAGAAGCTTTAAAAGAAGAAAACTTTGCAGCTGAAGCACTGCGAGGGGTGGATGGTAACTCTGAAGTTAGGTCCGACGGACTCAGATTCTACAATGACAGAATTTGGGTTCCTTTACTTGGAAATCTCCGTGAGCTCGTGATGGACGAGGCTCACAAATCAAGATATTCGGTGCACCCTGGATCGGATAAAATGTACCAAGATTTGAAAAACTTGTATTGGTGGCCGAACATGAAAGCCGACATTGCTCGATATGTGGCTAAGTGTCTAACATGCTCACGAGTTAAGATCGAGTACCAAAAGCCTTCTGGGCTATTGCAGCAACCACAGATCCCAGAATGGAAATGGGAGGATATCTCCATGGATTTTGTAACGGGACTACCACATCGATCGAATCGACCGGATGCGATTTGGGTTATCATTGATCGACTAACCAAATCTGCACACTTTATTCCAATGAGGGAAAACGACAATATGGATAAGTTGACAAAGCTGTACATTGACCGAATTGTGGCACGTCATGGAGTGCCTAAGACCATTATCTCCGACCGAGATCCTCGATTTACTTCCCGACTATGGCAATCTATGCAAGAAGCATTGGGAACCAGACTGGATATGAGTACAGCTTATCACCCGCAGACCGATGGTCAGACGGAACGAACTATTCAGACTTTGGAAGACATGCTCCGAGCTTGCATTCTCGACTTTGGTAAGGATTAGGAGGCTCACCTTCCGTTGGTGGAGTTCTCCTACAACAACAGTTATCATACGAGCATTGGTGCAGCACCTTTTGAAGCTCTTTATGGCAGAAAATGCAGATCGGTCGTGTGTTGGGCTGAAATGGGTGAGAAGGGACTCACCGGACCGGGAATCATTCATGATACAACGGAACGAATTATTCAAATCAGAAAACGGATAGCCGCAGCACGTGACAGACAAAAGAGCTATGCCGACAAACGCCGTAAACCTTTGAAGTTCGAGGTAGGCGACAAGGTATTATTGAAGGTATCTCCCTGGAAAGGAGTAATACGCTTCAGAAAGCGTGGAAAGCTAAATCCTCGCTATATCAGTCCATTTGAAATCATTGGGGAAGTAGGCCCGGTGGCCTACCGATTACAACTCCCTGCTGAACTCGATGGAGTTCACAACGTGTTTCTCGTTTCTAACCTAAAGAAATGTCTGGCTGAAGACACTGAAATAATTCCTTTGGAGGAATTGGAAATTGATGAACATTTGAGATTCATTGAGCAACCAGTAGAAATCATTGGACGCGAGGAGAAAGCCCTCAAACGTAGCAAGATTCCGATCGTCAAGGTTCGATGGAACTCAAAGCGTGGACCTGAATATACTTGGGAACGAGAGGATCAAATCAAGAAAAAGTATCCTCACTTGTTCGAGCAAACGTCCACGGAAACTCAAGGTATGATTTAATTTTGGGGACCAAAATTCCTGTAACAGGAGGATGATGTGACGACCCTAAAACTTTTGCTTTCTTTCCCCAGCAAATACAGCAACGACGACAGCCGAGGCTGCGAACGCTACAACGCAAGAATAATTTTCGGGACAAAAATTCCATTTACAAGGGGATGATGTGACATCCGAGAATTTCAAGGTTTACTTCCGTTAGACAATCTCCGTTAGTTACGTTATAAGTATTAACTTAGTAACTAATGCTTAACTAGGCCGAATACGTCCACGACCTTTGGTTGATCACCGAACCCGTCCATATGTGTTTATTTATTGAATTGTCTCTATGAGGAAGTATGTGCAACATGTTTGATGATTAATGGTGTAATTGCGTGAAATTCATGAACCGTGCTTATCTTGCTTAGAATGTAAATTGGTCACTTTTGGGTTCCAGCAAAACTACCGGGCGAAACTATAGTGTCGCCCGGCTAGCTTAACCTTTGACTTACAGAGTCAGTTTCGCTTGGCCAGCGAAACTAGCCAGCGAAACTAGCCCCTGATATATAATAACATAAAACCCTAGAGATCTCATTTTTGCCTCATTTCATACAAAACACACACACCACTCTCATCTGCTCACTCGAGATTTCTGGTCAGTCAAGAAAACCATCAAGGAACCATCATCTCATCTCATCCATTCAGGCCCTAGATTGAATCGTGAGTACCAAAACCATTCTTTATGTATTTCTATGTGTTTTCTTAAAAGGCATGCTTAGATCTTCATGTAATCACTTGATCTTTTGATATGTTGCTTAGGAATGCTAGATCTATCATAAAGTCAGTAACTTTACGTTTGAAATCAAACCATAATGAAGATTTATGCTATTTAGGTCATTTTAGGTTTAAAATGTGTTTTTGGTGATTTGAATGTGAAAACCCATGTTTAAGGTGTTAAAACTTGTTGTTTGATGTTGGTAAATGATTATGCATGCTAGATATTGAATTACATGAAATATGGAAGCTGTTAGATTGATTTTTAGGCTGATTTATGTGTTTTTCGCGACCAGCGAAACTAGCCTGTTCTCTGGGCGAAACTATATAGCGAAATTATGTATATCTCCTTTCAGCGACACTATACAGCGAAACTATAGTGTCACCGGGTAAACCAACCAGACCTGTCCGAACGAAACTACCGAGCGAAATTTCCTGAACGAAAGTTCAAACCAGTTTCGGGCGAAACTAGGCTAGCGAAACTGTGCCAACAGTTTCGGGTGAAACTAGCCTAGCGAAACTGTGTCATCGGGTATTGCCTAGTGAAAGTGCTGCCCGTGCACACAGCGAAACTGCCTAGCGAATCTATACTAGCGAAACTGTGACCAGACCTAAACCCAAACTTGTGCAACCTGTTTGAATGTTATGCCATGACTTACATGATTATGCAATAATGAAACATGCTTGATTTCTGAATTATGTGAACCCTTGTTTATGATCAACCATCGGTGTCGTGTGTCGGTATGTCGTGTCATAGTTCCAACGTGCTATGTTATGGGCCATAGTGACGTTAAGTAAAGATTAGACACAAAACTAATACTTAAGACCTAAACGTGTTCTTAGGTCTTCGATAAGCAAACAATACTTGGACTATTTAGCAAGTGTAGCAGTGCAACCCAAGGTGAGTGTCACTAACCCAATTACCGTGAACCCGGTTGGGTCACACTGAATAACTTAATGGAAAACAATGCTGACAACCTTAAGAGTGCTATGCACCTCTCTGATGAACTTGAAAACTTAGGAGTGCTCGGCACCCACTTGATGAACTGGAAGTGTTTTATGGGAGACACTTGTGAAATACTTAAACAACTATTTCTAAACAAAACTGAAAATGTTTTCGGGATTCATGAGAACCCAAAGTAAACCGTTTTAATATGGATAGAGTAGGTTAAAGTCTAACCACATGATATCACATGATTTCTAAGGATTTCCTTATAATTGAAAAAGTCCTCAACTAAATTGTACCATTAATTGTAAAGCGAGGGGATGTTGGGTAGATCTACTGGAGTTTGACAAACTCCGCCCCGTGGCACGGGGAGTGCACGGAGGTACAATATCAGCCTATCTGACCGTGATCCCGAGAGGACACGGGGGAGGCAAATCCGCGATGACGTAGGTCCGCAAAACATGATGGCGCTGCCACTACAATATTAGTCAGCTTTGGTACAAACTTCCTTAGTGCATGGAACAACGGATTAGCTACCCGCGATATCGGTTGAGCACTTTAACTATACAAAACTAGTTCATACCCGATAACGTATGTTACGGACATCAATTCTACTAAACCACGTTACTATGATTTTGGACATTACAAAGCATTGCTTTCCACAAATAAACATCACATAAGTATATGTTGACACGTTATGATTATGAGACCGGGCCACTGCTTGACAAGCCCACCGTGAACTCACCAACCGTTAGGTTGACACTTGCGTGGTTTAAACTTTTGCAGATCGCTGAGGAGTATCCGGAGCGGGTTGGCATGGCACATGAAGACTTTTATTTTTGGTTAAACTTAATTGGGAATTTAAAACACTGATTTGTAAAGCACGTGGTTAGTGCTAAGACGATATATATTTCCGCTGCGTAATTTGAGACTTTATTTATGATATATCTTTGGACTAACTCTGATTCGTTTAGTATTTGTAACTAATGGTTGTGGTCCTGGTTTGCTCGCACCCCTTAACGGTATAAACTCCGTTAGTGGTTAATTGGGGGTGTGACAGGGGTAGTATTACTAAGGTGGCAAATATGTTGCTTGAGAAACACAATGATATGAATCAATGCTTGCAGAAGTTGAAGACATTAGGATGGGGACCAACAGATGCAAGGTTCAAGACGGCGCTTTTGTTAATTGGTGAGAGTACTGATATTAGAAAGGTGTTTCTTGGACTTGAGGAAGAACATTGTGGGCTATGGGTTAAGATGGCAGGAGCGAAGTATGGAATGTTTGGATTTTAGGTTTGTGGATGTCTTTTAGGTTTTATGATATGGATGATGTCTTTTGGGTTTATATTTTGGGATGATGTCTTTTTGGATGATATATTTTGAGGTGTTGTATTTTTCCTTTGAATGATGTCTTTTGGATGATATATTTTGGGATCATGTTTATGATATGAAATGATATATAAATTACATGTTAAATGAATGTTATTTGGATCACATATTTATTGAATGTTATTTATATGTTTTGATAATATTTGATGACAGGTAGCGTATGGATTTCGATTACGAGGAGATTGTAACTTTCCTTTTTCTTTGTTGGCATTGGTTACTATTAGTGTCAATAATGAATGAAAGTGTAAGAGATCTAAATTCGGTGTTGACTAGTCATGAATACACACAAGAATTGTTGCATGGCTCTTCTACACAATGTCTTGAGATGATGCGCATGTCATGCGATGCGTATGTACTATTGTGCAATCATATTAACCAAAGAAATTGGTTGCATAGTAGTAGGTCAATAACATTTCAAGAAAAGATGGCTATGTTTTTTATTGTTATAGGCCATAATAAGCGTATGCGAATGGTTAAGCAGAGGTTTCAACATTCGACAGAAACAATTCATAGATGTTTTCACGAGGTCCTAAATGCGATGATGAATTTTGCAAGAGAAGTTATAGTTCCATCATCTTCTAATCCAATTGCAGATTCTTTAGACCGACATAGAAAGCTAAAACAAGTATTTCATGGAGCAATATGTGCATTAGATGGAACTCTAGTCCATGCAATCGTCCTTCCGATCAACATACTCGTTATAGGGGCAGAGGGAAAGGCGATTGCTTTCAAAATGTCTTGGGAATCTGTAATTTTGATATGATATTCACCTTCGTATGGGCTGGATGGGAGGGCATAGCACATGATTCACGTGTTTTGAAAGAAGTTGCATTTAATCCGACTTCTGGCTTTCCTTCCCCCCCCCCCCCCCCCCCACCAGGTTTTTAAACAAAAATTCCCTAACTTTGATGTAATTGATTATCTTTTTTTTGTATAATAGTTACGATACTAACGTTTACAGGTAATATTACCTTTGCGATGCTGCATACACCAACACTTGTGGGTTTATGGCTCCCTACCGTAATACAAGATATTGTTAGCCGATTTTCGACGACAGCGTGCATTGACTATGGAAGAAAAATTCAACCATGCTCATGCACAACTCCAAAATGTTATTGAGCGCGCATATGGTGTTTTGAATGCAAGATTCCCTATCCTAAAACAAATGGCCCCTTTTCCATTTTAAATACAAAGAGACATGGTGATTTCTTGTTTTGCCATCCATAACTTTATAAGGAAATGGAATATTCATGATCAGTTATTTATGGAATGCGACGAGGGCACTTTGTTTACAAATTCACAAGATGAGAAAAATCATACTCAGTCGGTTCACGACATGGAATGGGGTTCACAAAACATTGAGGATATGCCTATTTTACGTGACGAGATAGCTACTCAACTAATGTCAAACAATTAATTTGTATTTGGATCATTATGCTTTTATGAATTTGTAAGGATTTATGTGTAATTTGGATTTTCTATGATGGTTTGTACTTTTTTTCTTTAATAACTATTAATTATTTAGGATTCTGACCAAACAGATATATTCCATTCAGAGATCAAACCAAACAGCGGTACTTAACTAATTTAGAATCTCTTATTCTTAACTGATTCAGAATCTCTTATTCTTAACTGATTCAGAATCTCTTATTCTTAATAACTCATCATAAAGAATTTCATCAAGATCCTTCATAGACAATTTTTCATCAAAGACTTGGGGAACTAAACTAATTTTTTGGTCTTGAAGTAACATACATGAAAATGGGTTGTTTTATAACCAATCCAAATATATAAAGGAAATTCTTAAACGAGCCAAAATGTTGGATGCCAAACAAGCTCATACGCCTTTAGCCACAAACATCTTGTTGAAAATACATACTACATCTAATTCAAACTTCAAATTGGTTAATATTTTTGGTCTAATGTTTTTATATTATGTTTGTATTTCCGGTTACTTGTTTATTGGGCTGAACATATAACGGGCTGGAACTGGATGATGGACCGGACTGGATGCTGAACCCATTAGCTGATTATATGTTGTATCTGGATGTGAAATTGGATTGAATAAATGGAATGAGTTATGTGCAATTGGATTGACTAAATGGAATGAGTTATGTGCAATTGTATTGAATAAATGGAATAAGTTAGGGTTACAATCATTATTCTTTTTGAGATATTTTGAGTTGCGGTCGACGTCTTCGAGCTCTGCTAGGGTTTATGGTGCAACACCTCATACTTATATTTTTTGTCTCGTTTCATAATATTTGGCCATCAAATCATTACAATGGTGATCTGGCTTCAACTCCTTCATATTTGCTCGTTCTCTGATCTAGGGTTCATCTGTTTGTTCATCGTGTTGACGAATTAACCCGATAGATCGTAGAGTTTGTGTCCTTTTCTATTTGAAGAGTTATTCAGATTTAGTCCTCTAATCAAGTGTCACAATGACAATCTAGTTCTGTTTGTATGTGTGTATTCCTCTTCTTTTCTTTTTTGTTTCTATACATTCATTTTTGTTCATAATGGAGTGATACAATTTTGTCTGGGAATTCAAGTGTTCTAGATGCATGAAATTTAACACATCTCTTTCAAATCTGAGGGAGAGCCATTCCACGATCCAACTCACTAGCGTTCAATTGTTGGTTCCTTACAATACTTAACAAATACTAGACCTGATATATCATTTGCTATCAATCAAGTTAGTCAATTCTTGCATGCCCCTAACAATTGATCTTTATCAGGAGGTCAAGCGTATTTTACAGTATCTCAAAGGTACCTTCATTTTGGTATCGACTATAGCAAACTAGTCAAAACTGCTATACTTAGTTTCTTAGATGCTGATTGGGCTCGCCGTCTTGAGACTCGTCGATCCACATATGAATACTTCATTTTTTAGGAGGCAATCTGGTCTCTTGGAGTGCCAAAAAACAACAAACCGTCTCCCGATCCAGTTGTGAATCTGTATACAGGGCAATGGCTAACACTGCTGTTGAAATTGTCTGGATAACGCATTTTCTTCAGGAACTTCATGCTTTACCTCCAGATCGTCCTAAACTCATGTGTAATAATCGCAGTGCCTTATTTCTGACTCAAAACCCTGTCTCTCACAAACGTGCTAAACATATTGATCTTGATTATCACTTTGTTCGTGAACTTGTTGCCTCAGGAAAACTACTCATAAAATTCATTCCAACCAAGCTTCAGGTGGCTGATATCTTCACCAAGAGTTTACCTCGACCTCAGTTCGAATTCTTCCGCGATAGTCTTCGTCTTGGTCCACCACCGTCGCGCTTGAGGAGGGATATTAAGCTATCTCATTTATAGTCGTTCCTGTTGGTTTATATTTCTTGTAATGTTGCCTATAAATTCCTTTGTAACCTCCTTGTATCGATATAGAAAAATTATTATTCACAGTTAGGGACCCCGTTGCTCTCCTCTGGTCACAGAATCAACAACTAGATATAGATAAGAAACGATCGAGAGTTAGAGACCGGGTGTGGTCGGTGGAGAGAATGAAGAGTGGAGATGAAATTGGTATGTATATCGTATGGTCTCTTTATTTATATGATCCCCTGTTGGAGATTTTCAAAAGTTAAAAAGTTATTTTTCTGTAACTTAACAGACTAATTATCAAAAAATAGTCGTAGACCTCAATATTGTTACAAATCAAAACCACAAATCCTAAACTTGTAAATTTCAGAACTTAATATCCAAAGGTATAACCTTAACGAAGCATATGAATCATCTGTGTAATTTTCTAAACGTGTTTATTTGCTTGATGTAGAAACTTCAAAAAATAAAATTGACCGGCGAAAGGGAAAATGATATATAAAATGCTGCTAGCATATATTTTTTAAACTTCAGTTACATTCTTTTGATAATAATTTATCACACCTATAATTTATAGGACTGAACCTATAACTTTTTAATCATAAAACACATTGTTTACCACCATACAAGCATCCTTTTATTTTTCCATATGATCTAAACTAAAAATGCTATTTTAGTTAAAAATTTCAGTCTTCCAAAAAAACGATACATTATTCCTGAATTTATTGCATCATATAATTTTGTTTGTAGTGGGAATAAATGTTTCTTTTAATTGGGGATTCAACTAACATTTGGTGGCTAAAATTTAGGTCACATGTCATAGGAAATTGTTGGCCACCAAATGTCCAAAACCATCTTCCTTTGGTCCATGAATTACACATACTTATTTTCATGAATTGACGTTATATAATGTAAAAGAAAGTATAAACAATTTATTATCATGTATGATGGATACCCATCAAAACTATAACATATGAACTTTTATATATATTTATTTTATTTTTTATTACCCATGTGTTCACTAGGGACCCAATCATTTTAAGGGATAAAGACCGAGTAAAATCCGAGTCTATTTTTAAATGTCATTGTTATAAATAATGGTGTATCTATATTTTTTATGTGAGTGTGCATAAAAAAATAGATTCTTTAAAGTAAGATGTGACTATGTTAATAAAAAAGTTTGGTCTATTTTTTTTTTAAGTAGGGTTGAGCATTTTTAGACACAAAATAAAAAACCTAGATCGTTCACTAAATTATGTATGCTGATATATATATATACGACTTATTCATGACTATAGAGGTAAAATACTATAAAACTATAGATATACCAAAAATAATATTCTTTCTATGAATAATGCTCTAATTTCTGTTTATAAATTCCACACCTAATTCTTTTAAATGTATACTATTAAAATGTAGTTAGCCAATAAAGTCAATAATCACCCACACCAGCACAAGAGTCTCAAGACAGCATTTAAGGTGTGTGGTCCTTGTAGTTGTAGGTCACCTCTCCTCCACAGCCATATGAAATTGACCTTAAAACATAAATAAATTAATAAAATAGTTGATACCAATCATTTATTACATTATAACTTTGATGGCCATAAATCAAAATGTTTATAACCTTTCAATCATGTAATTCAAGAAAACGTCATGCTTATCATTATTGGTATATTTTAACACTAATTTTATAAATATTTAATGGACTAACTAATTTTAAGAAATACAAAAATATATATTTCATGTCTCATATGATCAAATTTGAGGGTACAATTTGGACCCTCAGGCTAACAATGCCTATTAGTGCATAAACAAATATTAAGGGGTTAAGAGCTCTTCTTCATTTACTTGAGATTATATGGTTAAGAACTCGAATCAAGTCAGGGTTTATAAACTGCCTCAAGGCAAAGTTATAGTTTACCTAATAAACAAGTCCAAACTTCATATACCAAGCTCTACCTATACATGACTTGATTTGAGTTCAATACAAATACAGGGTTAGGATAAATTGAGAACTTTTTGTTTTGATAATCATTCTAATAAGTTACTTATATTAAGGGGGGCCACTCAAATTCATGGGGGATTTCCTTATATATAACTGATGCTTCAGAATGGTTCTCAAAATCAAATGGTTATCAAATAAATCTCCACTGCAAATACATGCATATATTTATGTTGTTTTAATATATTTTTTGATATAAAACCAAAATCCACTTCCACTTACAACTAGAACCCATATCAAATTAAAACTGCTCAATTGAGATTATTACCAAAAATAGAAAGAAACAAATGTGCAAAGAGAAAGAGCAAGAGCCTCTTGCTTTGCTTACTTTCCTCTAGTTGTAATACTTTGAAGAAATCTTGCATTGCAGGGCATCTCTTCAATTGGCCACTCCACTCCAATGGTGTCAAAATATACATATTTTTATGTTCTTTACAAACCTTGGCTCTGGCTTCAATTTCTTGATCTTGAAGTCTTTCTAAATTTAGAAAGAAAACGCAACAAACCGGTTGTCTCAAAATGTTGCTGACCAAACAACATTCTCGCCCTCACCACATCGTCTATGGACTTCCTTAATCCTGTCAACAGACCGACAAATCCCACTACAAGTCCAATCAAATGACGCTACACATATGTTTCCGGCTTGTGCTTTCCACTCACAATCTACAAAAGTATGATACCATGACCAAAATCAGAAAATGTTGTTTTAATACAACAATAAAATGTTAACACACTAATCACATTATGCCCGCAACAGACTTGCTCATTTTGACCCGTTACCTAACTCGCCCAGTTTTCTCCCCTATATTTCCTTTATTTACACTAGATTAGAAAATTCAAAGCTTTACCCGGTGGCGTCCCACAACATAATCTTCGATCATCAATGTGTTCAACATCTAGCCCGATAAACCAAGATCCTAAAGAAACGTCCTCGTTTGCATACTTATGTAATACGTGTCTGAGATAAATTTCAACACAATATTAGAAAACCAACAGAACTAATAAATTAAAATAAATAAAATTATGGCAAGTGAAACTTAACTGATTCAATGAGATATAAGTAGCCAAATCTTTTGAAATGGCGTATAATTGTCCCGTGGCATGGCGGAAATACTTATTTCCAGACTCACCAAATTTCCAGTGCTCTGGTTCATGGTACCTTACTCCTCTGTTCCATTACAAATAATTAACAAAATGCACCAATTATAAATTTTCAATATAATTTAAACTCAAGATCATTATTTTTCTTACTTTTGAGCGAGTACCGGACCAGACTTCATGCATCCAATATACACCCTTTTCTTCTTCCTATGTCTAACTAATGTATGACCTAATGTGGCTGCAATCAAGATTCAAAAACAGGTTAAAAAGGTCAAACAATATGATCATTGGCCCATTGAAGTTTTGGGTTCTGAAATCCAAATCTTGCATTTATATTACTTATTGTGATATTCCAATTTTTGAAAGTCAGAAGTTGACTTTGCTTATGAAAAAGTCAATGTTACCTATGTTCACATGGACATCATCATCAACCTTGATATAAAATTCTGCATCCCACATAGTAACAGCAGTTGCAAAATATGTTTTTGTCTTTGCAGACAGCTCTAGGTATCCCTCTACATGATCCTGTTTGTATTCATGTTGTTAACGGTTAATTTATTGAAATTTCGACTACGGAAACCAAATTATCAAAAATCATAAAAGGAAAAGATTAAAAAAAAAAAAAGTGTACCAGTCTCAAAAAATCACCATGCTTTCTGTCTTCAGCTTCAATAGCTCGGTCCAGTATACCCCCTACCGTTGCACTGTCAAAAACAATTACATAAATAATTATATACATATATATACAAGTGTGTGGGTGTATTATTTATATATATATATATATATATATATATATTATATATATATATATATATATATATAGGGAGAGGATCATTTGAGAACCAATTGGGTTTGAGAACTAAAAAGAACTAATTTGAGCCACAAGTTTATTTACATGTATCCCCCTCCCATGAATTGTAGTGGTCCCCCTGAAATTTGGGTTGAGATTTAGTTCTCAAAAGTTCTCAAAACAAAAAGTTCTCATTTGAAGCTAACCCTATATATGTATGTATGTATTTATGGTTGGATGGGTTCAAATGGGAACCGTTAAACAATCTGAAACTAGAGAAACCACTTTTTAGACTATGATAGTCGAGATGAAATAATGGTTGCTATTCATGAAGTTTCGGTTATCCAAGGAAAAAAAAAGGACTTCCTTTGGTTAACAGCATAAAAATTTAATGCAACTTTACAGGTGGAAGACTAAATGATTAACTTAAAAGTTTCGGCACATGAAATCCTGAAAAGTTTATGTTACCATATGGCTTTACTTGTGCAAAAGTTCACTTCATATATTTGGAGTGACATGATTCTTTCCATCATTTTTATAAACTGACTATCATTATTGTTATAAAAAACCAACAAAAAAAAATATTAGTTTTGTAAAAGTGTATAAGTTAGATATAAATTCTTAAATAAAAATGTTAAAAGAAGCGGTTAGGGAAGTAAATACGCACCTGTGGCCGATGACAAATCGCATTATAATGCCTTTCTCGTCCTCTAATTTTTTCCTTTTTTCACCTGAATATTAAACAGTTAAAGACATTAAAGCTAAAGAAGGAAGACGGGTTTTACATGTGAATTTTGGCACTTTTTGACTTTTGTCCCATTTTTTAAAATTTTCTATAAATAAATTAGTGTATCAAATATGGTTATAAAAAATCTTATTTTACGAATAAATTTTAAATATAAAATCATTTAGGAAATTATTTTACGCGTTAAAAATACAATTTTGATGAACTCTGCCCTTCTTCTTTGTAGTAAAAATTCTTTACTCAAGTACTCATCAAAGATAAATCATGAATCAAATTGATTGGGCTCTCACAAACCTTGAGGCATCCAGGTAGCTCGTACTGAATCTCTTCTTTTACGACTACTGAAAGCAGTATTAACTCCAACGACCATTAAATACTTCCTCTTCTCCGATGAACTCCTCGTGTCTTCTTCTGATATTGGAGATCCGTTAACAATTGATTCTTGGATGGACCTAGCTGCAGCTAGTTCCATCTGTAAGCTCGATATCGTTTTGTCTAATGTCCTACAATTAGATTAAAAAAGAACATTATATACAAACAAATAAATTTTGCACAAAAATGCTCAAAGATTAAGGGCATGTCTAGATTGTTGTTTATTTTATTTTTTTAATTCCAATCCACCAAAAGAAACTCTCAAACCGTGACAGAAAACAGTTTATTTGCCCTAAAATAAACACTTTTCTTAATCTGAACACTCAAAAGTTCATATCTTTCTTTTTTGTTGTTATAAAAATGCAATTAACAAATTAGTTGTGTTTAAATAAACGATCTCAAACGCTTAATATCGAAACACCAAGAAAAACTCACTGTATAGCCTCATGAGTCTTGGATACTTCCCCGAATATTTGCTTTGGGTCGCGTTTCACATTCTTCATATTTAACTGAGATAACCGAACATCATGAAGTTTATAAAAAAGATCAATCATCTATCTATACATAAAAATTAGTTTCCAGATTTCTTGAAGAAAAGAAAACATACCTTTCTTAGATCACAACCTTCTGATACTAACTTTAAGCCTTCAGATTCCAAAGCAGTTGGTCTTGTAATAAGTTTAGAATCAGAGACTGTCCACATTCTGTAACCAGTTTCTTGATAACTTATAAATCCACCATTTTTGTAATTTGTAAAATACTTATAAAGTAGGATTTATTCTAGCTAGAATTACCAGCAAAATAATTATGAGGATACCAACTACCCATCTGTTCTTTTTTTTTTCTTTTTTTTTTTCCAAATAAAGGTATTATGCTTAAAACAAAGTACATATGATGATCAAATCCCAGAAAGCTATACAAATTACAGTACAAACATGAAGACTGGTGAACAAGACATCAAAAACTAGATCTGCAAGTTTGTTACATAATATTGGGACTCGCGTAAAAAAATATACCATAAAAAAAACAACTAAATAAGGAAAAAGCCCATAAATATACAACACGAAGGTTCATTAAAACCAGTACCAGTAAAGTTTCAGTTATCAATTTAGGATTAAAATCAAACACTTGGTGTGCATCTTTTAAGACACAAGAAATTTCCAAAAAAGTAAACAAAAGCAGATAATCAAAAGTATGTTACCTATTGGTGAAGAGTAATCCAGCGCAAAAACTGCTGATACATAACAGAAGTGTCCATTTTTTTGATACAAGGTGTCTTGAAGATTGCTGATCTCCTCTGTTCTTCATGCCGTAAATCTTACTTCTGCCCTAATTAATACGGTTCATTGAATGAAACCCATTTCTCAGAGATGAAAGACCCAGACGAATCTCAATTCAAAACATGAAACAGTTTGAAAATTGAGCTCTGAAGAACAGAACAGAACAGAACAGAACAGAGAACAGAGGGGAATAGAGAGAAGTGTTGAAAGGAATATATAAAGAGGTAGCCTGTACTTATTCTAGTTTGTACCTTTCTTTATCCCCTTGGGTTTGTTCTTTGCTCTCTCTCTCTCTCTCTCAGACAGACACATATATAGCAATAGCATATATGTATATATATACATATGTGTGTGTATATATATTTATACACACACTATCTCTCCTCTTTGCAGGGAAGGACGACCGAATTAACGGAAGTGGGAGAAGACCCACTAACCATAGCCCCCTCTATAATTAGAGAATTAATGGTTGGTCCTTCATCTATGGATCCGTTACAAAGTAGTCTTTTAAAGTCAAGCAGGAAAACTCAACTCATTTTAAGAGACTAAGGTGTTGTTTGTTTTTTGGTAAAAGATCTTCTAAACCTCTTTTGTCTTCTTGGCGCAGACGCGGGAAGACGTTTTCTTCAGAAGTCTGTTTGTTTTCTCGCAGACGTTTCATTAAAAAACGTCTGCGAGAGCTCTTTTGGAGAAGATGTAAAATATAGCTTCCAACCTCTTCTCAACTTAAAACCTCTTCTCAACTCAAAAATTTTATGACCGACCTCCATGATATAAAATGAGACGAGTGTTTATAAGAAAAAAGTTTCCTTAGGTGTGAAACTTACGCTGCGAAATGGATTTACAGAGAATGAAACGGTGAAGATGATAGGAAGAAGATGAGTTCTTTTTAATGTTTTTTTTATGTTTATTAAAAGTAGACCAGCTTTTTTCCTGTCACTCTATTATCTATCATGTCAAGCATTATCATCTAAATTTAACTTTTTCTTTTTTTTTCCGTTCAGGTAAAACTTCTTTTTTTTTTCCTGTCACTCTATTATCTATATGTGAAGTAACAAACAATAAAACTTAAAGTAGCTGTTCAAAAAAAAAAAAAACTTAAAGTAAAATTTTAATTTAACTACCATTAAAAGGTAATTTAGTTGTTTGCACTTTTTTTCCGCTTTAACAAACATTTTTTTTGTCCCAACACATATTAAGAAGTAAGAACTAGACCGTTATTTTTATATTGACTTTATTTAGAAAAGTGGCGTGACTTTTTACTTTTGTCTTGGCTCCGCAAAACTGTTGAGTCGTCTCGGCCTATTCGTAAAAATTTTCGACCCCCATAAAATAAATTTTTGGGTTCGCCACTGCCCTCCACCACTCAGCCGGTGTCGATCTTCTCCACTCTTCTTCTTACAATCAACTTTTATTTCGATCTCCTCTTTTAAGTTAAAAAAACAGTTTATTTTAGCAGTCTGCAGACGTTAAAAAACAAACAGTCTTCTTCTTACAGACTGCAGACGTTTGGTCCACCTCTTCTTCTGCAGATGTCTGCAGATGTGGTCCGCAGACTGCAGACCTTTTACCTCTTCAAAAACAAACAACACCTAAGGTGGTGTTTGTTTTTCTGAAAAAGCTCTTCCTGTCCTCTTATGTCTGCGCCGAGCAGACCACGCGCAGACATTTAGGTCTGCAGACTGTTTGTTTTTTCGAAGACTTTTCATTAAAAAATGTCTGCGCAGGCTCTTCTTGGTGCAGATGTGGCCCAGCCACTTCTGAAATCTTCAGACCTCTTCTAACTTTCTGTTTAAACTGTTTTTTCTTAAAAAAACATTTTTAAACAACTTTTTTAAGAAAAACATTTTTTAAAAAGTTTTTAAACTTTTTTAAATATTTTAAACAATTTTTAAAAACTATTTATACAATTTAAAAAAAAACACTTTCTAAAAAGGTTCTTTTCTAAATGTTTTTAAACAATTTAAAAAAAATGTTTTAAATAGTTTTTTTAAAGAAAAAATTGTAAATAGCTTTTTTTTAAAAGCTACTTAAAATTGTTTTTAAAAAAGTTATTTTAAAAAATAAATATTTTAGACAGTTTTAAAAAAAAACTTATTTATACAATATATTAAAAAAACGTTTTTTAAATGACGTTTTTAATGAGTTTTTTTTAAAGTTTTTTAAACAGATTTTATAAAGCATTTTTGTAATTTTAATTAAAAGAAAACTATTTAAAAAAATTTATTGGTTAAAATATACAGAAGGAAAATCAATAGGTTTGAATGGTAATTATCAATAAGTTTAAAAGAACGGTTTATTTAAATTTCAGTTTACTTTAGTAGTCTGCAGAAGTTAAAAACAAACAGTCTTCTTTTTACAGACTGCAGAGGTTTGGTCCACCTCTTCTTCTACAGATGTCTGCAGATGTGGTCCGCAGACTGCAGACATTTTACCTCTTAAAAAACAAACTGCACCTAATTTTCTCGTAGAGGAGTTGGCATGAGAACGATGATTGGTAAGGAGAAGCTTAGCACAAGTCCAGAGGGCCGATGACCCTGTATTTTCTTCATCCAGTAGTGTCTAGTAGTGTATTTTTTCGTGATTTTTCTCGAAATTCTATATGTATTGAGTATGGCCCCATTGGTTTACGGCCCCGTGACTTACGATCTCGTCCAGATTTTAGTCCAAGCTTCGCCACTGATGATTGGAGGATTGGGATCCCTGATGTCTCAAGTTTAAAATCTGACTAAGGAGTATTTTCCGAAGTGGTTGGTTTCCTCTTTAAAGTTATTTCTGGGTGAGACAAGCCTGTAGTGTTAAATCCAGTATAGATTGGTTGCAATCCCGTTTCAGGAAGGCTCAATCAAATAGTGGAGATGTGGGGGTAGTTTCATTTGCCATTAAAAAATAGATTTTTTTATTTTTATCTTTATAATTTATCATAAACACAAATTTCTCTATAAAATTTAAAGACTTTTAAAAAGCACAATATCACATCCGTATCCTTAAAAAAACTTATATATGTGTAATGGATTTGTATATTTACTAATTTCCTTATATCTATTCCTTAAAATTTAAGTATAAGATTCAAATATAAAGATGCCGATATTGGAGAAAAAATAGATATTTTTATATTTTTTTTTACAATTTAAGAATATGGTGTAATATAAAGAAACTGATGTAAATGGTCTAAAAGAGTAATATGATGAGTTGGAGTCTTCACAACTTATTTTGTGTCTCTATGTTCATTTCTAGATTGTAAAGAAAATTATTCAAAGATTACTCTATATCATTTCCTATCCCTGTCCATTATTCCTATAATTTGATATAAAAGAAAAGAGTTTCTCTATATTTGTAGATTACTATTCAACTCTATATCCGTTATTGTATATCTGTTACGAGTGGATGTGAGTGGTAAAAAGATAAAAAAAAATAAGTTAAAGATGAATAAGAAGTATTATTTAATTGAATAGGGATGGATATAGGGAATGAGACGTAGAACATGTTTAAAACATCGGTGATAAATCTATAAATTAGTGTTTTCAGTTAAATTATAGGGATATAGATAGTAAATGGGCCATGAATACTTTTGGAGAGGTTATTTGATTTACAAACTCTACATTGATTGTCCATATAAATTGATGTGAGATATTTAGCATACATTATAATGATTTCGGTTGTAATATTGTAATATTTGACCATTCTTAAAGGTAATGTCGTTGGTTAAGGTCATGTAGATCATGGTTGGGTCTCTCCAGATCATCACTATGTGGATTACCAGTCCAAGTTGGATAGAATACCACTATTATAGTCCAAACATGATAACTCATCCCAAAAAACTAGTGTTCTGTTAGGTAAGAGAGCTCATTTGGTATATTAACCTTCGATTTTTTACTCATACAATCAATGTACGACAAATCAAATATCATGCAATGATTTCAGTTCATAACAAATTCAAATGGAAAAAAAATCATATTTTTATAATATTCCATATATTGAATGATGCTACTAAATGATTTGTAATTAAAAGATATCAACTTGTTTAGTAAATATGTTTCCTTTTAAACGAATAGAATTCTAACCTTATAGTGGTCATTAGGTTATGTGTAATGGGTTAAAAAGTGTAAGAAAAAGTGCTAGCCATCATGTATATAGTGGGCATTTTCACACACATGTCAAACTACTTACGAGATTAAAAATAATTAATATTGAGTTTTAAAACACTTATATCATATGAAACGTATCCAAGCACATGTCAAACACACTTACGAGACCCAAAATATTATTTAGACAACTCCGTTATCATTAAACTTTGTATCGGAAAGTTCAAGAAACAAATAAAAAAGACTGTGTATTTAGTTTTTTTTCTATTGCCTAGTACAAATTACTAGATGAGAAATTGAATGCTTGAAATACGTTTCGCTCAAAGCCCGTGAAATACGTTTCTATAGACAAAATGTTTTCAATTACTTAGACTGGTTAAAGTTCTTACAGACGTTGACATACTTAAAGACACGAAAATGCCAAGTGGCTCGACTAACTAATATAAAAGTAGGGGAAGAGAAAAGAATTGAGCGAGTTGAGAAGTGGGAGGAGGCTTGGCTTTTATAGGCAACTTCTGGAGTTTGGCACGGGCTGTGCTTAGTTTGGCACGGGTCGTGCCATGTCAGAGAGATGATCTGGTATCTTCTGTCCTCAGGGGCACGGGCCGTGTTTGTCAGATAACGGCCCGTGCCATATCAGGAGGCTTCAACACGGGGCGTGGTGGTCAGAGACACGGGGCGTGCAAACTCAGCGGGAAGATTCTGTAGATCCGTGTCAGGCACACGCCGTGCTTGGCTAAGCATGGGCCATGCTAAAGTCATAAAATCCCAAAACTTGCATTTTTCTTCACTTTTCTGCTAGATTATGCTCCTTTTGGTATTTTGGCTTTAGAAAACGTGAAAAACTTTAAAAAAAACAAAATAGCTTTGTTTTGATGTTAGTTGCTAGGTTTTATCCCGAAATGTGAAAATGTTTAGTATAAAAAATATGTATAAATGTGTGTACATCATATAGGCTCGGGTAATTGGTATGGTAGTAGGCATTGGATTACTTCTGAACTTTTCAGTGCTAGGGATTATTGATATATATGTTTATTCGACCCGACTACCCAAGAACATATACTAGTTTAGTCGATTATATACATGACATGGTTTTTTAATTATTTATTTTAAGCAAATATTATACTTATCTAATTGTTAATGTTTTAAATTTATTTATTCAAGACATTTTATGTTGGTTCTGATAAATTTGATAGATTAAAAGTAATCTACTAGATACAAGGGCATATATTGATCCTGGTATACCCAACGGGTATATTTAATAAACTAACGATTATACTTCAAACCACGAGCATGTTTGATACCTGACATGTACTTACTCGATAGATACCCAACGAGTTTTCTACTTGGTATGGGACAAACATTTACAATCGAGTATGGGGTTAGGATTAACTAAACTCGTTTAAACTCGTTTAAACTCAATGCATTGTCATCCTTACTCAAGAAAGAGGGGTGCAATGGGCAGGTGGGTGTGGGGCTGATCTCACACTTACAGACCATTACACATAGTCTTACTATAGATTCATGAGTATGTTTAATAAGCCAATATATGACTTATTAGCAGATAATAATTCATACTAACAATTTAGCTAATGGTGCTCTTTACTTTCACTTTTATTACCAATGGAAATTCGAATAACTAGATCGGTTTCAAACATGTATCATGAAAACCAATTTCACTCTAAAATCAGGGGGAAGATCCTCAATACTGAACAATTTCGAATCAATTTCTAAACCAAATTTGGATCTAACTTTTTCGCACACTTTAAGTATAGTTTAGATATGTGTTTACTTTTACATATATTTCTCTTGGGAGAATTTCATATATACTCTTTCTGTAATGTGTTACAAAACATTTTTTAAGAAGCTTAACTTTCAAAAGTATTCGTATACAAATAAAGCATTTTCAAGTTCTAAATTTAATTTTAGGCTATGTGTAGTGGGCATTAACCCATAATTTTTTGGCTCCATAGCCCTTCCCCCCCCCCCCCCCACACACACATACACACACCACCCCTCGGGGCGCTATGGGCTAAATGAGGTGAGGGGCGTTGCCTCCATGACGCCGTAAAGTGGGTAAGAAATGTGGAATTGACCGTTTTAACTAGTTGTTGAACGGCTCTTTTTGCTTTTTTTACACCCTTTTTAAACCACTATATATACATCCAATTTTTTAAACAAAAAACACACAACTTCTCATCCTCTACTATCTATTACATCTCTCTTTTTTCTTAAATGTTTCCCAACTGACTACCCTTTGGATCTCCTCGAACCGGTGATAACGAATCGCCACAAACACCGGCTGACGAAAGTTTATTTCGGTATATCGCCAATATGAGCGCACCTCCTACACATCCTCCTTACGATTTCAACCAAGGATTCGGTTTTCACCCTTTCTCCCAACAACAATATCAATCAACAACCACCACAAACTCAACCTTTTCAACAACAACAATATCGAGTGGATGATAACGAAGTGGTTCCCGAAATGCAAGATGCGAGAAGTTCAAGACTGAAAGGGAAAGATCTCACAAGAAGAAAGAGACGGACAAGCGGGAGAAGAAACATGTCCAACTTTTGATGGATGAAGAGACATATGCCCTTTGTCGAGCTTGGCTCGAAGTGTCGGAGGACCCGACAAAGGTAAAATTTTATATACTTTTTTTCTTTCTTTTTATTTTTAGTTACAACTTTAATTTTTAGCTAACATGGTAATAATTAATATTTTTAAAATTTTTAGCTAACAATCAAGACAAGACCCTATTTTGGACCGCCATTCTACGCAATTTCTTCGGTTTGTTAAAGAAGGGTGAATACCCCCCCCCCCCCCGACTCCATTTCGGGGAAGTGGACTGACATCAACAAAAAATGTTAGTTTTTCTCCAACATTTACGATCGCATTCGGGTTGGTTGGGCAAGCGGTCAAAGCGACACGGACATTCAAGAAAAAGCTTTGTTCGAGTTCCAAAATGAAAGAGGCTCATTCCCATACTTGAGGTGTTGGAGACTTCTCCATGATAGCGAGAAGTGGAGGTCGCAACCCGGTCTCACAAGAAGAACATAAAGACCCACAAAAAATCAAGAACATCGTCTTCTGAAGATCCCGAGTCTTTTGGGTCGGACGCTCAAACATTAAACATTAACTTAAATGACTTCGATGATGAGGTTGAGCCGGTTCGACCGGTTGACTTGGAGAGTGGGAGACCCGAGGTTCGGGACTTCTCAAGGGCTAAGCGAGCGTCTTCGTCAAACGGCCGAGGAAAGTCTACCCAAGAAACCGCTAACACCAAATATCAAGAAGAAATCACCGTCAATCTCAAACATTTAGTTAGTTTGAGGCAAGAACAAATGGATTTCCTTAAAGAACGTCAATTTGATAAGGATTTATAATTCCTTGAAAAACGCTTCCAACCGAAAAATTAGTGTTAGCACTTGCAATGAAAAAGAGGAAAGCGGTTAAGAAGAAATATGGCCTCTAGTTTAGACTAATCATGTATTTTTTTTTAAGTGTTTGGTTTTATTTTATCATGTATTTTTTCAAGTGTTTGGTTTTATTTAGATAAAAGTAGTTTTTATATAATTTAGTTTATTTCAAATTGAAAAAAATAATAATTGAGTAATGATTACTATGGGTTTAATGGGGCTTTAACCACTACACCCCATTTTGTGATCAAGCCCCTTGCCACGTCATCTGCCACATGGCAGAAAACGCACAAGGGATAGACTTTATGGAGCTTGACCACAACACATAGCCTTATAAACCATTCTTTAGCTACACTAACTATGAAAGATACCCATTTAAATAAGAAGTCTTCTTATACAAGCAAAGCATTCATAACATGATAACAACCCGTAGTCATTTGGTTAGGACATGTGTTGAAGATATTTTTATTTTCTACTATAACGCCTTAAATTAAATGGACATTGGGTTCAAATCGGGATTTTAATGTAAAGAAGTTGAAAATTTGGCAAAATGGGTAGAGAACAAAACGCTCATGTCTGGTAGGGAACCCGGACGGTCTACATGACCCGTGGTTCGATTGGGTCTGGTACGCTACCTGATTTGGATCCACGTGTTTTTCATATGAAGAATACAGACTAACTGTAAGCTAAAGCCCACGCAGACGGTATGCATTGATGACTAGTTGATAAAAACAAGAAGTTCCACTTTTCATCTCATTTGTTTAAATTTCTCTCAAGTTGTTTGATCTCTCTTTCATTTGTGCCAAGCTAGAGTGTTTTTGAGGCGTCCTAGAAGCTTCGAGTCAAGTGTAGAGCTCAAGATCAAGGGTGGTAAGTCTCTCAAACCTAAATTCTGGTTGTTTTGAGTTATCTTTGAGCTAGGGGTTGCTTATTTCGGTTGATCTTGTTCCAGGTGTGTAGGAGACATCCAGAGACTTTGACGCCACAAAAAGTTTTTGCAAAGATAAAGGTAAGCTTAGATCATCTAATGTTTGTGTTACAAAACCATTTTTGGATGTTCCGATAACTTGAGAATGCTTGATGACATTTGGATCATCCATGCAGCTAAATATCAGTCTTGTTGAAGTTTAAGAAGTGTCAGCAGAAGCAAGGGTCAATTGTGTTTGCCGAGTACATGTTAGGAAGCTTGAGGTATAAGTTAATCACATTTAGGGTTTTATGTGTATTTTATAAGAATTATCATTTATGGGTGTTTATAGAGGGTTAATATGGTAAGGGACTTCTAATGTGACCATGATAACCTGTGAATAAGAAAAACCAACTCAAAACAAGCCAAAGTGTGAAAAACACAAACTTAGAAATCTAGTACACACTGAAAACAAATCATCCAGGAGGATCTAGGATCCGAACCAGATGGTCCACATCAACTATTTTGGAATTCAACGACCTTGCGTAAAATATAGACCGTCCATAATTGTTGAAGGACGACAACCGGTCCACATGAAGAGTTCGGGTCGTATGATATAGGATTCAGACAGACCGTCCGTTTTAGGATGCATTAACCTAGACGGTTCACATTTACTGGGTTTGACTGGATCGTTTAGCCAGTATTTAGATGAGTTGTCTATCTAAGCCAGGTTGGACTCACACCGGACCATATCCGACCATTTACAAAAAATATCGATTTTGTTAAGTTTTGGATCTAGACACGTTAAGTTAACTTTCAACCTGTGATACTTAAGGAACATGTTATGGTTTGGTTAAACTCAGTTTTTTTGGAGTAAAACCCTAAGAGATTTGTAATCATGATTAACGGACGGATTCGTGTCGGATATCGAGTGGGGGGATGTGCCCTGGGTTAGGACTAATTTAAGGAGAGTTAGTCAGATTGTAATGTAGGGTTACCTTATATGTTTACGTAGTTGTTTGTGATCCGAGGAGTTTCCTTGGAAGATTAGAGCTAAATGTTCCTGTGTATTTTACTCGCTTGTTGATAAGTTGAGTTTTTTGCTCTTCCCTTTATACGTTTTTGGGGTTGTATACTAGTTGTTAAGTGTATTTTATAAAAGATATGCAGTATGCGTTAAATTATTATATGTTCTCGTATGTACCGAGTGGGGTATCTTCAAGTTATTAAGACTGTAGGGGCGGGTCTCGGGGCATATATGCATTTAGACAGTTCTGTGTTAAATAGAGGTGTCTTATACACAATTCGGTGCCGCATTATTCTTATAGATTGTTGTGTTGTGATGATATGGTATATAATGTTAGCAAACGTGCCACGGGCGCTATGATACCCCCCCCCCCCCCCTTCTGGCTCTAAGCGAGATTTGGCCTGCAAGAACTATAGATATTAACACAACACTTAAATTGTTAATTTTATTAGAGTCACTAACTACGACTCACCAACAACCTAGTTATTGACAAATTTAACTTGTATTACACGTAACTGATCAAAGGGTTGGATCTAAAAGGCTAAGGGAACCGAAGGTTTAGGCTCGGGTTTTGTATCTAGCATTATCGTGATAAAATGTCTGGATATGTATTTTTTTATTTTGATTTATTGTATTTGCCTATGCGTGTATTATCCCGACAATGCTAGATCAAAAATAAATTGACATTACAAAGTACATTTTTTTTACAGCAATATGGTTTATTTGGAAAGTAAGAAATGAAAAGACATTTAGCAATAAACCAACATCAAAAGATAAGATTGTGGAGACGGTAAAGTCTAACACATCTTTTTTGATAAAAAATCGGACGGAAAGTGAGTAACCAGTACTCTTGGTGTAATTCTAATTTTACGTTATGCCACTTATAAGACATCTTTTTTTGTTTGTTTCTAGTTCCTTGCTATTTGTTTGTATAATTCTTCAGAGTCTTTGATCTAGTAAGTAGTGTCTTTTTTTTTTTTTGAACGGTAAATTTGGATCATTGAAGGAGACATTACACCACCCACCCGATCATCTCCAATTTCTATCAGGAGGAAACTCACAACTGGTAAGAAAACCTCTGACACAACTTGTAACCCCTATTTTTTTATTCTTTTGTTACAAGTGAGACTTGAACCCAAAACCCTATAATAAAGGGTCATACACCTTTGTTACAAGGCTAAACTAGTGTGTGTAGTAAGTAGTGCCTTAATCTTTAAAGTGAAAATCATTAGCTAAAAAGATGTATCTAATGTAGTTTAGAAATGTCTGAGTGGTGAGTCTGTGTGTTTGACGTTAAAAAAGATAAGAATATAAGGGCGTGTTTAGTTGATAGAAAACTTTGGAATGATTTTCCGGTTCTATTTTCCAAGAATACAAGGAATACAGAATGACACGTTCAAATTGTATTTTTTAGAAGACGTGTAGCTCGGTGTTATTCAAAGATATCAAATGTTATAGTTTTCTTTGGGTAAAAAATAGGGGTAAGTGGTCTAATCTTTCTTAGGACGAGTGGGATAAGTTTACAATGTAATCCCCTCTCCTTTCGTTATTGTTTGTTGTTTTTCCGCCTTGCGTCTTGCTAGGTTGGTAATGCTTATTGATTTCGCCGTTCAAAAAAAAAAATTAATACAGGTACGGTGTAACTGTCTTTAGGTCCATTGAGTAAACAGTTATGGTGACAGAGGGATGCTATTCTGACAGCTGAGTAACTATCACGGCATGTCGATATGTCTGATTATTGGTTCAGAAGTAACACGTGTCCCACCGTCTTAAATTCGTCTTCCGTATGCTTGTCGTTACCGTATGCTTGTCAACCGATTTCATTTTGCCAATCGCCACTCAGAACTGCTTGCCAAGTGCCGACTTTGGTATTTACATATATGATCCGCAAACTATTCTAAACCTTACACTGCTAGCCCCTGTAGTTCTTTTATGTATGCACCTAGACCTAGCAATAACATGTCCCCGGCTATGTTTAATATTAATTCATTAACTCGCTATAAATATTTGGCTTCACAGTGATATTATAATAAAAGAAACTGGAGTTTGAAATATTGAGTATTAACCGAACAAAAATAACTAAAAAGAAACTGAAATCAATTTTATATGAAAAATTATAAGACACATATACCTATATTGTATTACAATACATTTGAGGATGACAAACTTATATTTTACTTAAAGTATTAAGAGTTTAAGGGGCAAAATCATCTTTATTCATTATGTTATTACTAGTGGGGTGTCCGCACGATACGACGGGAACACAACACACTAACACACACTGGTAAAACGTTTTAACAATTACTTGTGAAGTGGAAGTCTCATATATATTTAAAAAATTAATGAAAATTTATGTGTATATAAAATAAAAATGATTTAAATTTAGTTAAACATTGTTATATAACTAAATCTCTAAATTCACTATTAATTGTTTATTCAGTTACTTTTTTTGTATTTAAAAACATAATGGACAAAAAACTATTTTATCCCCTTAGAACATGTTTGGTTGTGCTTTTGGAAATGACTTTTGGCTTTTGGAGGAGGCAAAAAGTCAAAAATGCCCCTCCAAAAGCAGCAAAAAGCCACAATGTTGTGACTTATTAGCTTTTGGAGGTGTATTTTTGACTTTTTGCCTCCTCCAAAAGCCAAAAGTCATTTCCAAAAGCACAACCAAACAAGCCCTTAATCTCTTAAATTTTTAAGTAAAGGACAAGTTGTGCTCCTTATATGTACTATAATTTAGTATAGATATTAGGGGTGTTCATTATTCGAATCCCGTTCGAATAATTCGAAATTCGATTCGATTCGAATTCGAATAAGAAATTCGAATTCCTTATTCGATTTATTCGAATCGAATCTTAATTCGATTCGATTAATTAAGTCGATTTCGAATCGAATTCGAATTTGATTTTCCAAATTCGATTCGATTCGAATAATTCGAATAAGATATAAATATATATTTTTATATATTTCATATATATAATTATATATATATATATAATTATATATATATTATATGTAAATTATAGATCAATATTTTAGTATTCTTGGGCTCGCATTTAACATAAGCTCATTTTAGTATTTTTTGAAAGAGGTATTTTGGTTGTTCGCTTAGCTTATTTGGAGTTGTCGTTTGCTTGACTTTGGCTTGTTGTTTTGTTTTTTATCTAGTACATTGATACTTGTTTTGACGTTAATTCTATTATCGCCTCGGACTTGTTTGGTACCTATCGTTTTGGATATGTTTGGAACTATTTTGAAGTTATTATTGAATTGTTATAAAAAAGTTATTGAAAAGTTAATTTTATGAAAATAAAGATTTCTCTTATTCGAATTTATTCGAATAAATTCGAATTCGATTCGAATTCGACTATGATTATTCGATTCGCATTCGACTGCTTTTAATCGAATTCGAATCGAATTCGAATTTGGTTTTAGAAGTTCAAAATTCGAATAATTCGATTCGAACAATTCGAATAAATCGAATTCGATTCGATGAACACCCCTAATAGATATAAAAAAAAGTAACTGGGCAAAAAATTAATGACAAAATTAATTTAAAGATGTAATTATGTACCAATGATTAACTAAATTTTGAAAAGCATTTTTGTTTTATATAAATATGAACTTTCATTTAACCTTTAAATCTATATAATATTTCACCAACTAATACTTAAAACGTTGTACCAGTATGTATATTAGTGTGTTGTTTCTCCCGTCGCATCGCGAGAATCCCCTCACTAGCATATAAATATATAGATCTTTTTCATATAGAGTTAGAATAAAAAGTGAGTTTAGTCTAGAAAGTGTAGGCAAGATTATCGATCATTGATTTTTACAATGAATGAATGAGACGGTGTCAAGTCACATTTGTGCTATTTTTTCGAACCGTGGATAATTTTTATAAATGACTAACAGAAGCTAGAAACAATTCAAACAATGGAAAAACAAAAAACAGTACAGAAAACACCACAAGATAAGGCCAATGTGATTACAAAATGCTACAAAAAACACCAATCTCTCCGCTCAATTTCGTGGTTTGATCTATTATTTATCCATAGGTGTAATAATTTGATTTCACTAGGTAACTGCTCGTCGGTAGTGGACTTACCTTCATGAATTCTTTCAATATGTTCTTTCCATGTGCACCATATTGCAACAATTACGAATTACGATTGCATGCCTCATTTCCTCTTCTCTTCCCCTCCATA
Organism: Deinandra increscens subsp. villosa; assembly: GCA_039602395.1. NCBI lineage: Eukaryota > Viridiplantae > Streptophyta > Magnoliopsida > Asterales > Asteraceae > Deinandra > Deinandra increscens. Next base: position 59,766,876 of record JBCNJP010000027.1, read on the forward strand.
TATCGTTTTGTGGAAGTTTACTAGATAAGTAACAGAGAAAGCGTATATGGGCACTTATCTGATCCATCCTGAAATCAAGTTCCATACATCATTTGTCCATCGCACATAGTGAACAATGATCATGAGTTTCTAGGGTTCTAAGTGTTGGATTTTGATATGTCCGACTATCGATTACACAACGTAACTATAAAGATACGATTCAGGAGTTACACTCTCGAACGACAAACAAGTTATAATATTTAAATATTGTATATATTTAAATATTACCGATCACACAACGAATGCTAGTCAATTCATTATTTATCGAAATAATGATTGTAATTAATTATAATTAGTTGTTTAGAGAAACAATTATAAGGACAAATAATCGGTGAACATTTAAGATGTAAACAAGGATTAAATCTGTTAAAGCGATTAACAATTTAATCAAGGAATATTATTACCTCAAAAGACGTTTTGACTAAAATAATATTAATACATTATTTTAATAACGTAAACGGGGTGATTAATTTATAGAGATAAATTAAATACGGATAAAATAAATATTATTATAGACGTTAATAATAATTATCCGGAAAAACATTTTAGGTAATTGAGATTACTAAAATGTGGAGATTGATTTAAATATATATCAGATATATTTGGTTAATATATATCAGATATATTAGGTTTGTTTTGAACATATAAACTTTAGTTGGTATTAAATGTATTAACAGTTAATATCAGAATATTTTCTTTGAAAAAAAACAGTAATTTTAGAGATGAGATTGTAACTTATATTTCTATAAATACATGTTAAATCCTAAACCCTGGATACACTGAAAACCCATAAAAGCTAAAACTCAAAATCTCTCCCCTCTCTCCCTCTGCGTTCGCTAGCCACCGCCACACAACGCCGTTGCAGCCGCACCGCCGGGCTGTCTCCGCTGCCGTCGCATGCCGCCTCTACTGCCGCACCACTGCGGACAAAACGTCGGACCGTCTCCGCTGCCGACACACCACCGCCGCCTGCTGCCGTTGCCACTGTCGGTTCCCACCCGTGGAGTCGAGTTCTCTCGGGTGTTGACCAGTTCGGGTTGTCTGGATTTTGGATATCTAATGATTTTCGGTTATCGTATCGGAAACCAGTTTTTAGTCATTCAAGGAGTTGAACGAGTGATCATGGATTTCTAGCAGATCCATTTGTCGCATTCAGGGTGTCTCATCTCGGTCTCGTCAAGAACAATCTCTAAACACCTAATGGTTATGTTTTTATATATTTATCTGAATTATCCGTAACTGCATCATTGGTGTGTGTTGATGCATGGTTCCTAATCGTCATGTGAATTATCGAGTACAAGACAAGATGGTGCAAGATTGGTTCTAGCCGAACTTTAGGCGAACTCTAGGTTCGGACCAGGCGAACCTTGTCCGAACCTAAGGTTCGGACAGTCGGGGTTTGGCTAGTATAAATAGTTGTCTTGTGTTGTTTTCTGTAATGGTCTTAGAGCTTCTAGGTCAGACCTTGTATATGAACTCTGTGGTGTTTCTCTGTGGTCTAATACAAAGCCTTTTGTATTTACTCTTCGTGTTCACTCGTTTAACATAGATTTCATTACGACTAAGTAGACGATCTACCGCTCACGCATTTTCAAGTGGTATCAGAGCTTTTGGTTTGCTCTACTGGTCGGAAATCTCTGTTCTTCGAAATTTTGGGGTCAAAATTTCAAAATTTGCGAAAATGTCATTCATTTTTGAGTTCGTTTGATTATCTCGAGTATTTTTTTCGGTGAAAATGTTAATCTAAAACAGTTCTATGAGTTTTACCTAAGTTCCTGTCAAAAATCTCGTTCAATTTCTCTCAAAATCACGAAAATGGTGTCAAAAGTATTCGGGTTCGTTTGAGGTTCGAACTACACTGAAAATAACCGCTTCGAACCCAGAGTTCGTCACTGTAACCGCTCAGAATTCTAGGTTCGGACAACGTTCGTTGCTTATTTGGTTCAGAGAGAGTTCGGGTCACATTCAGAACAAGTTCGGCTGAAGTTCGGAGGACGTTCGGAACAAGTTCGGTACAAGTTCGATTGGATCATCTGAAGGTGAGGTTCAGACAGAGCTCGGTAAATCTCTGTTCAGCTAAGGTTCGGCAAAGGTTCGGGAGAGGTTCGGAGGTGGTTCGATGAACAGTGACAAAAATTTTCAAAATGTCTGATTTTCAAGCGTTAGCTGCAATTCAAAATTCGATGCAGAGCTACAATGCAAACCATGCTTAACTATGATAATGAAATTGGTACAAGTCAGAAAGTTCCCAAATTATTGCTATTGGAAGATTATCATAGTTGGGCTACACAATTTGAAGCACATATTAACACAAATGATATTGATATGTGGTTGTCATATCATGAACCATATGTTTATCCCAAAGATGCGTCTGGTGAACCAATTCTTCAAATAAAATTCAATAATGACCAAAAGAAAGCATATCAAGCTGAAAAGAAGGCGTATGGTACTTTGACAATGGCATTGCCGAAAGAATTATTACATCAATTTTCTGCTAACTTTACATCGTACAACTTATGGAATGCTTTGTAGAAAAGATGTGAGGGCAATGACCAGTACAAGAAAAGTCGTCAAAAAGTTTTGAGAAAAGAGTTTGATAGTTTCAAACATTATCAGGATGAATCAATTTCATACCTAATTGCAAGATTTGCAAATTTAATTAGTGAAATGAGTCTGGTGAATCTTACAAAGGAAGATGTTGAGTTGAAAGAAAAGATTTTAGAAGCATTACCAGAAAATTGGGAAAATTATGTGATGATGATTACTCATGATAACGAATATTCTGGTTTGAGTTACAATGATTTGATTCAAAGGATACAAGCACAGGATATGGAGTTGATGGTGAATAAATCACTTCCTGCACAAATTCAGAATCCAGCAGTGTATCATGGTGAAAATGTTTCTACAATCAAAACTATGAAATCTATTATTCTTAGTTCCGCACCACCTACAACATTCATTGCTGGTAAATCTGAAACTCCTAGTTATTCTGTTGGTTGTACTGTTTCAGTTCCTAGTTCTTCAAATCAGAATGCGTTTTCTGCTCAAACTACCGATGATTATAATGCTTTAATGTCTGCATTGGTATCTTCATATTTTGGTGTTACTACTGGTTCGGTAAGTAACGCAGAATTGACCAATGAAGACTATGATCAAATTGATTATGATCATTTGGAAGAAATGGATTTGAACTGGCAATATGCTATGTTGGTTCGAAGAACAAACAAAAATTTCAGCAGAACTGGGAAGAAGAGATTGAATCAAGATGGTAAGATCGAATTGGACAAATCAAAGGTCAAGTGTTATAAGTGTTCTGTATATGGACATTTTGCACGAGAATGTCCAAGTGTAACTGAAAGTAAACTGAAGTCTGGTCAGCATGCTCATGTGGTTTTTCATTAACCAAAACACGTTCATCAAGCTCAAAAAGAATTTGATTCTATTGAATCAAACTTAACAGACGTATTTTGGCATCCAGATGAATTTGCATGGCATGTAGATTCTAAAGCAAAAATGAAACATGCTCCATTTACTGTTGCATTAACAGCTCATCAAGATAGTGATAGTTTTCTAACCAATTATAATTCTAATTCAAGTGTATCATTGATTCAAGAAGTTGTACCAAAGGTTACTGATAGCTCAAAGGTTGAAGGATTCATATGTCTTGAATGTGTAAAATTGCACAAAAATAATGCAAGTCTAGAAAAAGATTCTCAATTATTAATTGATGAGATTGTTGTGCTCAAGAATGTAACATCCCAAGATTCAGGTAATTGCGTAACTGATAGTTAATACAAATACTATGCATATTCTACGTGTCTAACAAGTTAGAATATTAGGAAATACATATTTATGTGTTATATATATTATATATGAGTTATAAGTATATACGCATAAGGATATATGTAAATACATAGTTGCGAAGTTATAAAAAAATGGATAAATACATAATGATATACGTAAGTAGAATCATCATTTTATGTATCTCGAGAGTTAGAAATAATTAGGAATATATCCTAATATGTTTTAAGACTTAAAATGATAATACATTAAGAGTATAAGGGTTAGAAATGCGTAACAATAAACTATGCATAAGGTAAGTGTTTATCGGGTTAGATTATTAAGAAAAATTACATGTTTATATAAATATATGTTATTTGAAGGATTAGTCACCATGCTAGGTGTCAATTCTCATGATTAGTCACCATGCTAGGTGTCAATTCTCATGATTAGTCACCATGCTAGGTGTCAATTCTCATGCTTAGTCACTAGGACACTTGTAAGAAGCATGTGAGACACTCTTGGCTATAAATAGACCATGGATCCATCCATTTTTCCTTGCTAATTCACCTAAAATCAACCTAAAACCTCTAAGAAACCTCAAGAACACCAAGAACACTCTAGCTTGCATTTTTGAAGATTCAAAGGGAGTTAGGAGCCCATCTTCTGGAATAGATCAGCTTAAGGTATGTTTAACATAAGCCTTCAATTAGTTTCATGATTCATAACACTTAGATATGCCTTTTAAGAATAATGCAAGATTAAGGTTCTTGAACATGTTTTGTTGAGATTGGGAGTTCTAGTGGGAATCATGGGTTGAAATTTGGTATGAAGTCTTAGAATAACATGTTTTAAGAAATCCTTAAGTTAATTTCATGTTTAAAGAAGGGTTGGTATGGTTTCACCATGTTGGTTTATCAAGAACAAGTAAACCAAGAACAAGAACATAAACATTGGTGTTTTGATCATAGTAATTCCGCCTCCTGGTCGTGATAACGCCTATACGGTCGGTCATGATCATCACCACACTAAAACACAAATATGGGTGATATCTCATAGTAATCCCGCCTCCTGGTCGTGATAACGCCTATACGGTCGGTCATGAGAATCACTCATCAAGTGCATAAAGGCTTGGACAAGGGTAATGATATTTAACAAAAGAACATGTTTTTATATATAATAAGTATATATAAGTTCAATTGTGATAATTAGTAAAATATACCGAGCTATTCGGGTACTTAGAAGTTCGTGCGGACCGGAAGGGTAAGCGCCTGTACACTGGGGTTTCTGGCATAGCGAGGGTGTCGCATAAATCCCAAATGGGACCTGGCATCCCTCACTGGGCGATCTCGGAGTGAGCGTTTACTTATAGGAATGCGCGTCTTCATATTATAATTAGAAAAGTCATATTGACTATAAAGGACATTTTGGTCATTTTAACCTCTGAGAAAGTATAATCTTAGGATTATGGAACATAGAAGATGTTTATAATATAAAGCCTTTCATTAATACAACCCGATACACGATTAGGTTTGGATCAAGGCCTTTAGTGAAGATTCCGCCTGAGATTATTCAAGTAAAAGACAGAGGTGAGTCTTTCTCTCACTGGGCAATTACTTTTATGAAACGGGATGTGTTGTTCTGTATTAAATTGTATATTTGACTACCATTAGTATCTATAAATGTTGAGGCCTGAAGGGTTAGATACGATCTTGGAAGAGGGCCCATGTGACACGTACAAATAGGTAGTATGCATACAGATAGACCTAGTTGCTTGGACGATCATTCCCGATCCTGATTCTGTGATCCCTGCCATGGATATACATGTTTATATGATGCTGTAGTCAAAATTTAATTACATATGAACTGCTACGTTTATGAAACTCACCAGCATTATGCTGAGCCCCAAATGTTGTCTTTTTCTTTTGGACGCACATCTTAGGTACCATGTAGTAGCAGATAGCTAGACATGGATGGGACGAGGAAGAAGCTAGTATAGAAGTCTGAATTTTGGTTGGACGAAGACATAGACTTCTAGTTTCAAATAAGAACTTCAATGTTGTATTATCTTTGTACTTTGTAGATCCTACAACTTTTGTTATGAATAAAGTTAAAAGACTTCCGCTGTAAACTTTGATTAGTGCCATGTGCTTTCTTTTATTCGATGCGTAACACTCCCTAGTGCTTATCCTGGGATGCGGGTGTTACAAAGAAAGAATTGGATGATTTTCAGAAGAGTTATTATGAATTGGTCCATGTTCATGACGATGTTTTGAAAGAAAAGAGTCAATTGGCTGAAGCATGTGAAAAAGCTAAAGTAGAAGCATTAGATGCTGCTCAAGATTTTGAAAATTTGTTTGAAAAGAGTTATCCGGTTCAACAAAAGTATGAAAAGGCTAATGCTCTTGTGATTGAATCGGTGGCTACTATTAAGAAACTTCAGAACAAGATCTCTATGCTTCAAGATGAAAATATTCTTTATCGTGATAAGAATGAAGTTTTGACTAAAGATGTTGGAATTTACAAGAAGAAAAGAGAAAGTGTTCTTGAAGAATTCTTTGCTGAATGTGAGATTCGTAAAGTGCAAACATATGAATATGATTAGCTCAATGCAAAGTTTATCAAGTCACAAAAAGAAGTGTTTGATGCTCAACAAAAAATATCTGAATTGAAGTTGGAAATTTTGGAGTTGCAAATGCAAGTAAAGAATTGCAATTTGTCACCAACATTGCTAAATTTTTTATACAAACAGGATCGGAGTGAGGATAGTTCTAAGAAGGATGATATTCACATGGTTTCTTAACCAGTGGATTTATCTGAAGTTACATCTGCTCCGCTTGATCCTAAAGATGAATTGCATGATTATTCGAAATTTGCCACTCCATCTAAGAAAAAGAAGGCGAAGTCTAAGAAAAAGGAAAAGTCTTTGGGTGAAGCTCCAAAATTTATCTCAAAGTCTACATTTTTGGAAAACGAGCAAGTTTGTGATAAGGTTGTTTCATGTACTTCCTCTACAACTGAAGAAGAAAAATTTTTGATTGAAAAGAACAAACTGAGGGATATCAAAGCTAAATTCACTAGAGAAGCTAAGGAGCGAGATGCTTCTGGTTCTTCTTCAAGTTCATCAAAGACCCCCCGGTTACAAGAACAAGGGTTTGGGTTTTCAGATCCAGGAAGTACCAGTTCAAGCAAAGCAGCCCGAAAAAGTTGAAAAGGTTTCAAAAGTTAAAGTTTCAAAGAAATCACCTCCTCTATAGGAACATTCTTATTATTCTGGAACATCATCATCTTCAAGGAGTCCATCTCCTAGGTATGATTCCTATGATGATTTCTTTGACAACTTTGATTCTGAACATTCATCTGGTTTTCAAAATTCAAAGAATTTTTCAAATATTTTTCGAGAAAGCTATGCATGTCGTCAACCTGGACATATTGCTGTTGATTGTCCAACGACTGCATATATCTACAACACTACTAAATATGTGGATAACAAAGGTCAAATTTTTTATGAGCCATGGTCTCCAAAAGTCACATCAACTCGTAAGTCGTCTTGGTCTCAAGCGAGTACGCCAGTTGATTCTGATTCAGGTTCTGATATAAAATCGATTTTTTTTCAAATATGGAAACCAAAGGTTGTTTCCAAAGCCAACAATGACTATGTGGAAGACACCGAGCGACCCGAAGCTGTTGAATCGGGTCGATCCCAGAGCGACTAATGTTTTAATTTGGTGTCAGCAGGTATTTCAGGAAGACATTTTGGTGATTGGAAAATTACTGATTGTGAAATATCTGTGCTAACTTAAATTGAATTTTTAAATCAATCTTGTTTTCAAAATGCTTAACGGCAAGTATTCGTGTTGGTTGATCAATTTCTGATTTGTTTTTCACTTCGTCTCATTTTGAGGGGGAGTTTGTTTTTACAAAAATACAAAAATAGTGTGTTGTTTTTCAAATAGTAAAAAAATAAAAATTTATAAATAGAGTTGTCATTTTTAGGGGGAGAAATTTGAAAAACCAAAAACATTGAAAAATGCAAAAATCAAAAAACATTGAAAAATAAGAAATTGTATCCGACATGATTGGGAAATGATGATACAGTTGCTTACATCGTCTGACTCATGGATAAAATAGATGAAAAATCCATAAGACCACTTGATCGGTGTGTAAGGTAGGCTCGGCAAATCAGAAAGTAATCAAATGTGATATACAATAAATCTGATGCTTGACCTAGTGGACAACATCTTGATGCATATCTCACGATATATCAAGAAAAAGATATGTGAAAAATAAAATAAGAAGTCATTGTGTATACATGTGTTCATTTTGTAAAGATTTAAACTTGTTTGATTTTCTTTATTTTGTCAAACGATCGGACTTTCTTTGCGTATCGAAAGATAATGTTCTGCTTTATTTTCTTTGGTGTTTCGTATAACTCATCGGACTTTCTTTGCGTGTCCACAAGACCGGCCTGATTGTTGTTGAGTTATACAATTTCAACTTGTTTTATTTTCTTATTTTGTTATATCTGAGGCCTTATCTGCGTATCGAAAAATCGACCTTAAGGTAGACGATTTAACGTTCTTATTTCTTTTTGCATGGAACACAGTTGACTATATCATGATAGTGTGGGGAACACTGGTCAAAGCAAATCTAATAAATACTTTAACATATCCTGATGTTATGAGTATGAATCTGCCTGAGTTTAAAGTTGGACAAATTATATCTGCAGTCGACATGGCTTATGTGCTACAACAATCGAAATTGAAATGTAGTTCACCATGTTATGACCAATATGATCCCAAATTATGATCTTTCTCACAAAAGACAAAAATAGTGTGTGATTCTGTATTGCATTTATTTTCCATATTAGAAAATATCAAAAAGATTTTAGGTGTGTTTAGATGTAAAGTTTCTAAAAATCAAAAGGATTTTATTTCTTATTTATTTTCGATTGATCAACACGGTATACGAAATCAATTTCAAAATCAAAATATCTTGGAGTCTTGAAGAGACATTTTGTGCCAAGAATATTTATGTTGGCAGGTTTCTAAGTGAAAAGAGAACATCACAACTTCAAGTCTTCTGAAGTTAGTTGATAAAGAGATTACACACGATGCAATATCAAGTATTCATCGTCAAGTTGAAGAAGAGTTTGATTGGGGATACAAGATACATGTTTTAATGAAAGAATTGATACTACACATGCCGAGGGGGAGTTTATTGATGCATGGTTCCTGATCATCATATGAAATATCGAGTATAAGACAAGATGGTGCAAGATTGGTTCTGGCCGAACTCTAGGCGAACTCTAGGTTCGGACCAAGCGAACCTTGTCCGAACCTAAGGTTCGGACAATCGGGGTTTGGCTAGTATAAATAGTTGTCTTGTGTTGTTTTCTGTAATGGTCTTAGAGCTTCTAGGTCAGACCTTGTATGTCAACTCTGTGGTGTTTCTCTGTGGTCTAATACAAAGCCTTCGCTATTTACTCTCTGTGTTCACTCGTTTAATATAGATTTCATTACGAGTAAGTAGACGATCTACCGCTCACCCATTTTCAGTGTGGAATACCTAAAACTCGTTTATAAAAGTTTTGTACTTTAAAGTTTCCACAAATTGATTGTCTGGCATAATCGTCTTCTGATAAATAAATATAAAATATGATTTTATATTAATTCGACAAATTTAATTTTTGTCCTAAACGAGTCCTAGATTCTCAACTGTGGTATAGAGCCACTTTTACGAAGATTCAGATAATATTAGATTAATGATCTTGAGTTTATATATGTATGATTTGTCACGACATATAGATATTATGCCTTTGCATTTATGATTGTGTGAATCGAGCCATCACCCTATAATTATTTTAGTTATGGTTGTTGCGTTTATGATTGTTTATGGTTGTGATGTATTTTGATCATTATGATGTATGTATTTTTCTGGTAAATTGGACCTGCGATGTAATATTTAGGTTTTATTTTATTTTATAAAGTGTAAATATGTTTACATCAAAGTCCACATCGTGGAAGACAAACAGGACGAGTACTGTCAAAGTAGATCTGCAGTGGTGGTCAGAGGATATTTTTGGACATCTCGTGATGATCAAGGAAATCAAGTGAAGTAGGGCCAGAACTGTGGTTGCATGTCCCTTATTGACCTAGTTTAGTCTCGTTCATTGACTCGAACGAAACTAAGCATACAATCATAAATGGTTCGATTCTTTATGTTGTGGTTGATTGAGTATTTAGAATAATACATTTAAACAAACTAGTTTACGCAATCTTAATAGGAACACCAATAATTAAAAGGGTGTTTTAATTAAAAGGGCATATGTATAATAAAGTCGTTATTATAAAGTTGGTTTTAATTTTAATAGTTAAATATTGAAGGCCATAAAATTGATAAGGAGTTTATTAATTTTTAAAGTATTCGCGATAAATTACCAACCTAGGTTATCTAAAATACAATCGCGTCGTGTGACGAAAAAGGAGTTTTTCAGAATTTATCACGAATACGTAAAATATGATTTTACTAATGATGCACGACCTGTTTTTCATGCAAATTCGTCGTCCATTATATTTTCATAATATAGAAGAAAATCCCAATTTAATAATGATATTTATCCTATATTTGAAACACTCGAACCGATCTATCTGAACCCCCTTTGTTTAGCGCTTACCCTGCATTGGGCCTACAGTTTCGGTACGAGGTCAAGTTGCGGTTCCAATGTAACATAGGCCGGTGAAACACATTTCTTATTTTAGGGACAATATCACTTGTAGCATGACAAGTGGGCATAGCTGGGGTAAACGTAAAAGATTGACGAATCGTGTCACGCAAATATAAGAGTAATGTAGAGACACAATCGGTAAAATGTTACCCACCTACGTAGGCACTAGCAAATACAGGAGTGAATAGTGCTAGGCCAATCACCTCTGTAGATGTGAAATAGGGTCATTGTCTAAAATTAATATGTTTAATTAAAGATATAAATTGGAATTGCAAGTTCATAATACGTCATGAACCCCAAAAACGGAAGAGTTGTGTGAGACCCAATCGGTAAATATTACCCACCTACGTAATAAATACAAATGAATAGTGCTAAGCCAATCACTTGCATTTATGAAATAGAGTAAATTACGGATTTCGTCCCTGTGGTTTACACGAATTTCACATATAGTCCTTAGCTTTCATTTATTACGGATTTAGTCCCAAACATTTAACAAAATGTTACGGATTTCGTCCTTTTGTTGGATGGCCGTTATTTTTTTCTGTTAAGTGATTCTTAAATGACTAATATACCCTTTTCTTTAATTAATATTTACACAAATACCTATAACTAAGATAAAACCCTAAAACTAAATTAAATCTCTCCACTCCTGTTAACCGCCTCCATATTTTCCGACCACCCTCCATCATAATTTCCGGCGAGAATTTTTGCCACCCTCAGATCTGTTCCGGCGAGAATTTCTGCCAACTCCGGTTCTTAAATTCCTCCAACTACTACTGAGCAAGCTCCGCCTCGCCGTCGACGGCCCGTGGAATTCACCGGAGATTGTTACTGTTTCTAGTTTTTGAATCGCAGGAGCCGCGAACTTCCAAATCTATGCGAAATCTCGGTACGGTTTTTGAACCTTTAATTAAAACATTTTGAATGTCGGTACTGGTGATAACTTTTTGAATGTGGGTAGAGTTTCTAGTTTTTGAATGTCGGAGCCACCGAGAGTCGAGAATTCCGTGACGGATAGTGATATTTCCGAGTCACGAATGGTGCTAGGGCCTGCCGGAAACAAGACACGATCGATGGCGTAATTGCGGAAACCGGCTGTGAAACCAAAAAGTAGAGTAGGAAAACTGGAGGAGGTTAAGAAATCGTCTTCGTCGGTGACTGTTACTGTTAATTTGCCTCTGCACAACGCCTCCTCCGTAGTCAATATTGAGACATAAGGATTCGAAGCTTTTAAGGTCAAACTTGTCGTTAAATGCGTCGTGCTCGTCGGATGCTTCATCCCGGTTTCTTCTTCTCCGGTAGCACACGTCGATTTAGACGCTGGTGATTTAGACGCCAGTGATTTTCTTTTTCTTTTATTTTCTTGTTTTTGTTTTTTAGTGAGAGGGTAAAATTGTCATTTTAAAAAAATTAACAGAAAAATCTAACGAACATCCACGTCAGGGACGAAATCCGTAACGTTTTGTCAAATGTTTAGGACTAAATCTGTAATAAATGAAAACTAAGGACTATATGTGAAATTCGTGCAAACCACAGGGACGGAATCCGTAATTTACTCTATGAAATAAGATCTCTATCCTAATTGAAATATGTGCTATTGGATCTCTCTGTCTAATTAGGTTATTTAGTAACATGAAATACTAAAATATTGTTTCCCTCTTGTAGATGTACCACAGTTATTTTGCCAAATATCCTTACCGACACATTATGTACAAAGACAAACTGAATGGTAAGAATTTCACAGCATGGTACCAAAGCTTGAGATACATCCTTGAGAAGGAAAAAAAAATTATATGTTGTGGACATACCAATTCCAAAGGTTATGCCAACCGACACCACTATAACCGAATGGCTAAAACATCACGAGGACACGAAGAGAGTAGCATACTTAATTCTCTCGAGCACTAGTGATAACTTATACAGTGATTTCGATATATACGTCAAGCACACCTCTGCTTATGACATGATCCAAGAGTTGGGGGCTAAATTTCAGTCAAAGCAGGTCTGGGGCCTTGAAATCATTAAAGAGATAACTAAGCCTATGAAGTTCAAATATAGTATTGCAGATTATATTGATCGAATGGTGAGATATTTTAACAGACTTGAGATACTGGGTTTCTCTGTACATTCAGTTATCGCCCAGAATATGATTCTGACATCCCTACCGAGCGAATATGACGCGTTCGTAAGAAGATACATCAAACGCAGGTTTGATGGATCGACACCAGCTATGAGAAACTTACTCATAGCTGAAGAAAGGAAACTTAAGTCAGTTAATAAATATGTAACCGAGAATCCTAATCGAGGCACGAAGAGAGTCCAAATTTTGACGATGATGCTTGCTAAATTTGCGGTGAGCTGGACCACCTGCTATGCTCGGGAAAGGTTCCCAGACTGATCAGATCAGATCCCTCACAAACTGTTTATGAGGTAATATTCGTTTTAGCATTTTCCTATCTTGAAATCACTAAGTGTAAAGACACTAACAAAATGTGTGTTCACATTTTTTATTTGTAGGATGTGGAATTTAGCGACGATGAAGAAAACGATGAAGACTGAAGTGACTTGAGAAGTGGGCTGAAGCTGAAGATATAAAGGAGTTTATTTCTTCATTAAAACAGTTATGTATTGTTTTAAGACATCGTTTGTTTATACTTTTGTTTGCAAATATTTACTTTATGGTTTGAGATTTTATTATTTTTGCTATTTAATATTTGTTTCATACAAAATGCAAATCTATGAGATAGATATATCCTCTCAATGACGAATATATCATCTTTTTGAATTATATATTGTCTTTTTTAATTAGATTCAAAGTATTAAATTTTATCCTCCTAAACAAATATTAGCACGTTAGAGATTTCTTGAGGAATTACTTTCAAAAGAAAACGACTAAGTGTGTAGACATAGTTGAAGATGACCAACTAAGTAACGAAATTGATTGAAAATCAGGTTCCTTAACACATGCATGGAGATGTAGCAAGGTAAAGACAATAATACAAAAACTTAATTGCATCTCTTCAAGAGACCACAAAGAATAGCAGATTCTTGAAAATTAAGTAGAAAATATGATCAGTCAAATGAGACAAACTTTTGATGAGATCAAAACAAATGTCTCAGCTAGAAGTACTGAACAAATCATTAGATGAATCTTCTTAAAGGCTAAAAGGAAGTATTAGTGAAGAAAGATATGACTTGCAGAAGTCGAACTAATGATGGAAGTATACAAGTAATTCTAGGGTTTACACTCACCATTCTATAAGATTAGATTGAATCTTAGAAGAGCCTAGAAACATCACAGAAACTAACAAGAGTTGTTAAATTTCTAAATCCAACAACACAATTGCAGATATTTCATGAGACGATAGTCTTACGACTAAAGATAGAAGATATTTAAAGGTGTTGGATATGGATTATGAACTGAATAGACAAAACGTCACATACTTGGACAAGAGATGAGATGAGTAATGTTGAAATTTGTTTTTTAACAGTTCAATGACTTCCCAGACTAATTACTATACTTAATGAAGTATGACTAAACAATTCTTAAGAGTAGGGATTGTAGAAAACGATGTTAAGGCAAGTGGGAGTTCAGAAACAGATCTGAATAAAGAAAGATAAGATCATAAAAGGGTTTTTATGATGCATCAAGAGCTTAGATAGACAAACTGCCGTGATTAATTAAAGATATGATACACTTAATCATCACATATCCCTACACTGTAAGATGAGATCTAAAACAGACCCATGAGCGAGTTTATAATGGAAGGATGTTGATATGAGATATCAAGATAAGGAAAACATTATGAACCTGGGAAGGATGATCTTGGAGAAGACCAGTGAGAATGGTATATCATGAATGGATCCAATTGAGAAAGAGTCCACAACTGAATAAAGCAAGAGAAAGGATATAGTGACCTCTATGAACCCTCTTGTGTGTTAATATACCAGAGTATATATTCAGATATCAGGACGTCTAAGCAAAATTCAGATCGTTGAGTTAATCTCAAGAATGAAGTTTTGAGAGTACATAAATTGACGGGAGCAGTCGCCTGAAGTTTTCGTCTGTATAACGTTTAATATGAGATGAGATTCTCACGATAAGTAGAAGATGGAAATCGGTAATTGACCAAGAGCGCATGCATGAATCTATTACTGAAGGTTGTTAGTATAATTACTGAAAACATAATAACAATGGATGTAGTAGTTCATCCACATACATCACTAGCACGAGAGAATACCAAGTGTATGGTATACAAATCAAAACCGCAAATGACAAAGTTGTATGTCAAATGTGATCTAAGACCACTAGTATCAAAAGAAGTTAATCTGATAAGAATGTCTTGATACAGCGAGACAATGATATCTTACGCAATGTAAAGATTGGATCTTGGTAGAGACACAATCTGCATGAAAGGATGTGATCACACAAGTTGCAAAAGACGGTCTAAAATTAGTATCTCGTGTTTTTGAACAATAAGACCACATGGATAAGCCCATCTAGAATCAATGGTTGGGTGCTACATGGACAGTGGGTCCGCGTTCAACATTTAGTACGTTTTAGAAATCCATTAATATTGTATTCTAAAAGGTCCGCATTTGGTCAAAATTCATGGGAATGAGTTTCGAAGAAAGACTGTTGTGATTTATAATCGTTCATGAGATGAAAGCTTAAGGGGATGGGATTTTAATTCACAGATACTTATTAGAGGAATTGTATTCGACGTAACTCGCTTCAAAACTAACTTCATGGATCAAGTCATAAGTAGATTTGAGAATGGTATGATCGTCACATCCTCATATCTAAGAATCATATAGAGACTAACATTAGTAGAGGATCGTTCTTTGATCTTATTTAACGCTGGATCTTAATAGGAAAGTAATAAGGATACTTGATTGGGAATCGATCTGAAGCTAAGTGGGAATTGTATGCTATCAAAGGGATTCTGTACTTCTTGAAATGAGAATATGAAAATCTAGGCGCCTTTGTAGGATCAAACTGGTGAAAAAGTGTGGCCACACTCAAACTAAGTGG
This sequence comes from Deinandra increscens subsp. villosa, assembly GCA_039602395.1. NCBI lineage: Eukaryota > Viridiplantae > Streptophyta > Magnoliopsida > Asterales > Asteraceae > Deinandra > Deinandra increscens. The sequence continues at coordinate 59,782,457 of JBCNJP010000027.1, forward strand.
TAGTTTGTCATCCACCTTGAATCTGATACGAAAACAATAACGGTTGAACAAAGTATGAGAATGATTACAAATCCATGTTTCATCTATAACTGGTGTTCAAAATAGAAAGGAATGACGATAAGGTTACCACGGCTTAACTTCACAAGAGCAATAAAACGCTTAAAGAGTTAGGAGAAAAGTTGACGAAAGAAATCACGTCATACCTTAATGGTCGCATAGAGTTACAACTAGGTATCCACCTCTATGAACGTTGTAATCTTAATCGAAAATCGTTCAAGTGGGACTTTGTTGGATTTTGATATGTCCGACTATTGATTACACAACGTAACCATAAAGGTACGATTCAAGAGTTACACTCAGGACGCCGAACAAGTTATAGCATTTAAATATTGTATATATTTAAATATTACCGATCACAGAACGAACGCTAGACAAATCATTATTTATTAAAATAATGATCGTAATTAACTGTTTAGAGAAACAACTAAAAAGACAAATAAATCGGTGAACGTTTAAGATGTAACGAGGATAAAATTATTAAAGCAGTTAACAATTTGATCAGGTAATATTATTACGTCAAAAGACGTTTTGACTAAAATAATATTAATATGTTATTTTAATAACGTAAACGAGGTGATTAGTTTATAAAGATAAATTAAATATGGATAAATAATATTATTAAAGACGTTAATCATAATTATCTGGAAAAACGTTTTAGATAAAGATTACTAAAACGTGAAGATTGATTTAAATATATATCAGATATATTTGGTTTGTTTTGAACATATAAACTTTAGATGGTATTAATTGTATTAACAAAATATCAGGATATTTTCTTTGGGAAAAAGACAGTAATTTTAAGGACCAGATTGTAACTTGTATTCCTATAAATACAGGTTAAATCCTAAACCCTGGTTACACTGAAAAAACCCTAAAAGCTAAAATCAGAAATCTCCACCCTCTCTCCCTCTGCGTCCGCCAGCCACCGCCACCCGACGCCGCCGTCGTCGCTCGCCGGCAGCCGACCACCGCCGCCGTGTCGCCGTCCTGCGCCGCTTGCAGCCGCCCGTGGAGTCGAGTTCTCTAGAGTGTTGATTAGTTCGTGTTGTATCGATTTTGGATATCCAGTCATTTTCGGTTATCATGTCGGGAACCAATTTTTAGTTGTTCAAGGAGTTGAACGAGTGATCATGGATTTCTAGCAGATCCGTTTGTAGCATTCAGGGTGTCTCATCTCGGTATTGTCAGGGTCAATCTCTAAACACCCAATGGTTGTGTTTTTATATATTTATCTAAATTATCCGTAACTAGATCACTGGTGTGGAATACCTAAAACTCGTTTATAAAAGTTTTGTACTTTAACGCTTCGGCAAATTGATTATCTGGCTTAACCGTCTTCTGATAATATTTATAAAATACGATTTTATATTAATTCAACAAATTTAATTTTATTCAAAACGAGTCCTAGATTCCTAACACTAAGCACGTCAGACAATGTGTGGAAGCGAGTGCAATTCCTTTATGCGATATAGCAACATAGGTCAAAATTCTACCTTGTAAGACCCTCCACATGAGAATGTTTGATTTTATTAGCATCTAGTTATTCCATTTAAAGTTTACCTGATTATTTTCCACCTCCAAAACATTTAGTAACTTCCTTACTGGCTTGTGTGAAATACAGCCCCAAAGTCTCTTCTTACCTCAGTGAGGTTCCTTATGTGGCTTGGTGTTATTTAAAAGAGAATGCTTGAATAGGTAGAGGCACCATCTAAGCTATATGCAAGTCACATGTTATTTTTCCTAATTTTTTTAACGTTCTGTAACTTTTTATATGGTTATTTTTAAAATATATATATATATATATATATAGTGAAAAGTTCATTGTAGACACCCCCATAAGTGTAGACAGGTAGACACCCTTTTTTACCATTAGATCTCTTGATCTAATGGTTGTGATTAATTTCTTTTTCCATTTTTTTCTTTTTTCTCATTATTCACAAACTTTCACATGTGAAAGTGTGCTATTTCACATGCGAAAGTGTCTACAATGAACCTCACCCTATATATATATATATATATATATATATATATATATAAAGACTATACTCATATAAAGATAAAAAAAATACTTATTTTTTTGTATATATATATATTTTTTAAAAAATCATATAAAAAGTTACAGAACGTTAAAAAAAATAAGGAAAATAACATGTGTGTGTGTTTTAAAAAAACAACATTTTTAAGCCTTTAATTGACAGTTTTGTAAATGTCGTTTTTTTATTATTTGTATATTGTGTTTCAAAAATTGTTGTTAGTGTTTTACATTGAGAAGCTAATCAAATAAGCACCGGTGTAGGATTGTGGTTATTACTAAATTAACCTAAAAAAGATTACTTATAAGTTTAACCAGACGGAAACAAATTAAACTCCACTCACTTTCTTACTTAGTTCTTTGTCGACAAAACTTGAGTAAACAAGTTGATTGCAAATATAAATGAACACAAGTAAATAAACTCGGTACTACATTGCATAAACTCAACAACAGATTACAAGATACAAGCTAAGATCCAAAGGTCAAGTATGTGTAAGCTGCTGAGACTACCATGCTATATATAATGCTAAGGGAAATCAAAGAATGCCCTTGATTTCCATAAAGTCATCTAAGACCGTTTAGTACGACAAAATTAATGACATAGAAGTATGAAACATTTTTCATTGTCGATGTTGTTTCTTGAACATATTGACTTGATCTTCTGAGGATATATCTTGCTTTTAGTGATTCAGACTTGTAGTAGATGACTTTTTGTGTCAGACAAAAAATGACAGTATAGTTGGTTTTTCGGCTGAACTCTCCTTCCAACTGGAACTCAAGTTCACCCGGAACCATCTTGCTTCTGGTTCATGTATTCTTCCGAGTCAACTACTATTAGGGGTGTTCATCGGATCAGATTTTGGATTATTTGCTTTATTCGTTTCGGTTTAATCGGATTGGAATTTTTTTTGTCCAGATCCGAATTCGAACCAATCCGAATAAGACACTCTTCTGAACCAATCCGAATCTAAATTGGATCAAATCCGATCGGAAACGAGTAAACCAAATTCGATCTGAATAATCCAAATAAATCGAATTCGGTTTTCTAATCACGAAGTTCAAACAAATAACAAAATATATTTTCTAACATGTCCTCAAAACAAGAGTTCACATTCACAATAAAAACACACAAATAGAAAAAAACTTAAAATGGATAATAAAAAACATATATATTTATATATAATATATATATTTATTATATTTGAATTAACTAATAGGATATCCAAATAACCCGAATAAAATTTGTAGCCATATCCAAATCCGATCCGAAATCCGAATAAGGAATTTCGGTTCGGTTTGAAATCTTATCCGAAATCTGAATAAGGATTTCGGTTTGGTTTTTTCGATTTCGGATGAAGTTTGGATTCGGTTTTATTCGGATTTCGGAATTTTTGAACACCCCTAACTACCGCTTCCGCTTGATCTCAGAGTGTCCGGTTCGTGTCCATGCACCCGGAACACTTCATCTCATCAGCATATTGACTTCCAGTTGAACTTCAGCAAGATCTCGAATACTTAGACCTTTCAACTAGAACTCCCAGTTGATTTTATCCTTACAACTGGTATTTTTTAATACTGCGAGAAATATTTTCTTTTTAAACTGGGAACACTTTTATATGTAGAAGGGAAGAAGATGTAAAAAAACGCATCCTTTTACGAAAACTCAAAACCTAATACCAAAACCTTTATAACTTCTTCAAACGTTAATATTTTTTTTAAAAATTACACCAAAAATCTTAAAATTATGTTATCTTAAATTCCGGAAAAACTAAAATAATTTTTAACGTTACGTGGGTTTTTTATAATACTACACATGTACACCATTAAAAAAAACTTATACTTGTACTATACCTTAATATTTGTTTTTTTTTAAATCACGTCATAAATCTTTTAATTCTGTTATCTTTTCGTTGTTTTTTTAATAATTCACATGTGTAGTATTAAAAAAAACTTCATACGTGTGGTATACATTAATATTTTAAAAAATTTACACCATAAATCTTATAATTCTGAAAAAAGATTTAGCATTTTATAATATTTTTAATACTATGCTACACATGTGTAGTGTAACTATAAGTTATAGTGAATATTTAGCATTACCGTTAGTACTATAAAGGTTTTAGTGTTTTTTTTTTTATGTTTTTTAAATAAAAAGTGTTTTTTTTGCTTGATACTTTCCCTTATGTAGTACTAATGATACATACAGAAAAAATTCATGAAGGTAAGTCCACGCGACGAAACGCAACGTGCGGAACAACTATTATAACTAACTCCTTCATTTACGGGTTATCGTTCATGTGGTTTGCCTAAATTTCACATTTCGTGTTTAGCTTAAAAAATTATGGGCATGATCTGAAGATTTGCACTTTTGTAACACCTTTCGTTCCTGACGCGCTAGCTTATGTTAAAAGTTTTTGTTAACTTTTTTAAAATTCCCAATATACCCTTGTATTTAAAATAAAAAACAAAGGAAGATTAACAAGAAAATTACGGCAGGGTGGCGATGGCGGTGGTGATGGTGGCGACGACGATGACAACGTGGAGGTAGAGGATTTTATATTTTTTTATTAAAATAAAAGGGTACATGTATAATTGTGAATTTATATTCACTTAACAAGAAAATCTAACAAAAGTTAGCATCATGGACGAAAAGTCATACAAAAGTGCAAAAGAAATATGAAATTTAGGCAAACCACATGATAGATTCCTATAATTTACTCTACATACTATATATACTAAACACAAGTAAAAAATTTTATATACTATATTCAAGTAATTTACTCTATATACTATATACAAGTAAATTTTTTATACTGATTATGTAGTAATTATTTCAAGACTAATGAGTTAGAGAAAGCCTGAGTAGTGGGTGAATCTCCCAGTTATTCATTCCTGTTAGATTTATTATTAAATTTATGTTTGGTAAAAAAATAATTTGTTTTAAATGTTTAGATCTATCATGGGTTCGACCGCTCCACTCTAACCGTTTTATATCCAATCTGTACCTTGGTTTAATAAACCAATAAAATTATGGAATAATTGGTCAAGATTTAATATATATCAAACTAGTTTTTTATCCCCGTGTGTTACACGGTTGACTTTTTAAAAAAAATTATAAATACAATCATAATCTACGACAATTATGTATTTTTATATCTTTAGTAATTAAATAATTTAGAAGGCAATAAATAAAAAGTTGGATATATATATCCATAATTTTTTTTAATAGAAATACGAATCACTTCCATAATTAGGAGTGTGAATGTCTATTGGCGGGAAAAATTATTGAGGATGAATATGATGATGCCACATGGCAAATTATGGTGCCAAAAACTTTTCTTTTATTATATATATAGATATAGATATAGATATAGATAGATTTTAGAAGACAATAAATAAATAGTGGATATATATATCCAAAATTAGAAGATTCGCTACAATAATAAATAGTGGATATATATATCCAAAATTAGAAGATCCGCTTGTAAATGTTTATTGGCGGGAAAAAATATTGAGGATGGATGTGGTGGCGCCACATGGCAAATTGTGGTGCCAAAAACTTTTCTTTTATTATATATATAGATAGATAATAAAACATCTATCATCGTGCCTCATATGAATATGGAGGTGATTTAAGCTAAGATTAACGTAAATTCGAACATTTTAAAATATATCGTATTTCTTTTAACGACTACATGTTACTCTACAAATAATGCTCTACTCCACATAATCTATTTTAAATGTATTATATAATCAAGAAAAGCATTATCATTTTTATGGCATTATTGAGAGGGCCGAGATTATGGTTTTCTTTTAGGTTTATTGGATTTTAATAATCCCAAGTTTAACATATTGGCAAATAATAATCCCAAGTTTAACATTTACTCCCACCAGTCCCAACTTTAATCTTATTTACCGTCACCAGTCCCGCGTGTCATGCCAGATCCGTCACCAGTCCCAACCTGATGGATATGACGGATCCTGGCATGACACGCGGGACTGGTGACAGTAAATAAGATTAAAGTTGGGACTGGTGGGAGTAAATGTTAAACTTGGGATTATTATTTGCCAATATGTTAAACTTGAGATTATTAAAATCCAATAACCCTTTCTTTTACAACCACTCAAAAAAGTTCACTTCTTGAGAGTTGAGACTCTCTCATGAAGAGTTGTTTGAAATCTGTTCTTTAACTGTAAAAAAAGTTTATTTGGGTAAACTTACACTACTCAAATCTAAAAACCGAGCACAGATTATTACTCGTGCCAAAAAATGTTTTAAAGTCGTTCAAAAAAATAAAAATAAATAGATAATATGGTTTTACGAAAATACCCCTGGTTTACTATTAGTTTTTAACAACAGTTAGTGATATGGACTAAAATGATAGAAAATACAAACGTGAGGGAAGCTGAGGAGAAAAAAAACTGTTTTTGTACTGAGATGGCTAAAACTTATAAACCTCAGGGATGAAAATGACAATTAATTCCAAATGTAATGTTGAAACTTATATTTGGAAAGTTGAATTAATATATTAAATTGATTTTAAAATTAATATATTGGTTTAATCTAGTATTGACATGTGAACATGATGATGATGTAAAGGTCCTAGAAAAAAACAATGTGACAATCATTTTATTACTTTATTAGGATATTAAGATAAGATTAAAGATATGCTAGTTAAGAACTTAAAATTCAACACAGGAGACAAAATCCGGTAAATTTTCAGAAGAGGGATGTAAAAGGTGCACTTGCTTTCTTAAAAAATCTAACAATAGAAAGAGCACGTGACATCCCAGCGTAGCTGGAAGGAACGACAGCGTGCACGTGAGATTCAAGCATACCCTGACAAACAGGGAGTTGCTTTGCTTCTCTACCTCTCTTACGCTACACCCACCCGCACGCTATCATTTCCCAACCCTTCTTACAAAATCCACATGCAATGGTGAAGATGGAATAACACTTTCATGTGGATGCTTCCCCAAACTCAGGGCCCACGTCACGTTTCCGGTCTCGCACGTGCCTTCCATGTGATCGTCCATTCTCTCGCACTCTCCGAGGGCAAACGTAAGTAATATTTCAATCACATTTTTTCCTACATCGCAGCCTCTTTTTAACGGTAACAATTGATCGGATAGCATGTCCATCCAGAAAAGCTTGTATATGAGTCATTTATTTTATCATCTTAGGAGAAAAATCTATCGTCGTGAACAGGGCCGACGTCAAAAAAAAATTAGGCCCGGCACAGGAAAAAAAAAGTGTCCCTGTATTATATCCATAATCAAGTACGGAAAGCTAAAAATACGAAGAAAATCATTTTGCAACAAAAGTATTACTCTTACAAAATAAATGGACTGGATTATTAATGGACAGTGGGCTTAGACTAGTATATATATATAATGAACTTGTAAAAAAAATTTGGTGCCCCTAAATTCATTGGGCCCGGTGCGATTGAGCCTCCTGCGCCACCTCAGAGCCGGCCCTGGTCGTGAAAAAAGCCTTACAGTTACAGGATAGAACATGTGATCTTAATAGAGCCCCAACCTTTAATCCTTATTTTTCATATGCTACTGAACCAAGAGGTCAATTGCTCAATTAAAACTTTTTAACCCTATATTTTTTGTATTATCTCACCGTCATGTCATTACTTTTCGTTTACATAGTTTTCTATGTAATATATTTACCACATTTTTCGGCTTCACATTTTTATTTTTTAACATTATTTATTTTTCTGTATAATTAATTTAAAAAGTACCAATGGGCATTTGTCACAATGGTCTAGGGATAATGGTTGGAGGCCTTGAGGTTTCAAGTTCAAATCTGACTCAAGAGAGATTTTCCCAAGTTATGGGTTTCCTCTTTGATGGTGTGCTTGGGTGAGTCAAGTCTGGAGTGTCAAATTCAGTATGGACAGTTGTAATCTCGTCTCAGAAAATCTTGCTCGGGTATTGAAGATTCTAAGTTAGTTCCAAACGCCATTAAAAAATTAATTTAAAAAGTGTATATGATATAAATGAACTAATAAATTTTTAAATAAATAAAGTACGTAAAATAAAATTAAAAATATATTACATAAAAAAATTCTAGTCTTCAACCCGATACGTTTCACCAAATCCCCTCTAAGGCTTTCGTGTATTTCACAATTGCAAATCACCATAATATTAGGGTCATTTTTCGCTTCTGAAATTCAATGTAAGACACTCTTACATCGTTGAGATTGTATTGACAAATTGCTTTACCCTCATCCTATCTAATCATATTATATAATATTATGCATGCATACAGGGTTGTAAAAAGCGGCCCAGGCGGCCGATTAATCGGCGCCTAGGCGCTATGCGGGCATCGTCCGTAGTGCTTTTTAGCTAGGCGGGCTGTCTAGGCGCTCTGCGTTAAAATCGGTCAAAATCGGTCAAAATCGGTCAAAATCGGTCAAAGTCGGTCGAAGTCGGTCAAAGTCGGCTAGGCGCTAGGCGGGTTTTAGGTGGGTTTTAGGCGGCTAGGCGGGTCTTAGGCGGGTTAAATTAATAAAAAAAAAATCTTTTTTTTCACTTATATATTTATATTAGAAGTCTTTATTACTACTAGTTTTTTAAGTATTTTTAGTATTTTGACATATTACAATATATAATCTCTAGAAAATTTATAAATCTTTGTAATTTACTAGGACCGATTAATCCCCGATTAATCCCCGCCTAGGCCGATTAATCCTAATTCCCTAGTCGACCGCCTAGGTACCGCCTAGCGTCTTTTGCAACATTGCATGCATATATGATGTCGGAAAATTCTATTTTTTTCATTGCATGCGCCAGATTTTTTATAATATGAATTTTTTTCTTGAGAGCTCCAAATACTCTCCCTATATCCTTCATTGCCAACTCATGAGCTTGCGCAAACTTTTTTTCGTTTCGTAACAAGTAGCTATGTGAAACTTTTTACAAACGCAGACCAGACGTGATACACAACAAACATCCTATTTTCTACTCGTGTTTATTGGAAAGTCTGGAACTAGGGGTGAGAAAGATGAATCGTAGCTGACATGAACTCTGTATAAATTGAAATTGCGGCTACAGGTGAGGAAGATGAACGTCTGGAACTAGGGGCGAGATAATGAACTGACGACTCTATATTATAAATCGTCCCTCTTTTTTAAAACCTTAAAACCTCCTAAAACAGGGTTTTAATTAAACTGGTTCTTTCCGGGTTCTCAATCTCGGTTCTTGGAGCTGAACCGATTAAAGGTCCATCCAGAAACCGAAAACCGACCCATGAAATGATTTCGTGGGTTTCACAGGTCGGTCCAGTTCGATTCCTTGGCTTTTACGGGTTAAACCCGGTTTTTACAAACCAATTAAGACTCTAGCTTGTTTATCTTTTTTCTATCAGCAATTCCTACATTTTTTTTAAATAAATATATCACTATCTTTGCTTTGCAAAATTTGAACACTAATTATTTGATAGTAAACAAACCACTTAAGCACTATAAATGATGTTTATCTAATAAACAAACTCAATCATAAGTTTTATTAGATTCATAAATCAAGACGAGTCTGTTACTTATATAAGCATAACATACTTTTTATCTAATAAACAAACTCAATCATAAGTTTATTTTATATTAGTTAATTATCCTTGATGTAGTGAGAAAATAGGTTTTAATGGATGCTAAAACGAATCTAGAAATTTCAAAGAGGTTAAATATGGAGCAAACTGTTGGGTTGTATAACAATTATCAAAACACGAGTACGCAGCGGAAAGAATCCTATGAATTAATCTAACTAACTGGTTTTAGAACGTGTACCTTTTTAGCTCGGCAAGACTTGATCTCTTGGAGGATTTAACACAAATCCCTCTACGATCGCACACACGACACACCAATGCTCTGTGCTAGCAACCGATCACGAACTCCTCTTGATGTAGGCTTGGTCGAACCACACAAGGAACCGAAACCCCTAGGGTTCTTCTTGTTGCCGAAATCGAGAGAGAATAGAGAGAGATTATGGTTTTCTTTTATCTGATAAAAGCAGCAACTAAACCTTAAACCAAGATGGTCTATTTATAGGTTTAGAGGAACTTGATAAGCAAGTTAGGGCTTGGGATAGACATAACCGAATTTCGGCCTTAAGGCTTATCCCAAAGCCTTTTCCTAATTGTAATCCAATTACAACTCTCTCTAATTACAACTAACACCCTCTGTTAACAATTAACTGTCAGTTTTTAACGAAACCTCGTTAAATGTTCGTGATAAATATTAATTAACCATTAATTAATATTAATACATTTGGTGTCGAGACGTGTGACCCCGTAGGCTTAAATAATATCTGGACATATGCTTACTATTACATGATCATATCCCTACAGCTCCCACTTGAGCTTGCAATAGTAAAGGTAATAACATTGGTTAGCGTCTAGCAACACGCCAATGTTCCCAGAAATATTTAAGTACAGTTTCTCAAAGTGTATTTAAATGGTACAGTCATTTACTATCCCTTTGTTACCGATACCGTGTTAAATATGGATATGGATCAAAGTCATTCCATACTTTAACGATTCTGTTTCTCATTCTCACAACTAACTTAAGATTATCAAATTGCAAATCGAGACATCTCTAGATTTCATTTGGGCATGGCCATGCAAACATCTTAATTAGTCCAATGAGGGGCCCAGTGGTATCTTCTTCAGCACAAAACTGAAGGAACAAATCCTCTTGACTACACGTGTCAAGTCACATACTTCACTACACTTACTGAAAATAGCCCTTTTGAACTACCTTATTCAGGATAGTTAGACCTATATCAAGTAGGTGCAATCCATATATGCATGACCTGCTTGTATCTCAAGTCTAAGGATAAGTAAAGCAACCATTTACGAATTTCACTTAATGACGCCGATCCATAAAGTGATAATTCGTTAGTGGGTCAGTCCAGTATGCATCCAATGAATACCATGTGAGTTTGGTGGGACCATCCTAACCAATCACTCAGATTTTGTCTTAGTTTAACTATATTCCCATATAGTTAATCGACAATGGACAATTTAGAATACTTGACAAGTACTCAATGATTAAACATGCAAATATAGGACACAACTTACTATTAAATGAAATCAAACATATCAAGTACTTTATTTCATTATATTAATAGAAATTGTTTAACATCCCTTATCCAAATACCGAACATCAAACATACATGATTTAACCAGCCAATTTAAGTCCCATGCCCTCGGCATGCCTTTCAAGCTTCGGCCTCGACAAAGCTTTCGTGAAAGGATCAGCTAAGTTAATATCTGTGTGAACTTTGAGTAATTTGATTTCACCTAGTTCGATCTGCTCACGAACATAGTGATATCTCCTGGCATAGTGTCTGGCGCCCTTCTGAACTCCAAGTTCTTTGGCGATGATCAATGCACCCGAGTTATCGCAGAACATGTCGATCGGAAAGTTACTTGTGGGGACAATGTCTAGCCCACTAATAAAATTCCTTATCCAGACAGCCTCCATTGCAGCTTCCGAAGCAGCAATGTACTCAGACTCTGTTGCAGACATAGCAACTGTGGTTTGTTTCTTGCTTTTCCAATCCACAACGCCTCCATTCATAATGAAGACGTACCCAGACTGAGACTTCGTGTCATCTCTATCAGTCTGAAATCCAGCATCACAGTATCCGGTCACTTTGAGCTCTTGATCCGGATTTCCCCCATATACCAAAAACAAGTCTCTAGTAGCCCGTAGGTACTTGAGAATGGTCTTAACAGCAGTCCAGTGACTTTCACCTGGATTCTGTTGATAACGGCTAACGATATTCTGCGCGAACGCTATATCAGGTCTAGTGCATCTCACCGCATACATTATAGAGCCTACAGCCGAAGCATAAGGGACTCTTTGCATACGCTTCACCTCATCAGGTGTAGAAGCACCTTGTTTGACCGACAGACCAAGTCCTTCCTGCATAGGTACTATACCACGCTTGGAATTCTCCATCTTGAATCGCTTCAAGATCTTATCAATATAAGCACTTTGACTTAGTCCAATCAACCGCTTAGTTCTATCTCTATAGATCTTGATTCCAAGAATGAATGCTGCTTCTCCCAAGTCTTTCATAGCAAAACACTTTCCAAGATGGGATTTTACATCTTCCAACATTGGAATGTGTTTTCCTATTATCAATATGTCATCTACATATAAGACAAGGAAAGTAACATTACTCCCACTAGCTTTGCGATATACACATGGCTCATCGGGATTCTAAACGAAACCAAACTTTTTGATTTCTTCATCAAACCGTTTATTCCAACTCCTCGATGCTTGCTTTAGTCCAAAATGGACCTTTAAAGCTTGCATACTTGGTTGGGATGTTTTGGATCAATGAACCCTTCAGGTTGATCCATATAGACTTCTTCATCCAAGTAACCATTTAAGAAGGCAGTCTTAACATCCATTTGCCATATCTCAAAGTCATAGTACGCTGCTATGGCTAAGAGAATCCTAATAGCTCTAATGTCTGCTACTGGTGAAAAGGTCTCATCATAGTCAACGCCAAAACGTTGAGTATAACATTTTGCCACGAGACGAGCTTTATAGGTGTGTACATTTCCATCCATGTCGGTCTTCTTCTTGAAGAGCCATTTACTCCCAACGGTTCTTGCGTTAGGAGGAAGATCAACCACGGTCCAAACATGGTTATCTTGCATGGATTTCATTTCCACATTCGCAGCTTCAAGCCATTTGTCAGATTCCGGATCTGATAATGCAGCTTTGAAGTTCGGAGGCTCATTGAGATCTCCTGATACGTTATCCTCGGATTCGACTAGACCAATCCATCTATCCGGATTACGTACGACCCTTTCGGATCTACGAAGTGGAATCGCAACATCATCGACTTGAGGTTCATCACTTTGAACATTTCCCCCCCCCCCCAAGTTGATGATTGCTAGTTGTTTCAGAAGGTGACACATCTTCTAGTAGTTCTACAATTCTCCCACTGTTCTCTTGAGCTATAAAATTCTTTTCAAAGAATTCAGCATATCGAGCAACACGAACAGTGTTTTCTGAAGGATTATAGAAGTAGTAACCCATTGTTTCCTTTGGGTATCCCACGAAGATGCACTTAGTAGTCCTGGGTTGTAATTTGTCAGGCGTATCACGCTTCACAAGTGCCTCACATCCCCAGACTCGTAAGTAAGACAACACAGGGACTTCTCTATGCCATAATTGATATGGTGTCTTTTCAACCTTCTTGGTTGGAACCATATTTAGAACGCGTACAGCGGTTTCAAGAGCAAAACCCCAAAATGATAATGGGAGAGTTGTAAGGTTCATCATCGACCTCACCATCTCTAGTAAGGTTCGATTCCTCCTCTCAGACACTCCATTATGCTGAGGAGTATAAGGAGGAGTAAGCTGTTGGACAATTCCACACGCTTTAAGATAATCCTTAAACTCTTGGCTTAAGTATTCTCCACCACGATCCGATCGAAGGATCTTGATGGTCTTACCGAGTTGATTTTCAACTTCGTTTTTGAACTCTTTGAATGTTTCAAATACCTCATGTTTATGTTTAAGCAAGTAAACATAACCATAACGGCTGAAATCATCCGTAAAAGTCACGAAGTAGCTAGCACCTTTTCTTGACACATGTCTAAATGGGCCACATACATCAGTATGGATGAGTCCAAGTAGCTCTTTTGCCCTTTGCGGCTTGTTCGGAAAGGGTTTTCTTGTCATCTTTCCTGAGATACAGGAAACGCATTTTTCAAATGATTCATCATTTGATTGTAAGATCCCTTCACGTTGAAGTCTTTCAATGCGGTTTTTGCCAACATGGGCAAGACGACAGTGCCATAGATAGGTAGAGTCCAAACTAGTTTTGGCTCGTTTGCTAACATTGAACATTGAATTATTTGAAACACAACCACGCATATCAATTTCATAAATGCCATCACAAGGAATAGCATCAAAATAATGAACATTATTTTTAGAAACTGAAATACCGATGTTATTAAACGTGTTAATAAATCCTTGGTTTTTCAACAAAGAAACTAAAATAACACCTCTAGTGATAGAAGGTGCATAATGACAATTGTCTAGTACAATAAATAACCCAGAAGGCAGAATTAAATGAAATTCTCCTATAGCTTCCACAGCTGCTGGCAATTCATTTCCAACGAACAGCTGCAAAGCCCCAGGCTTCAGTTTCCTCCTCTTTCTAAGACCCTGTAACGAACTACAGATGTGAGTTCCACAGCCGGTGTCATACACCCATGAATCACTCTTAGAAAAGGAAAATAATTCAATTGTGAAGATACCTGAAGTACTAGTCCCACTAGTATTCTTTCTCTTCTTCATCAACTCAGCTAGGTAGGTAGACAGTTCCTCTTCCAGTGTCCAACTTCACCACAATGGTGACAGATCTGGTCCTTAGCCGGATGCTCTTTAGGGGCCGGAGGGGTTTGCTTGGCTTTAGGGATATGGGCAACAGCCTTGCCTTTACCCTTGCCATCAATCTTGCCCTTCCCCTTTTGCGGTCGTTTAGCCTTTTGGATCTTACCCCCCTTGATCATAAGAACTTGGGGTGTTTCAGTGGCCCTTTTAGGAATCGTTTTTTCGTACTCGACAAGCATAGCATGAAGCTCAGGTATAGTCTTAGTCATACTATGCATGTTGTAGTTGCGCACAAAACCCTCAAAATCCTTCGTAAGCGATTTGAGGATCATGCCAACTGCAACAGCACGATTATACCCATAATTGAGCGATTCCAATTTGTCAAAGTAGCTCGTCATCTTGAGCACATGACTACTGACCGATTTACCAGTTTAAAGCTTCAAGTCGTGGAGTTCCACAACTAGGTCGAACAATTTAACACCAGCTTGTTTTTCATACATCTTCTTTAGCTCTTTGATCATATCACAAGGTGTATGAAATTTGTATTGCTTCTGAAGATCGGGAGTCATACTCGAGATCATCATGCAAGCAACCTCATCATATCTGCTGTACTCTGCATTGTATAAAGCTTTCTCTTGTTCAGAGGCATCAGCAACTGGCTCGGTCGGCCAACGATTTTCAAGGACATCGGTTCTCCGTTCAACTCTAAGGACAATCCTCAGTTGACGGTACCAGTCATTAAAGTTAGATCCGTTCAGCTTTTCTCTTTCAAACATTTGACGAAAAGCATGACCAACATTGTTTTGAGGAGGGTTTGTTGCCATCTACAAAACAGATTAAGTTCAAAA
Source organism: Deinandra increscens subsp. villosa (assembly GCA_039602395.1). Taxonomy (NCBI): domain Eukaryota; kingdom Viridiplantae; phylum Streptophyta; class Magnoliopsida; order Asterales; family Asteraceae; genus Deinandra; species Deinandra increscens. The sequence goes on from JBCNJP010000027.1 coordinate 59,797,768, forward strand.
ATCAGTATTTTCGATAATCTTTTCCTTAATAAATTTAATTACCCAATGTTTAAAAACCTTTAAACAATTAAGCTTTATTAAGGCTAGGATCCAATTTGACCTGCCATCATTTCATCAGTTGATCTGCTAGAAATGATGCACTCAAAAGGGTAAGTGACGATCACTAATTGTATTCCAAATACAATTCCTAGATTTTATGGGACCTACAACTTGCACCAAGTGATTTGTAGTCATGTTTCATCCCATCTTTTGCAACGGGCCAGGGGTCTCACCGCCTAGCTCATTTTAAGTCGTCCAGCCAAGAACGCACAAATTGTCCACCATTGTGTACCAATGAGTGGGAATTTGTCATGCAAATGCCATTTTACCATTGTGTACCAATGAGTAAGATGACATTCACAAGTGTCCTTTACAAGGTGGATGGCAAAGACTTAAGTTTCAATGGGTCAAAGCAATTTTGATGTGTTATCAAAAAAGTTATGTGTGAAGGTTCATGCATACCTTCACCACATAATATGTTTATAAAATTCTTAGTTTGTCTTCCAAATCAAAAGAGCTCGGTAGCTCCATTTGCAACACACAAAGAAGCATAGGGGTGAGGTTTGCAACTTTTGCAATTAAAAACCTACCCACTTTAGGGAAGCATGGCGACCTGACTTATACCTCTCTTAGAGTGCGTTCAAATGGGTGAGCCGGTGTTTCTTTTGAGTTTTAGGACACAAATTTTATTTTATAAACAAAATCATATTTCAATAGATTATTTAAGCAAATTTCGATTTTCATAAAACAAATTTGTAATAAACCTTTTATTATGTCACAATTATCAGATAATCACATAATCTTAGGGTTTCTAATTATCACATATAATTTTAATTTAATCCTCTTTCATTTAAGTAATAACCACGAACGATTTGCATGAAACATCATGGTTTTTACTTCTTTTTAACACTTTAAAATCTAAAGGTACAACATGTTGTTCATAACAATTATCTGATAATGACAAAAACTTGGATATATTAATTTTAGATCACAAAAATCAAATTTTAGAGCTAAAAATTAGGGTTTCCGATTCGGCAAGAGGTTTTCGATCCATTATTAGAGTTTACGATCGGAAAGCAGGAGTTTCCGATCGAAACAGGGTTTTCGATCGGGTACTTTTCGATCAGGTACTTTTCGATCGTGGACTATTCGATCGGGTCGAAAAGCCTTTCCGATCGAGTACTTTTCGACCAGCCCGTAAACACTTTACGATTTGGATCGAAAAGTGGGGTTTTCGATCGGGTACTTTTCGACCAGTTCGTAAACACTTTACGATTTGGATCGAAAAGTAGGGTTTCCGGTCGGAAATCAAGGGTCTCCGCACCGGAATAGGTTTTCCGATCGGAAATCAAGGGTTTCCGATCGGGTCGAGAAGCGTTTTTCGATCAAGGATTTTTCGATCGGGTCGAAAAGTCCTATTCCATCGATTTTTTTTTCGTTTTTACCAATTGCGAAACCTTTTCCAATTGTAAAACACGACTTTTAAATGAATCGAAAAGCTAGAATCTTGTTTTAGTTACCCCCCTTCCAAGTTTTATTCCCGGTAATTAATTAAAATCATAGGTGGCTCGTGATACCACTGTTGGGTTGTATAACAATTATCAAAACACGAGTACGCAGCGGAAAGAATCCTATGAATTAATCTAACTAACCGGTTTTAGAACGTGTACCTTTTTAGCTCGGCAAGACTTGATCTCTTGGAGGATTTAACACAAATCCTTCTACGATCGCACACACGACACACCAATGCTCTGTGCTAGCAACCGATCACGAACTCTTCTTAATGTAGGCTTGGTCGAACCACACAAGGAACCGAAACCCCTAGGGTTCTTCTTGTTGCCGAAATCGAGAGAGAATAGAGAGAGATTAGGGTTTTCTTTTATCTGATAAAAGCAGCAACTAAACCTTAAACCAAGATGGTCTCTTTATAGGTTTAGAGGAACATGATAAGCAAGTTAGGCCTTGGGATAGACATAACCGAATTTCGGCCTTAAGGCTTATCCCAAAGCCTTTTCCTAATTGTAATCCAATTACAACTCTCTCTAATTACAACTAACACCCTCTGTTAACAATTAACTGTCAGTTTTTAACGAAACCTCGTTAAATGTTCGTGATAAATATTAATTAACCATTAATTAATATTAATACATTTGGTGTCGAGACGTGTGACCCCGTAGGCTTAAATAATATCCGGACATACGCTTACTATTACATGATCATGTCCCTACACAAACAACAAATCGCTGATAAAAAAAAGTCATCTCTTTTTTATCATCCATAAATTACAAAAACGATCGAATTGTAAAACTTAGTAGTTCTATCACTTTTAAAAATAGAAAGCTAGATGAAGAATAGTGTTATTCTGATATTGGAATGTTGTACAATTGATTGTCAGAGAATGATCATCTCGGGATTTGTACTTACATTTTTATAGTACAAGAATCCTAACAACCCTACCGACCTAACGGGCTCGGCCCTCTCCTAATTGGGCTTTGATCTATTTATCCACACTCCTTTTACTTGAGGGGAGTGCGGACTCATAATTCAGGAGCGTCTCCGGTCTTTGGGGGCTGGATCTTGGGCTTTCGCTGCTTGGCCCAGTTAATTGGGCTGTTATTAGGGGTGAAGGTCCTTAGGCCATGATGGGCCTCTTCAAGTCCCCCTAGTCCGCTCTGCACGCGCCAAGGGGAAAGTGGGGTGTGGACTACTCATAGGCATGGTAGCGTGGCTGACGCGACGTGGTGTCATGCCGCGTGTTTCCCGGATTGGACGTTCCCTGGGCTCTATGGTGACGCACGTTTCCCACTAGGCCGTTTGCCGTCGCTTGAGTTTCCCAAGTTTTGCCTATATATACTTCCTTTGCATACACCCGTTCCTTATCAATTTCTTTCTGAACCCTAGCTCCTCCTTATCGCTATCTTCGTACTTTACCATGTCTTCTTCTTCCGACGACCATGATTGGAGCAGGATTCCCTGTTCTTTGTCCGTTAATGCATACGCGAATCTGGTTGCGGAACATAAACTGGTGCGATGGAACCCCATTCACCCTTCGCCGGGTCAGTCTGCCGCTCCTCCTCCTTCCGGCATGATAACTCTGTATGCGGAATGGTTTACCCATTGTAATTTCCGGGTTCCAATTATGATGTTCCTGGTGAAGATTCTGAGGTTCTATGGTTTCCATTTGTCTCAAGTTCATGCGAACGGGATGCAGAGGGTCGTTTTCTTCGAGTTTTGCAGTCGTGCTTTAGATGTGGAGCCCTCTGTTAGCCTTTTCAACACTCTTTTCCGCTCAGTGATCCAAGATTCCTGGTACTCTTTTAACCAACGCCGTGGTGGTGGCGTCCATGCCGTTGAACCTTCCCGGAGTATGCGGGGATGGAAAGGACGTTTTTTTTTATGTTTCCGCACGAATTATTCCGCCAGACCTAGTCATGCGGTCCGTGCGGACCCCCTTGGTCGATGCTCCCCCTGCGGTGTTGGTTCCAACTGATGACCCGAACTACAACACTTTGACCGAGACTCCGGTTCCTTATCAAACCCTAAAAGAGCATGCTTTATTGAGTGTAGGGATGAGCCGTAACTGGGATGATCCTATGCGGATTCCGGTTTACGTTCTGAATGGCCAGAGTAAGTTTCTTCTTCTTTTTATGACACTTTGTATCAGGGCTTGTTGACTAAACTTTTTCTTTTTTTCGTGTTCTTGCAGAAGTGAGTCCATACAATGCTGTTCTGTCCCCTCCGCCTCCGGGTCTCAAAGCTGTCTGTATGATTTCCGCGCATGGTAACCCCGGTTACCATCTCCGTTATCAGGAAATTTTTTATCTTCCCCCTCCTTCAACCGGCGCTTCTACCAGCGCACCTGTTACTACTTCAATGTCCCTTGGGGGTAATGTTTCTTCCCTTTTTCTTTCTGGCACTAACAGCCCTGTTACGTTGAGTGATTCTGATTCGGGAGATTCCACAGCGTTGCTTCACCGATGCCGGCCTTCTTCTAGTTTACCAGTCACACCTGCAACCGGTGCTGCTTCTGCCGGTGCCTCCGCATTCGGCTTTGCCACTTCTTCCTTAACTGGCTCCGTTCTTCCAGGTGCGGCTGGGCCCTTGGGGGTTACCCCACCTCCCCTCCATTTTTCCGCATCAGGGCAGGAGTCAGGGTCATTGCCTATCACCCCCTTGGGACCACTTAATCTTGGAGGGAAAGAAGAAGGCAGTGGTTCTGGCCCGGAGGGTCCGCGGTTGACTTCTCCGCGCGGGGGGAAAAGAAAAAGCGCCGCGGAGCGATATGAACTTGTGAAGAGACGGGTTGTTGCCGGTGGTTCTGGAGGGCGTATTTCAAGTGTGTGCTTCATTCTTCTTTCCTGCATTTTTGTATTAGGGTTTGCTAACCTTTGACCCTTGTTTGTTTTTGCTGTTCTTAGTGCCTGTAGGTTTTGGTCGAGGAATGGGGCGCGGGAGTTCCGACACCCGACCCATTGCTGACGTGGATCATCCGGCTTTTATTCCGGAGCAGCAAGTATCTCCTGCTAAAGATTGCCCTTCCTCTTTGCATGTTCATTCGCCTCAAGCCTCTTTGAACTCTCCACATGTGTCTAGTGCTGAAAATGAAGATGAGGCAGATAACATGAAGCCCCCCTCTCCCCGTCCCGTCCATCTTGCTGAAAAGGAGAAAACGGTTGATGACGCAACCTCAACAGTGAGAATTCCTGCCCGTCCGTCATCAGAGGTTCGCGGGTCGTTTAGTCGGTCCAATCGATTTATTCCGGACTGGACCATCAACGGGGACTCCAAACTCCGAGATCCCGGAACCTGCCGGAACTTCTTGGCCAACTGTCTCCCTCCTGCTGAAAGGGAAGACCGTATGCGGGCTGGTAAGTCAACTCTTAGTGATGAGATGGCCGTTCATTTGGCAGGGTTACTCAGCGTCTCTGTGGAGATTGCTCGTCAATGGACGGAGAGGGAAGACCAGCTGGCCGTGGGTAGGGATTTCAGGGCTGAAGTGAGAGAATTGAGAGCTGAGAATGCTCGTTTAAGTCGTCTGAATAAAGAACAAGTTGACCTTCATTCTGAGGCTGTGCAGAAATGGGAGGAAGGGTGCCGCCGGGTCAACGAGTCTTTGAGGTTGGAAACCCAAGCTGTGGCCAACTTGAAGGCTAAGCTTGTCCGGGTGGAGCAGGAGAAGGAGAAGGAGCTGGAAACTCTGCGGGAAGCGCTTTCTAGGGCTCGGGAGGAGGTGGTAGTACAGACTGATGCAGCCAAGAAATGTGCGGATGAACTTGTTGAAACTCAGTCTCGTTTATCTGGTCTCGAAAAAGAGAAATCCCATCTAGAAGGCCGGGTGAGTCTTGCTGAATCAGGTTCAGAAATGTGGAAAGAGCGGTATTCTTGGGTTGTCAAGGATGGTTTGCCTTTGGCATTTGAAGCCATCCGGGCTAGTGACGAATTCATGGATAGTGTTTTTGCTTTGAATGCCTTGGCTGATGTTGCGGGGAAGAATGAAGGCATTGCTCTCGGTTATGCGGCAGCGGAGCAGGGAATTCCCCTAAAACAATGCGAGGGAATTGACATTACCGCTTCCGTGCGATTACGGGATGCTCAAGATGCATTTGCGGTAATGACACTTCCTATTCTTGATACCGTGGCATCCATGTCTCAACCGGATGATTTTGCTGAATTGAAAGAATGTCTCTTAAGTTATGCTGAAGAGAAGGATGCTGTTGAAAGTCACGCGGAAATTGAGCATCCCACGAACCCGGCTGGGGACCAGTAGTATCTTTTATGAAGATGTTTGGATAAGCTTTTGAAGTTTTAGATATAACCCTTGTAATTTTCCCTTTTGATCTCATCATTGTATTAATGCATCAAGGGTTTTATTAATAGAACTGTGTTGTTTTATTTGAAGATAGCAATTTTGCCTGTTTCATATATATGTATTTTTTTTTTATTTGTGCAAGTTATTTTTGGGCTTGGAAGTAACGCGGCATCCATCGCGGTGGTTAGGTCGTCACCTAACAGTTTATGTCACTTAGCCAACTTGTCTTATTTGTGCCACTTCTCAATGATTACTTTGACTTTGTAAAATCTATTGAGTTTATGGTGGTCTTTTGTTTGTGTGCTACTCTGCGTCTTACCATATACATAATGCTTTTTAGAAAAGAAACTATGTAAAGTAAAGACGTTTTTATTCATAACAACTTGCCGTAGGTCCTTACAAGGTAACCTATCTTTGGGCCGTGTTTGTCAACATGTTTTTACGCCTTACATTTTTACATATAGCATTTCCGCAACTGTGCGGCGTTCCAAGTTCGTGGTATATCCGTGCCATCCAATCTTTGCAGTGTGTATGCTCCTTTCCCCAGGATCTCCTTTATGACGTACGGACCCTCCCACTTTGGGGCGAGTTTGCCTGTTGGCCCGGAATGACTTGCGTCATTATCACGGAGTACGTAATCACCCGGGTGGAAAACGCATGACCTAACTCTCTTGTTGTAGTATTTTGAGAGTTTTTGCTTGTATCTGGCTTCTTTGACTGCAGCTAAAGTACGCCTTTCTTCCAACATATCTAAATTTTCGAGTAGCAATTTTTCATTGTTGGCAGGAGGAGCGCGGAATCTATCCGTCGGCAAAACCACCTCCGCGGGTATTACCACTTCATGTCCATAGGTTAGTGCGAAAGGTGTTTCCTCGTTACTCGTCTTAGGCATAGTGCGATGAGCCCATAGTACATGCGGGAGAGCCTCCACCCACGAGACCGCACCTCCGGCCATTCGTTTTTTTATGCCTTCCACAATGCTACGATTGACCCGTTCCACCTGGCCGTTACCTTGGGGATGTGCCACGGATGCGAATACCTGCTTGATTCCCAGATCCTCACACCATCCTTGTATTGTCTTGTCCGCAAATTGTGTTCCATTATCCGTAATAAGGTAAAGGGGAAGCCCGAAACGGCATACTATGTTTTCCCATAAAAATCGTTTCACCTGTATTGCGGTGATTGATGCCACCGGTTTGGCTTCCACCCATTTGGTGAAGTAGTCCACTGCGACAATTAGGAATTTGATTCGTCCAGGCGATTCTGGAAATGGGCCCACTATGTCGACCCCCCACTTCTGAAAAGGCCATGCAGCCGTAACGGGCACTAGCTCGTTCTTAGGCCTCAGTGTTTTGGGTGCGTGCTATTGACAACTGATGCATTTTCTGATGGCTTCTAAGGCCATCGGGTACATCCCCGGCCAATATACCCCGATGCTTCTAAGTTTTGACACAACCAGGTTTGGTCCGGCATGAATGCCGCATGTCCCCTCATGCACTTCTTCAATGAGGTGTGCTGCTTCTCTAAGAGTCACACATCGTAAGAGTGGTCCCTCAAAAGTTCGTCGGTACAAGTGATTATTCTCGAGTGTATACTGCAAAGCTTGTAATTGAATCTTCCGGGCTTCTCCCGCGTCTTCTGGAAGTTCTCCCGTGCTTAAGTAGCTATGAATCGAAGTCATCCATGTATACCCGGTTTCAGATATCTCACTTACCTCCGCCTCATGCACAGAAGGTGCGGATAAGGTTTCTATCCGTACATCCTTAGCTAAGTGGCTGAATTGTACGGACGCTAGGCGGCTGAGTGCGTCCGCTTTTTTGTTGCGACTACGAGGGATGTGTTCAATGCTGAACTGATCAAAATTTTTGAGTAACTTGGTGGCCAGTGACAGGTATTGGCTCATGGTGGTGCCTTTTGCTTCGTAAGTATTGTTTATTTGGTTAACCACCAGGAGTGAGTCGACGCGAACATGAATCTTCTTAGCCCCCATCTCATGAGCTAGCCGCAATCCTGCCAGTAGGGCTTCGTACTCAGCTTCGTTGTTTGTGCTCACAAAGTCTAGCCGTATAGCGTAGGTGATTTCGACCCCGGAGGGGTCTGTGAGGATTAAGCCGGCACCACTTCCGCCATCATTTGATGCCCCGTCGGTATGTAGAATCCAGTATTCCTGACTGTTTTGTGCGGCTTGTTTTGCGGACAGGTTTGTTTGCACCTCCTGCTCTTTTCCCTTTGGCACTTCTGCTATGAAATCAGCTATCACCTGTCCTTTGGTTGAAGTTCTTTGTTTGAAAGTGATATCGTAAGTGCTAAGCTCAATGGCCCATTTTACTAACCGTCCTGGTAGCTCCGGTCTGCGGAGCAACTGCTGTAATGGGAAAGTGCTCAGCACTTCCACTTCATGATCATGGAAGAAGCGCGCCAGTCTCCGGGTAGTGTGTACCAGGGCTAAAACAAGTTTCTCCAAAACGCTATACCGATTCTCTACCGACGTGAGTACTCTGTTGACATAGTGAAGTGGCGTCTGTAGTCCTGATCTTTCAACAAGTAACACGGAGCTTACCGTGTGATCTGAGGCAGCTAAATAGAGACGCAATTTTTCTCCCCGCTCTGGTGCGGTGAGTGTTGGTAGTCGTGCTAGATGTTGCTTCATTTCTTGGAAAGCATTTTCAGCCTCGTCTGTCCATACGAATTTGTCCTTGGTAGGACAGTTTTTTAGCGTTTGTATGAAAGGTAATGCCCGTTCCGCGTGTTTTGCTAAGAACCTGTTGATTGATACCAACCGGTCGTTCAAGATTTGCACCTGCTTCAGATTTTTTGGGGACTGCATTTGTATTATCGCACGCACCTTTTCCGGGCTAACGCAGAAACCTCCTTTGGATATTATTACCCCTAGAAAACGCCCTTCCTCCATTCCAAACGAGCATTTAGTTGGGTTTAACTTGATATTAGCTGACTTGAGATTCAGTATTGTTTCTTGGATATCTGCGAGCATCACCGCTTCCGCACGACTTTTTATCACGAGGTCGTCAACATATACTTCGACATTCCTTCCTATTTGTCCTTCGAACACCTTGTCCATCAGTCGTTGATATGTGGCCCCGGCGTTTTTCAAGCCAAATGGCATTTTTTTATAACAAAATATTCCTTCCCTTGTGTGGAAAGTTGTTTTCGCCTCGTCCTCTATAGCCATCTGCACCTGGTGATACCCCTTATACGCGTCCAGGAAACATTTAAACTTGTACGGAGTCAAGGAATCGATCTTCACATCGATGTCCGGAAGGGGATATGGATCTTTCGGGCATGCCTTGTTGAGATGCGTGTAGTCAACACACATTCTCCATGTGCCATTCCCCTTTTTTACTAGCACTGGATTTGCCAACCAAGTCGGGTACCGCTCAGGTCGCAGTATGTCTGCCGTTACCAGAGCCTGCACTTGTTCCTTGATTGCCCGGCGCTTGTCGTTTCCCATGTGTCTCCGCGGTTGGGTATACGGGATTATCGATTCTCTTACATTTAGAGAATGTTCTGCCAGTTGCCGTGGGACCCTTGTCATGTCCGAAGGGGTCCAAGCGAATACGTCTCGATGTTCCGACAGAAGTTCTTTGAGACGCGACCTTATCCTGTCAGACAATGCTAGGCCTATAGTTATTGGTTGGTCCGGGTACCGCGGATCCATGACCCATTTTTCTTCCGTTGCTTGTGACACTGGTGCTTTGTTTCCAGGTGATGATGATGAGGGCGGTAGTGGATGATCAGCCCCCATCGTAGCCAAGTTGTAGCATTCTTCACTTGTATAGATTAAGGCTGGCCCCCTAGATGTAAGGAACGCAATTGCACCATGGGCCGTGGATACCGCGGCCCCGAAAGATGCCAACGCGGGTCGGCCGAGGATTAAGTTATGTCGTGAATTTGCTGCGACCACGATAAACCGTACGACGACGGTCCGGACACGATCCCCCTGCGCTAGCGTTACCGGCATCCATATTTGACCTAGCGGGCGTGAAGCCTCCCCCGAGAAGCCTACTAGAATGATATCTGTTGGTTCTATTTGCGCTTGGTCTTCCGGTTCTAGTTGTCTAAAACAGCCTTCATACATGATATCCGACCCCGCTCCGCTGTCAAGCAGGATTCGTCGTACGTCGTAGACTCCCACCATTGCCTGAATTATCACCGGAGATTCCCGGGCATTTCCTCTGAGTGGTGGGAAAGAGACCGGCCTGCACATCCATGGTTCTAGCCGAGGACCCGTGCGTTTCTCTCTATGCGCTTGAACTTGAATCATGTTTACCACCTTCACTTGTTTCTTTGCCGCTGAGGTGGGTGTCGTAGCGTCTTGAATGTCCTTGAGCAGGTGAGATAGCTTTCCAGTTTGCAATGCTTTGTCAATTTGTTGTTGCAGCTGCCAACAATCATCCGTGTGATGCTCTATGTCTTTGTGGTAATCACAGAACTTCCCTGGGTCTTTGCGCAAACGTGACCGTAGCGGGGGTGGTGGGTCTAGGTTCAGCTTTTCTGAAGCAAGCACCTCACCCGGAGTTTTAGTGAGCTTGTTCACCCAGGTTGCCCGCGGTGGGCGTTCTTTGTGCCATGGATGCCCCCCTCGTGACGAGAGCGTTTGGTCTTCAATTGGTATTGCTGCGGGAATGGCTGGTACTACTGTTAATCCTGGCTTGTCTTTTTTCCAGCGATTTCCCCGGTGTCTTTTTCCTCCAGGTATTTGCTGGGAATCTCGCTCATGCTTACTTTCTTTTTTATCGAAGTCTCTGTGCATGCGGACGGATTTCTCTGCCTGTACGAACGCTTTGGCAGCCGTCATTAGTGCGGTCATGGTCTGCGGTGGCCCTTCCGTGCCATGTATCCTGCGGATTAGGTCTTCGCATCGTACCCCATTTATAAAACCGGCTACCCGCAGGTCTTCACCCGCCCCGGCTATTTGTAAACTTTCCAAATTATACCTTGTTATGAAGTCTTCCACGGATTCATGGTCTCGTCGCCTAATGTGCAGTATTTCATTGCGGTCCTTGATATGTCAGCGTTGCTGACTGAAGTGCATCAAAAACTTGGATTGCAAGTCCTCAAAACCAGTTATCTTTCCGGTCGGCAAACTTTCATACCATAACCGTGCCGGGCCGACCAACGTCTGTACGAACATATGACACCAAACTGGAATAGACTAGAGTTCCATTCCCCCTGCGCTAGTGAAGACCTTTACATGGTCATCCGGATCTGTTGTGCCATCATATTTAGAGACTATAGATGGCATCTTTAGCTTCTGTGGAAAACTTGCCGAGGCGATAGCAGGGATAAACTTTGATTGTTCCACCAGAACAGCAGGTCGGTAAGGGGCTGTTAGGTCTGGAAGACCTCCCCTGGTTTGGTTTGGCGGTGTCGCCTGTACCACGGGGGTTGTGACAGGAGGTTGTGAATCGGTCCCTTGGGGAGTAAAAGCTGGTACTGGACCCATCTGTGCACGTAGCTCTGCCATTCTTACATTCCGCATAAATGGTTCGTACTCCCGCATACTTCGTTGCTGCTCTATCCATCATTCGTTCCCGCATATCGCTGGCAGAGGCTGCTGGAACGAGGGCGCGCCCGCATATCCGTGGTAAGGGTATGCTAGTGGCATGAAGAGCGTCCCAAATGACTGAGGCATGGCGGTTTGGTACGATGGTTGTGCCCCTGGCCCCCAATTTACGATTGGAAGGGATGCTGCTGGAGGGACCGAAGTGGTGACCGGAACTTGGGATGTTGTTGGTTCAGTTGCATCAGAGAACAACGGTTGCCGGCCTACTGCAACGGATCGGCCGGTACACGTTGTTGCTTGGTTTACAGATGTTGGGGCTACTACTACTGGTTGAGGACCAGAGGTAGTCTCCGTAGCTAATGTACTTGCCAATCCTGATGGTTGATGGATAGGAGTGTGCTGATCGTCCAGAGTATTTCCTTCGTTGTTCTGTCCACTCGCCGGCTGGGACCCATGAGGGGTCATGGTTGGAAACGAAGGTATAAATCTCACAGGTTGAGGAGTAGATGTACTTTGAGTGTTTTGGGCGTATCCTGGAGGAGAGTCAATACGCTGCTCATCCTCTTCTGGATCTGTAAAGTGCCCGTCTTCTTGATGAGTTAATGACGTCATCAGGTGGTTATGAAATGGTGTGATTGGTTTAGCGTAAACGGTGGGCGCCAATGAAGAATAGTGTTATTCTGATATTGGAATGTTATACAATTGATTGTCAGAGAATGATCATCTCGGGATTTGTACTTACATTTTTATAGTACAAGAATCATAACAACCCTACCGACCTAACGGGCTTGGCCCTCTCCTAATTGGGCTTTGATCTATTTATCCGCACTCCTTTTACTTGAGGGGAGTGCGGACTCATAATTCAGGAGCGTCTCCGGTCTTTGGGGGCTGGATCTTGGGCTTTCGCTGCTTGGCCCAGTTAATTGGGCTGTTATTAGGGGTGAAGGTCCTTAGGCCATGATGGGCCTCTTCACTAGAAAATAGAAATAAACAAAGAAGTATTTGGTGGTTATAATGCTTAACACTTATTGTAATCCTCACGTATGTTGGATTAGGCCCCTAAATGAAAGTGAGTTTTCTTTTCTTCTTGAACTCAAATATGAGTTAAAATGAATACTCACAATTATGTTGCAGAGATATAGATATATAGACGAGAGAATTGTGAAAAGCTACACTTTCATTAAACAATGTAGAGGCTATATATAGCCGTACTAGAAACAACTTACGTGGACTCTAAACCACCATGAACCCACTAATCCTAAAGAACCGGTACACTTGTTTGACCACTTCTTTAATCACGTGAACTTTCACTCCAAGTTCCAACTTTCACTTCTTTAATCTACCTATTCTATTTTATTCATGACATGCAAAATTAATAAAACTAAATAATAAACTAACTTAAATCAAGATTAACCCAACAACGTAAAGATGGTTTAATTAATTTAAAGCTTACTACACAAGATCTCCAAAAATCAGTCAATAATACCTCACTTTATCTCGAAATCTCTTAAAATAGAAAATTACTCCATTACATTGGATGGGATGTAAGAACATATATTTCCGTCTTTCTGTTCTACTATCATATTGTGAAGTATAAGAACGACATACATCACGTCTTGTAGTCTGTTTGGTTCCCAGGCTCGTGCTGGATTAATGATTATATGCCACTTCATTTAAAGCACACAAAATGCTTATTCGATGTCCTCCTTGCACCCTGTTGCTTACATGCACATTTTTCCGTTTTAGTCGTACTGGTTGACTATAAGTTTTAACAAACGCTACCCACTTATGATAAATTAATACCATCAACCTGATAATAATCAGGTCTGTAAGTCACTCCACGTACTTGAAAAGACGTATATGGTGCAAGGCCCCTAATGACATGGTCGAATATATGCAACATATCAAGAACGTTTATGTCGTTAATCGAACCAGCGTCTCCAAAAAAAGAGTGTCATATACACAGATCATTTGAAACAACTCTTCTAACATCACAGTTGGATGTAGATGGTCACCTCTAGTGTACTGACCCTTCCACACAGTTGGATAATTATGCCACTCTCAATGCATACGATCCAAGTTACCAAGCATTCCCGGGAATCTATGATTTGCCTCATACAATTTACGAACGTCATTTGCATTTGGTTTCTCATATACTTTGAGTGATAGAGTTCCATGACATACTTGTAGAACTTGTACATACACTTACGATCTGTTGACTCAGACGTCCTCAAATATTCATCCCAGGCGTACAATATTTGACGAAGTATGACTGTGCATTTTTTAAAAGTAGTAAAACCCAGATGTCCTTTAGCATACCAAGATAATCTGGAAAAAATGGGTAATTGGCTTCCAAATCATTAACTAGTCATGTAAATAGCTCTCGATTCACACGAAAACATTTCCTAAATAGATCAATATCATAGATCGCATTCTCAACAAAATAATCAGCAATAAGACCTACGTGCCATCATTCACGATCTCTGTTCAAAATGGTTGTTCTTGTGATTTTGACGGGAAGATCGATTTCTTCCTCTACGATATCAAACTTAGATTATTTTCTTCATTGGATGAAAAAATCCATGACTTGTAGAAAGTTTGTTTAGTGAAGTAGATAAGATTTTGTAGAGTTTTGATGTTTTTTGGTGTAAAACTTGTGACAACTTGGCGAATCAGGCAAAACTTTGTTCAAACATTAGTGATGCTCATTAATATTCGAGACAAAGGTTCCATAAAAAAGGGGATGATGTGACACCCCGTAATTTCAGATTACTTTTAAACGACCCAAACCCTATATTTACACATTCATTGTATCTGATTAGGTTTATTAGATGTGTCATACACTATACGAACACTCACTCACAATCCTGTCCTAGAAACAGGATTGAATCGTTAATGTATCATGTTGATACATGGTTCCAGATCGTCATGTGAAGTATGGAATACAAGACAAAGACATGCTAGCTTGCTGTGGTCCGAACCCTAGGCGAACCCCAAGTTTGGACACCTGCGAACCTGGTTCGAACCTGAGGTTCGGCCCATCGGGTTTTAGTTAGTATATATAGCTTGTTTATGTTGTATTCAGAAGCTCTTGGGTGATATTTCTATATGTTTACTCTGTGGTTTCTCTGTGGTTAATACAAAGCTTTTTGTATTTACATCTCATGTCATCCTCGTTTAACATTAAATTCGATACGATTGAGTAGACGATCATACGCTCACGCATTTTTAAGTGGTATCAGAGCATTTGGTTCAATCTTCTGATCGAAAATCTCTGTTTTTCAGGGTTTTGAGTCAAAATCCCAAGTTTTTAAAAAATGAGTATCATTTTTTAGTTCATTTGATCTTCTCGAGTGTGTCTTTCATGAAAAATCTTATCCTCGACTGTTTCTATTGAGTTTAATAGAATTCCTGTCGAAAATCTCATCCAAAAACTCTGAAAATCACCAAAATGGAGTCAAGAGTGTTCGAGTTCGTTTGAGATTCGGACAACTCAGAAATAACCGATCCAAACTCTAGGTTCGGACAACGTTCGAGTGATTCTTGTTTCGGTCAAGGTTCGTGTTAAGTTTGGACATATTTCGGCTGAGGTTCGTACAAGGTTCGGAACACATTCGGTTTTGTAATTGGTTAGATATTCCGAAGTTTAGGTTCGGAGAGAGTTCGGCCGATTTCTGTTCGGCTAAGGTTCGAACGAAGTTCGGACGAGTTTCAGAAGAGGTTCGGGTGAACAGTAACCAGTTTTACAAAATGTCTGATTTTCAAGCGTTTGTAGCTATTCAAAATTCGGTTCAAGCAACGATGCAAACTATGATGAATTATGATAATGAAATCGGAACAATTCAGAAAGTTCCCAAATTGTTAAAATTGGAAGATTATCATACTTGGGTTAAAAGATTTGAAGCGTACGTTGATACTAATGATATTGATATGTGGTTATCATTTACTGATCAATATGTTTATCCTAAAGATGAAACCGGGGAACCAGTACTTCAAAGAAAGATGTCATCTGAACAAAACAAAGCATATCAAACTGAAAAGAAAGCATATGGTACTTTGATAATGGCTTTGCCTAAAGAGTTACTACATCAATTTTCGGGTAACTACACATCAAAGAGTTTGTGGGATGCATTGGAAAAGAGATGTGAGGGGAATGACCAATATTAGAAAAGTCGACAAAAGGTTTTGAAGAAGGAATTTGATAGTTACAAACATTATCAAAATGAATCAACTCCAAATATGATTGCAAGATTTGCTCACTTAAAAAGTGAAATGCGCTTGGTAAGTCTTACAAAAGAAGAAGCTGATATGAAAGAAAAGATTTTGGAAGCATTACCTGAGAAATGGGAGAATTATGTGAAGATGATCACTCATGATAAAGAATATCCGGGATTATCTTTTAATGATCTTATTCAAAGAATCCAAGTGAGGGATATGGAGTTAATGGTTAACAAGTCACTTCCTGCACAAGTTCAAAATCATGCTGTGTATTATGGTGATAATGATTCTCCCATGAATGCTGGGAAATCTAATATTGTTAGTTCCGCACCTCCTACAGCATTTATTGTAGGTAAATCTGAAACTCCTAGTTTTTCTGCTGGTTGTACTGTTTCTATTCCTAGTTCTTTGACTCAGAATGCTTTATCTGCTCAAACTACCGATGATTATAATGCTTTAATGTCTGCGTTGGTATCTTCATATTTCGGGGTTATTACTGGTGCTATTAGTAATGCCGAATTGACAAATGAAGATTACGATCAGATCGATTATGATTATTTAGAAGAAATGGATTTGAAATGGCAATATTTTATGTTAGTTCGAAGAACGAAGAAAATTTTCAATAGAACTGGCAAGAAAAGATTGAATCAGGATGATAAAATTGGATTGGACAAGTCAAAGGTTAAGTGTTATAAGTGTCATGTTTATGGACATTTTGCACGAGAATGTCCAAGTTCCACTGAACATAAATTGAAATCTGGTTAACATGCTCATTTGGTTATTCATTCACCAAATGAAGCTCCCAAGGTTGAAGAACATCTGTTACTTTTGACAAAACATGTCAGAGGTGTTTTGGCATCCAGATGAATTTGCCTAGAATGCAGATTCTGAAGCAAAAATGAAACATGCTCACTATTGCTTTAACAACTCGTCATGTTGAAGATGATGTCTTAACTGCTTCTGATTCAAGTTCTCAAATATCTTTGATTGATGAAGTTCCAGTTAAGATGGTTGAAAGTCAAAAGGTTGAGAGTTTAAAATGTCTTGAGTGTGTAAGATTGGGAAAGAAGAATGCAACTCTTGTGAAAGATTCTGAATTATTGTATGGAGAAATTGCACTCCTAAAGAAAGATTTGGAAGAATTCCAGAAGAAATATTATGAATTGGTCCATGTTCATGAGGATGTTTTGAAAAAAAAGAGTAGATTGGCAGAAGAATGTGGAAAAGCAAAAGCTGAAGCTTTAGATGTAGCACAGGATTTTGAAAATTTGTTTGAAAGAGTTATCCGGTTCAACAAAAGTATGAAGAAGCTAATGCTCTTGTGATTGAATCTGCTGCCACAATTGAAAAATTACAAAACAAAATTTCTATTCTTCAAGATGAAATATTCTTTATCGGGATAAAAATAAAGTTTTGACAAAAGATGTTGAGATTTACAAGAAGAAAAGAGAAAGTGTACTTAAAGAATTGTTTGCTGAATGTGAGATCCGAAAGTTGCAAACGTATGAATATGATGATCTCAATGCAAAGTTCATCAAGTCAAAAAAAATAAGTGTTTGATGCTCAACAGAAAATCTGTGAATTGAAGTTGGAAATTTTGGAGTTACAAAGGCAAGTGAAGAATTGCAATTTGTCCCCGACATTGCTGAATTTCTTATACAAGCAAGATAGGAGTGAGGATAGTTCTAAGAAGGATGATATTCACATGGTTCCTCAACCGGTGGATTTATCTGAGGTTACGTCTGCTCCGCTTGATCCTAAAGACGAATTGCATGATTATTCAAAGTTTGCCACTGCATCCAAGAAGAAGAAGTCAAAGTCTAAGAAAAAGGAAAAGTCTTTGGGTGAAGCTCCGAAATTTAGTTCAAAGTTTATTTTTTTAGAAAATGAACAAGTTTTTGATAACTGTGGTGCAAGTACTTCATCTGCAACTGAAGAAGACAAAGTTTTGGTTGAGAAGAATAAACTAAATGACATCAAAGCTAAATTCACTAGAGAAGCTAAGGGGAGAGAAGCTTCTGGTTCTTCTTCAAGTTCATCAAAGACACCAAGTTATAAACACAAAGGTTTGGGTTTTTAGGTCAAGGAAGCACCGGTTCAAGCTAAGAAGCCAGAAAAAGCTAAGCAGATTTCAAAAGTTAAAGTTCCAATGAAATCATCGCATCTGAAAGAAAAATCTTATTATTCTGGAAGGTCATCATCTTCAAGGAGTCCATCTCCTAGGTATGACTCTTCTGATGATTTCTTTGATAATTTTGATTCTGAACATTCTTCTGGTATTCAAAATTCAAAGAATTTTTCAAATATGCTTAAATTTCGAGAAAGACTTTGTTATGCATGTCGTCAACCTGAACATCTTGCTGCTCATTGTCCGATGACTGCATAAATCCACAACACTGCTAAATATATGGATAACAAATATAAGATTTTTGATGCACCATGTCTCCAAAGGTTAAATCAACTTGTAAGCCGTCTTGGTCTAAACCGAGTACGCCAGTTGATACTGATTTCGATTCTGATCAAAAATCAAAATCTTTAAAGATATGAAAACTAAAGATTGTTTCCAAGGCCCACAGTGACTATGTGTAAGACACTGGGCGACTCGACGCTGTTGAATCGGGTCGATCCCAAAGCGACTAATGTTTTATTTGGTGTCAGCAGGTATTTCAGGAAGACCTTTCGGTCATTGAAAATTGATGATTGTGAAATATCTGTGATAACTTTAATTGCATTTCCAAATCAATTTGGTTTTTCAAAATGCTACTCAGCAAGTGTTAGTGTTGGTTGATCAATTTCTGATTTGTTTTTCACTTCGTCTCATTTTGAGGGGGAGTTTGATTTTGCAAAAATACAAAAATAGTGTGTTGTTTTTCAAATGTTTAAAAATAAAAATCTATAAATAGAGTTGTCGTTTTTAGGGGGAGAAATTTGAAAAGACAAAAACATTGAAAAATGCAAAAATCCAAAACATTGAAAAATGAGAAATTGTATCCAACATGATTGAGAAATGATAGTACATTGGCTTACATCGACTGCTCATGGATAAAATAGATAAAAAAAGGCCATAAGATCATTTGATCGATGTGTAAGGTAGGCTCGGCAAATCAGAAAGTATTCAAATGTGATATACACTAAATCAGATGCTTGATCTAGTGGACACATCTTGATGCATATCTCACGATATATCAAGAAAAAGATATGTGAAAAATAAAATGAGAAGTCATTTTCTATACATGTGTTCATTTTGCAAAGATTTAAGCTTGTTTGATTTTCTTTATTTTGTCAAACGATCGGAGTTTCTATGCGTATCGAAAGATTGACTTGATCGTTGTTCGTTTAACGTTATGCTTTATATTCTTTGGTGTTTCGTATTACTCATCGGACTTTCTCTGCGTGTCCACAAGACCGACCTGATTGTTGTTGAGTTATACAATTTCAACTTGTTTTATTTTCTTATTTTGTTAAATCCGAGGCCTTTTTGCGTATCGAAAGATCGACAGGTAGACGATTTAACGTTCTTATTTCTTTTTGCATGGAACACAGTTGACTATATCATAAATACAATCACTATGTGATAAATCACAAGTGAAATCACAAAAATGTGATAAGCAAAACGTATCCGGGTATGTCTGATAGTGTGGGGTATACTGGTCAAAGCAAATTTAATCAATACCTTAACATATCCAGATGTTATGAGAATGATTCTGCCCGAGTTTAAAGTTGGATAAATTATACCTGCAAGCGACATGGTTTATGTGCTACAATAATTGAAATTGAAGTGTAGTTCAACATGTTATGTCCAATATGATCTCAAGTTGTGATCTTTCTCTCAAAAGACAAAAATGGTGTTTGATTCTGTATTGCATTTACTTTCAATATCGAAGGTACCAAAAAAGATTTTAGATGTGTTTTGATATAAAGTTTCTAAAAATCAAAAAGATTTTGTTTCTTATTTCTTTTCAATTGATCAACACGGAATACGAAATCAAATTTCAAAATCAAAATATCTTGGAGTCTCGAAGGGACGTTTTGCGCCAAAATTATTTATGTTGGCAGGTTTCTAAGTGGAAAGAGAACATCACAACTTGAAGTCTTCTGAAGATGATTGATAAAGAGATTACACACGATGCAATATCAGGTATTCAAAATTGAACTCATCGTCAAGTCGAAGGATAGTTTGATAGAAGATACAAGATACAAGCTTTAATGAAGAAGTTGATACAGCACATGCCGAGGGGGAGTTTGTTGATACATGGTTCCTGATTGTCATGTGAAGTATAGAATACAAGACAAAGTCATGCTAGCTTGCTGTGGTCCGAACCCTAGGCGAACCCCAAGTTCGGACACCGGCGAACCTGGTCCGAACCTGAGGTTCAGCCCATCAGGTTTTAGTTAGTATATATAGCTTGTCTTGTGTTGTATTCAGAAGCTCTTGGGTGATATTTCTATCCGTGTATTATGTGGTTTCTCTGTGGTTAATACAAAGTTTTTTGTATTTACATCTCGTGTCATCCTCGTTTAACATTGATTTCTATACGATTAAGTAGACGATCATACGCTCACGCATTTTCATATCACATTAAACAAACAAATATGATCCATGCAAATAAATGTGACTTATGTGATGTGAATTATGTTAACCTATGTCTTGGTATACATGTTTAGTGATTATAGTAATGTAGGCGAACACCCGAACCGATCCTGAGCCTTGATCAAGAACAAAGAAGAAATTCTGGCAACTAGACCGCCACGCCACGTGACGAATCTAAGTGGGAGAGGGCGCGACACGCGACCGCCCCAGGATTTGGAACCCGACTAATTTGTCTGCCGTGACACGCGGCGAGCTCCAATCGCTTGTGTAGCGACACGCGACGCCCCCAGATACGACAAAAACCCTAATTTTTCAACTATAAATAAATGTGTTCGGTTCTATTCGATGGGTTACTGGTTTGCCGACTTGGAGAGACGTCTGGAGTGATCTAGGAGCATAGGAATTTGTCTAGGAGCAAGGAATCGAAGCCGGAGTCATCAATCTTCATCAAACGACATTTAATCTCCTTTGGTTGCGTGAATCCCTTGGTATCCCTCTCCGTTTCTATTCTTTATTATGAACCCTAATCCGTCCAAACAGAATCCATGTAGTCCATTGTTTGTTTATTCGTCGAGGTAGCGATTATTGATGAATATTGCATGTCGAAACTTGATAACATGATACGAATTCGAGACTTGCCATGATTGATCTTTCTCATGATGTAGAATCTAATATAGTTGGTGATTGTGCATTTCAGTATTGATATGATACTTGTATGCATAGTCTTGATCACATAGATAGGTTCTACATGTTGGAAATCGGTAAAATTATATGATGTTCATCACTTACTGAAAGGGAAACCTTTTAGATTCTATAATTTTTATACGTGAAGTTTGGTGCATGATTAAAACATGTTAATGGCATAGGTGTGTTTGGATAAAGATATAACAATGTTTGGAACACTAAAACCGGTTGAAAGTTTCATGTTTGGTAGAACCTGCTAAATGATGAAAAACTTTGTTCATCTAAACGTGGTATAACTTGTTATAGGGTTAAATGAATAGCATGATAATTGTTGTGATGTTTCTAGGATGTCAAATAATTACTAGTGGGTCAGTTACATTTAATTTACTATGCTTAGTTGGTAGTATATATGTTCATAAAGTGCTAAAAATAGTAACTTTATCGTTATGCATGTTCTAAGGTGGTTGTTATGTATGCCATTTGTTATCACTTTAAATCGGTTTGAAAATTTCATGTTACTGGCATGACTTGCTTATTAAGGAACTTTCTTTTTCACGAAATATGTTCTACATTGCTATGTTAGGACATGTTAGCTTTTGTTTGTGATACATGAACATTAATTGGTAAATTACTCATGGATAATCTAATAAACAAATCACAATGGGTCGTTAGGTTAACTTGCTCGTTTTGGTCAATACGAGTCTATTTTGGTAAACACGTAGCATAGTCAAACTCACAAACACTTGGAGTCGTTTGGATATTGTTGATGCATAATATGGCAGATGCTGGATTGGACAAATACTTGAAAGAAATCAAGAAAAACAAAGAAAACCTAGACTAGGCGAACCCTGTCCGAACTTTGGGCGAACTGGCAGGCGAACTGCAGTTCGGCCCAAGGCTCAGTTCGGACAGTCGGGGTTCTTATATATAGTTGATAGGTTTGTAATTTTTGTAACGTTTTGGCTAGTGTGTGCGAAACCTAAGGTGTTTCTCTGAGTCTTGTAACCTCTGATATTGAGTGCAATACAAGATTGAGTTATTTACCTTTGCGTTTGATTACTTTGTTTAGACAATAGATATGAGTTGATCACGATTCACGCATCCCACGCTCTTTCAGATACGATAGGAACTTCAGACCAAATTGGACTTACATTTACACATATACATATGTTAGGTGGTAATTAGGATTTCACCTGCATAACGCATACGAGTCAGCTTCGGTTGCGAAACGTATAGTGACTGGAACTATAGTCTAGCTAAATATCGATATATATGTATCTAAATTTCTGCAAGAATTGAACTTACTTTTTGTTTAAACCTTTAAACTCACCAACCTTTGTGTTGACACATTTTAGTAGGTTTTTCTCAGGTAACTAAGGTATGAAGCACGTTGGGCGCTTGTGTTGTGCAAAGCTTTTACATAAACTTTACTTTACGCTTCCGCACTACTTAAAACTGTTTTGGCTTAT
>JBCNJP010000027.1:59820601-59926143 GCA_039602395.1 Deinandra increscens subsp. villosa
TATAATTAATACGGAACCGTATATCACAAATTGCATGTTTCTTAAACTTTACAACTCATTGTGAAAGACATGGCAGTTGGTTATTATAACTAGCTATCGATAGTTATGTTGCTACGTTAGTGGGAAAACCCTTCAATGTGAGTCAATCACTATTGATTGACAACTTGTTGTTAATGCCTACTTCTCGCTAAAACCCGACCATTGTCATTGATGATCAGGTTATCACTAATTAATTGATCATGATCGAGCTCCTACTGTCCACCATTTCAATGCAACTTTTCATTAATCAGCTCAATTTCTTTTTTTTTGAACGGCCAACAAATGCCCCGGAAAACCCGGGGACTATTTACACCAGTTGAGCTCATTCCAGGGAAAATCCACCTCCGCGAGCGGCCGGGTGGTAAAACCTGGGAGCTCAGGGATCGAACTTGTGACCATACAGCCCCAATTTCTGCTAGTGATGTTTCCTCTTGGACCACATGCAGTAGGTGAGTTTTCTCAAAAAAATTGTAATTTTAGATGGTGTTATGAAGTTCAACTTCTTGTTGAACTTATGGGTTGACCGATTGCCGCTAAAAGGGAAAAATAAAAAATAACTCGGTTGTAATACCTTTTAGATTATCAAATAATTCATTAGTTGTTAAATCCTTTTCAAAATGCTAAAATATTGTTATTTTGTATCTATCGGTTTCAACAAACGTAAAAATATTGCCGTCAGATTCTGGTCAATACGAGACTTCTTGATCCGTCCAACTAAAACTGTTATAAATTTGAGCGAGTAATATTATAAAGTTTTACTACACAGAAAACAGTGATATCTAGATAATATATTATAAATTTGAGTGATATCTAGCCTAGATAATATATTATAACAATAATCGTGATGTTTAAAATTCCTTTGTCGTCTATAAGCGGAAAGTTAAATAAATTACGTCTTCCAAAGCCAAAGCTAATTAAATCGAAGGGATACGTGTCAACTATTTATTATGATTAAAGAAATAAAATAAAAAAAGAAATAGTTGGGGGTATGGCATAGTGGGAGAGACTTTTATATACAAGCATTAGTTAGAGAGGTTCTAGGTAATATATGAGTGTTGCATGAAGATTTGATAGTCTTTATTACGCGAGCTTATTAGGATTTGACAATTTTGTGAAGTTTTTTTTTTTTTGAACGGCAGATAATATTAAAACGCTAGCAAGGAGCTAGAAATTACAAAGTAAAATTGAAACTACACCAACTCGGCCAATCGAGAGACCGAAAATGACCCCTAGACTTAATCCAAGTAAAAGACCAAAATTTGATATCGTCGATGAGTTCGTCCACTCTCTTGATCCGATTGTTGAAATGAATGTCATTTCTAGCCTTCCAAATAACCCAAAGAGTTGTGATGAGGATACAATGGAGAGCTCGATTCATCTTTTTAGAGAAGCCCCGAGATTTATGCAAAGAAAGGACTTCAACCACCGACGAGGGAAAAGGCGAGGGAGCTTTGCACCATTGAAGAACAAGGCTCCAAACGAGATCCACCCTTGGGCATCTAAGGAAGAGATGGTCGGTAGTCTCCTGATTTGAATTACAGCCTTCACAAGTGATGTCCAAAGCAATGCCACGGAGGGCGAGGTTAACCTTCGAAGCAATTTTATTTAGCCCCGCACGCCAAACAAAAGCGTTCACCTTTAAAGGGATCCACTTACACCAATAAAAACCATAGCTTGAGGAGCCTAGAAGAAGATCCTCCACCTCCCGACGAACATTCCTAACCGAGAAGTCGGTTCTTGTACCTATGTCCCATCCCCAAAAATCCGGCGAGTTTGAACAGGAAAAGGGGGCGAGAAAATTCTCACAATCCTGCAGATGACGGAACGCCAAAGGAGGGAGAGCAGGCCCGATCGTGTAATCTTTTAGTTTTTTTAGTTTAATGTGATTTGAATCGTCCTAAATATCCATTTAAACATCAATATAAGTTCATGTGGTATGAGTCTGGTGTGAGTGGAAGTCCCGTCGTGAAATACCACCCCATTTGTCTCCATGCGTGAGTTGTAGGTGTGAGTTGTAGGCATGTGAATTGCCATGTAATACACGACTTTGTTCTTCCTTGCAATCATCCAATCATTTGTTTCCGAATTTTAATTTTTTATTTTATGTATTAAAAAGGTTAAAGAAACAATAAAAAATATAAACTCACACCACACAATTCACTAACTCATACCACTCGTGTATGAGTAATTGGTTTAATGAGTCCACACACCGCCTATGTAGAACTCACTATACAAACTCATAGACACATACCTCATGCTCTAAGGTTTACGTACTAGAGGGGTTCCCGTTTGATGCGATGGGGAATACAACATACTAATAGAGATGCTGGTAAAACGTTTGAACAATTAATTAGTAAAATATAATATAGATTTCAATGTTTAACAAAAGTTTATAATATTAAATAAATATGAAATCATATATAATAAAAATAATTTTGAGAATTGATTAATAGGAAATTGATTATTTACAAAATTAGATTTCTATTATTTAGTTAATCTTTTTGTATTTAAATATAATTAAGTAACCCAATTTTATTAAAGACAATTTTAGACCATCAGACGCTTAAAAGTTGACTAAAAAGACAACTGGGTCTTGTTTAAATGTATAATAATATAGTATAGATAAGCAGATTGAAGGTTCGTATATAACCGCACGGTAACCCTAGACAAAATCATCTCCAAAATCTTGGCAAATCGTTTGGCGGGTGTCATTGATAGTGTGGTTAGCCCAATGCAATCGACCTTTGTGAAAGGGAGATAGATTTTGGATGGCCCAATGAAGTTGAATGAGATTATTGATTGGTTATCTATCAAGAACAATAAGTCGTTTCTTTTCAAGATTGACTTTGCCAAAGCTTATGATTTGATGTCTTGGGAGTACGACTCTATGTTGGATTTTATGGGTTTTGGTGGTATATGGTGGGGAGGATTCGTGCTTGTCTCACTTTAACTAAATCCTCGGTCTTAGTGAACGAAAATCCTTTTAAAGAATTTAATCTTGGTCGTGGTTTGAGACAGTGCGACCCCATAGTTCCTTTCCTATGCATTCTTGTTATGGAAGGCTTGCATGTTTTTCTCGAAGATGTTGTTGAAGCGGGTCTATTCAAAGGTATACGTATAAGAATTGTTCATTTATCTCATTTATTTTATGCGGATGATGCTATGGTGTTAATCAGTGGTCGAAGGATAATTTTTGAAATACTGTGGAGATTTTGAGGTGCTTTCGCTTGGCTTCGGGTTTATTGATAAATTTACAAAAATCTTCGATTATTGGTGTTGGGGTTGACTCAAACGAAGTGGTGTCTTGGGCTAACTCGAGTGGGTGTAAATCGGAAGTCCTTCCTTTCACTTACTTGGGTTTGCCGGTTGTTGCTAATATGGCTCGGGTTTCTAGTTGGGATCTTATTGTGAATTGTTAAAAAAAAGGCTTAGCTCTTGGAAAAGGAACCTGCTCTCGATTGGTGGTCGTGCTACTCTCGTTAGGTCGGTGTTGGGTTCCTTGGGCTCATATTTTTCTCATTATTTTTGGATTCCTTCGAAGGTCAATAAAATTTTAGAATCTATCCGTGCAAAATTCTTTTGGAGGATCGAGGAGAACGCTAAATGTTCAAATTGGATTAAGTGGTCTCTTGTGCTTATGTATAAAGACCATGGTGGTCTAGGTTTTTATAGCCTATATGCTATGAACTTGTTTTTTTTTTTTTTACAAATGGAAGTCGATGTTTTTCTCGAATGCCTCTAGCTTGTGGACTTGTGTTATCTGCGCGATTCATGGAGAAGAATTTGGTGCTAATAGTATTGGTAAAAATCTAATGTTTGGAACCGTATTGTTATTACCACTAACAAAAGTCACGAGAAATGTTATGTTCCAATTAATG
Organism: Deinandra increscens subsp. villosa; assembly: GCA_039602395.1. Classification (NCBI taxonomy): domain Eukaryota; kingdom Viridiplantae; phylum Streptophyta; class Magnoliopsida; order Asterales; family Asteraceae; genus Deinandra; species Deinandra increscens. Next base: position 59,824,519 of record JBCNJP010000027.1, read on the forward strand.
TGATTACTAAAAAGGTGGGTAGAGGGGCGATGGTACTCGTTTTTGGAAGGACACTTGGCTTGGTGATTATCCGCTTAGTCTTACTTTTCCGTGTCTTTTTTCTCTTTCGTTGAATAAGGACGGTGCGATTATTAATTATATGGATGATTTGGGATGGTCTTGGTTTTGGCGCCGCATGGTTAGAAGATGTTGATGTGCTGCAAACACATCTTATATTTATGTGTAAATTGTATATTATTCGATCCGGTTTTTAGTCCATTTTGAGTCATTTTATATGTTTTTAGTTAAGTTTGGTTATTTGAGAAAAGTGGAGAAGAAATACAAGAAAAAAAAAAGTTGCTGAAAAGTAGGTCTAGGCGTATCGCCTAGACCGAAGGAAGAATCAGGCGATACGCGCGTGTGAAGCAAAGTCAAAGGTGGTCAGTCGGGGGTTGACCCGACTAATTTGTTACCTAGTGCCTCCAAGCGTATCTCTTGGAGGATCTATACGTCGTAAGCGATACGCGTAAACCTGGAAAACCCGCAAAACGCGCAAAACCCTAATTTTCAATATAAATTCGACTTTAAGGGTCTTGTTTTGGACTTTTCGACCTGCTACCGATTTTGGACGAACTTAGGGCGAATTTCAGAGAGGAGAAAGAGCTGGGATCAAGAGGAATCATCGGTGGATCAACTGTTCATCACATATAATATTTGGTTCATTGATTTTTCTCTTATTCTTGTTAAAACTCTAGACTTCATCATGGTTGCTGTAAAAGACTTGATCTTTATTATGTTTTCTGCTGTGACTATGATTGTATGCTAGGCTTTAATTAGTGCCGACTAGACCATTTAAATGATTAACTAATGTTTGCAATCTTATTTTGGCTATGATGATTTGATTGATGTGATGATTCTTTAAGTTTCATTGCTATCATAATTGTATGCATATGAAACTTGATTTAGGGTTGTAGTTAACATTCTAAACTGCTCAATCTGCGAATGTCTTTCGGTTTGGGTTGGGTAATCAATTGCGTGACTTTGTGTTTGTAGATGATATGGTTAGCTATTTAGTTGATCATAGTTTAGTTTATTGGTTATTATCTAGAATCTTGGGTGCCGCCCTAATTAGACAATCCAGGAAGTGATAATTAGGTCAGGTATTCGGGTTGGTTAATGACTTAGGATAACATGTCTTTGGGAGAGGAGTCCCTAGGAAGTTAGTCAATTTTCTATCCGTGTCAGTTATGATAGTTAGTGGTAGTTCCTGCTAACCTAAGGTGCCTTAGATTGTTTTGAAGGTGGTTAGGATTAGTTGAGGTAGGAAGAACTCAAAAGGTGAAGTCCTGTTCGAGCGTTAGAGTCATTAGCTAGATGGACTTAAAAGGTGAACTAGCCACCATCAGAGTTGTCATAGCCAGGTAAGGTTGTATATGAGTTAGGATTCGTGGTGCCTTTCTCTTATTTTATTTCATTCTTAAGTTTCCTGCTTTCGGCTAGTTAGTCGATTAGTTATTTAAACTAGTTAATTCAAACCTTAAAAACCAAAATCTCAAATTTCCATTCGTTAAGTCCTAGTTGAGTCTTGTTACGTAGTGTCTCTAGGGTTCGTTTCCCGATCTTCCATAAGTTATACCAACACCGATAGGTACACTTGCTTTTAAGTCGGTTAAGTTTTAGAAATTTCGGTAAAATTATGTGTGTCTAGGTCTAGGATAAATTAGGTATTTTTAGTAGTCGTTCCGAACACATTAAGTTTTTGGCGTCGTTGTCGGGGACACTTGGCAATAGCAAGATTAATTTAGGTCGTGATTAGGAAATTTTGAGTCTTTTTTAGATTTTTACGTGTCTAGAATCGTTAGAATTTTCATTCTCGAGTCTAGAGTTTAGGTTATTATTTTTCTTATTTTTATTTATTCTCTTCTGTTTTATGCCACATATCCGCTCACAAGGTCCGCCCGAGCATACACCATATTCTGATTCGGATCGGGATATTCGTGAGCGTTTCCCAAGTCTTCATGCGGAATTGGAAAATTTCATTTTCACCGTCACCCAATCTAAGCCACCTACTTCTACACCCGCTATCCGCGACACCACCGCTATTCCATTTCCTGATCTCTCCACCATGGCCGCACGAGTCACCGTTCACGTGCAAGTTAGCGCCGCCGATGAGGACGCTAGGTTTGCTATAGCTCAGACCACATCGCCAGTACTGCTAACTGGCAGGTTCCATCACACGTCATCGACACACTCATAAATTCATCCAATTCAATGGACGTGATGATGTAGACGCACCCACGCATATCTCCTGCTCTGTTCGTATCTGCAACACATTCGGCCTCACGGGAGTGTCGAGTGATGTTCTCTACCTGCGGTTGTTTCTATTTTTACTCGCATCTCGAGGTGACTTTTGGCTCGAGACTTTACCTCCGAATTCGATCGCCACTTGGGCAGATCTGAAGAGTAAATTCCTGAAAAAAATACCACCCTCCAGCAAAGGCTTCGCATACTCGGGAAGAAATCCACTCCTTTCGGATAGACCCCGACGAGCCTTACTCTGTGGCTTACGATAGGTTCAATACCCTTCTCAGCAAATGTCCACAACACGGGTTGACGGAGTGGGTGATAATCAAGAAATTCTACAATGGATTACCTTATGCTGTTCAGAAGGAGTTCAATATTTCGGCCGGATGACACATGATAGACAAGCTCACTATGGATGAATGTAAGAGATACGGTTGCCAAACAACAGACCTCCGGGGATCAGAGAGCCAGCTTGGCCCCGACTAGATCACTTTTTCCTTCTACACCTACCCGGGGTGTCCATCACATTGATTCAGAGGCAATGACTTCCCAGGAGCTCGAGAAAATATATAAGGCGATAGAAGAAATTCAACTCCACATCAAAGTCAAATGTGAGTTGTGTAGAGGCGCTCACGACACCCGTGACTGCCCGCTCGCCTCTGCGGAGTAAGTGGACTACATTGGTAACCGACCCTAATTCGGTAATTCTTTCCAGTCCGGGTGGAGGAGTGGACAAAATTCAGGATGAATGGATGGAGGTAACCCACCTAGTTTTCAACAAAGAAATAATAATTATTGTGGAGGCGAGGATGGGTCGAGTATGAAAAGTAAAATGGATATGATGGCAACCTAGACCCAGATGCTGACGCAGATAGCAGCAAGAGAGGATGCAACCAAGAAGAAGCTAGCGGAGCACGACACGTTACTAAGGAATCAACGGGCAGCTTTTCTCGACTTGCAGCATTCGGTGGGTGACATTAGAAAACAGCTGAAGGAGCTGAATAACCGAGGGGGTCATTTTTCCGTGAGTACCTATAAAAAACCCCAATGCTTCGGTTAATGCTGTTACTGATGGATTTTATAGTGGTGTTCGGGTGACACGTTTAGTAAGATTTTTTTTACTAAACTTATATATATATATATATATATATATATATATATATATATATATATATATATATATATAGGGAGAGGATCATTTGAGAACCAATTTGATTTGAGAACTAAAAAGAACTAATTTAAGTCACAAGTTTATTTACATGTATCCCCCCTCCCATGAATTGTAGTGGTCCCCCCTGAAATTTGTGGTTGAGATTTAGTTCTCTAAAGTTCTCATTTGAACCTAACCATATATATATATATATATATATATATATATATATATATATATATATGACATACCAGATAAACATATAATTATAGATTACGCAGTGGAATTAAATATACAACGCGAAAACCATAAAACCGTTACAGGATCAAATCACCGATTACACGTAAACACGAAAATAAAATAAATCGACAAAATAAATAAATATCAAAATAATCAGATTTAGATATACCTTAGCCGGACCCAAAAAACCGTTCGAGACACACCGGGATTCAACATGTCGATGCTAGGGCTGACCGAAACAGTGGACTCAAACCTGCAAGTCAGATCAGCGACAGGTGAAGACGTGATCATCTTTCGTCACCCCGGAAACAGCGGTGACTGCTGGATCTTGATCAATCAATTCCGATAAAGACGAAATAGTCCCGAAGCACAAACCGGAGACGGGGTCAGAAACCTCGTGCTCAACGGTTACCACCAGAGGCGCCACGGTGGCCGGCGGTGGTGGTGCTCCGATCGCCGGAGGTAGGTGGCGACGGTGGCCGGAGGAAGCTTCACCGGATAGAGCAGTGACGACCATGAGAGGGACATGATCGTGGAGGTGGCGGCAGCGACGGTGGCGCTCGTCGAGGGTACGACAACAGCGGTCATGGCGGCGGCGCTAGGAGCGGCGACGACATGGTTGTGCGATCGGGGCTGGGCGGCTGCGTATGGCGGCTAGGAAATGGCGGAGCTGCGGCGGGGCAGCAACGAATAACGACGGGGAACGGCGGGCAATGGTGGCGCCTAAGGGAGGCCGATGGTGGTTGGTCCAGAGGAGCTGGCCGAAGATCGCATAGAGGGAGAGAGAGAGAGAGAGAGAGAGAGACTGGGGTCTTTTTCTAGTTTGCAATTAATTCACCCTAATCTCTCAAATCAGTTATATATTTATAAATGATCTAAACCTATTCGAATCGTATTCAAATTGATTTAATCTCATTTATCTACATATTAAACCTTTTAATTTATTCCTCTCATTTATCCACTAACTAATTAATTTATCTGATTTTTAAATCATAATTTAAATAAATACAATTAATTAATTAATTAAACCTTTATATAATTACTAAACTATTTTAGTAAATAACTATCCACCAATTACTTTACTTAGTAATTAAGTTTCGTTCATTTAACTGTTTACTAAATAAATCAGATATTATGACATGTTGACCCTAGTGTAACTCTTACGGGTCAATAACCGGGTCGCTTACGCTAATTTATCGGATTTGGACATACTATATCCAAAAGTCTCCCATTGGACTGATCCAGACAATTTAACGTGTACAGTCAGAAGCACTCTAGCTATGCTTGATGATCCAACCAGTCATGACACTTTAAGTCTTCAGCCAAGGTATATTTGTAAACCGGACAGAATACATTAGGACTTATGGTATTCATAAAGTCAGTTGATCCTTTTGTATAAGATATCTGATGAACTATGAGACATGGCTCTCATACTATGTTATATCATTTTCTTGTACTAGACTCATAGTGATCCAATCAAACACACAGTAAGTTTGGATGAGGCCTTACACTAATTACTTGAAACCAATGTTGCAAAAGACGCTAGGCGGTACCTAGGCGGCCGACTAGGGAATTTAGATTAATCGGCCTATGCGGGGATTAATCGGGGATTAATCAGTCCTAGTAAATTACAAAGAATTATAAATTTTCTAGAGACTATATATTGTAATATGTCTACATGTCAAATATCAAAAGTTACTACTTAAGTAGTTAGTAGTTAACACTTACTAGTATTAAGTCATAAGTCCTAACAAAATGATACAACTTAAAAATACTAAAAACACTTCAAAAACTAGTAGTAATAAAGACTTCTAAGTGAAAAAAAAGATTTTTTTTAATTTAACCCGCCTAAAACCCGCCTAAAACCCGCCTAGGACCCGCCTAGCGCCTAGCCGACTTTGACCGACTTTGACCGATTTTGACCCAGGGCGCCTAGACAGCCCGCCTAGCCAAAAAGCACTACGGACGATGCCCACATAGCGCCTAGGCGCCGATTAATCGGCCGCCTGGGCCGCTTTTTACAACCCTGCTTGAAACAACGAGGGCACCTTGATATCTAGCCATTGTATAATAATTTATACAATAGTACAGAATCCCATATTGCCCGTATACAACTCCCACTAAACATTAGATCTATTCCCAAAAGTAGTCTTTATAACTGGCAGTTACGTAACAATGGTTGACTATAATCAAAGAATACATCTTGGTAAACGAAAGTACTAGTATACGTCTCAGGTCGGAGGACACAATTGAGTATACCTTTTAATCCAAGAAATATCTAATCCATGGAGTTTCATTTTATGCGAGTTACGTCCAACGTTATTCTTTAATAAGGCCTCTAAGTTTTGAATGTCAACTCCTTTGAGATCCATAAGTTTAGAGCAGTCTTACTTCAAATACCGTTCCCATGATTTTGATCGACTACAGACAATTTAGAACAATTTCTTGGATAATTAAACGTACTAAAACGAACACAGTTATATAAGTCTTTAATTGCATTCTACAATGGAATAAGAATAATAAATAGATAACTGTTCAAGGTTCGTAGATCCAAATACTAAATCAAAACATATTAGCCAATTTAAGTCCTATTGCTTTCTCTATGATAATCATGAGCAGCTTGAGCCATGGGCTTAGTGAACGGATCAACTAAGTTTTGATCTGTGTCTACTTTGCTTATGCAAATATCTCCTAGTTCCAGTACTTCTCTAATGTAGTGGAATTTTCTAAGAATGTACTTGGTTTTGTGATGTGTGCTAGACACATCTAGACACATCTGGATTTCCTATGTATTTTGCATATAAATTGAGTTATTTTGAGTCATTTTTTATTTTGTTTTTATCCATTTTATAGTAATTGAGTCTTAATGTGGTGTTGAGTCATTCTTGTATATTTTGGTATGAGTGTAGATAATTATTTAAGTCTAGTATTTAATTATGTCAATGTGCTTAAAAATTGTTCAAATATATTTGGTTGTAGGTTGATATACGAGTCCAGGGGGATAGTATGACATTACATCAAAGATGAAGGACTGGCGTAGATTTAAAGGAAAGTTGAGGGATGAAAATAATTAATCACTAAGTTCCAAGGATTTGCGTCGTATTAATCAAAGTTCAAGGGGGTGAATTGGATTTATATGGAAGTTAAATGTGGATTAAATTGTGAATTCGGATGAAAGGAACGAGAAGTGAGTTTTTAGTGGAAAGAAACAAACAAAAAGAAAAAAATAATAAAGAGGACAGAAGGCTACGCATACAGGGGACTGGCGAAGGAATTAAGGAGGGGGGGGGGGTTGGATGGGTTCGAACAACAATTTTCAGCCGACAAAAAGGAATTCCAGGGAGAAATTTGGACGTGAAGGAGGAATAGGAACAAGAGGAGACCACCCGTTTTAATCATTCAACTACTATTCACTCATTCGGGTTTTTATAATTCTTCCTTTCTTGTATTCAATTAAACCTAAAATCATGTTTCTTGTTCAAGATTCAATCTTTATTGTGTGTTTAAGCATGAACATGATGGTAGGCTAAATTGCTTATATCACCTAGACTGTATGACGAATATTTAGTATTTTACAACTTTATTCGGTTTTGGTGATTTGATTGATGTATGATGATTCTTTAAATTCCGCTAATTGGTATGAATGATTGCATGTGTGTGTGAACTAGGGCTATGAATAATTCTTTAGACTTGTCCAATCTGCAAATGTCTTTCGGTTTGGGTTGGGTAATCGGGTAGTGTGACTGTGTATGTGCTACGTGATATGCTTAGCTAATTTTGGTTATTCATAGTTTAGATTGTTAATCATTGCCTTGGTTTCTATGTGCTGCTTTTCCTAGACAAGCCATGAGGTGATAGGATTATCGAGTAATCGGGTTAGTTAGTGAACTAGATCAACATTATCCCACAAGGAAATGCCCTAGGAAAGTAATTAACTTGTTATTTTGTGTCATTCGTATTAGTCCGTGGTAGCTCCTGCTAGCCTAAGGTGCCCTAGAGTCTGTCGAAGGTGGTTAGGTTTAGTTGAAGTGGGATGAATTTAAAAGGTGAACCCTTGTTCAAGCGTTAGAGACACTAGTTAGGAACAAGCCGGGAGGTGACCTAACCGCCATCAGAGTTATCAATCACCGAGTGAAGTTGAGAGTATTAAATAGGAGTCTAGGTCTAGGGGGTGTCTTTCGCATATCAGATTATTTCCTTGGTTGTCCTGCTTTTGTTTGTTAGTTGCGTTAGTTAATTAATTTAGTTAATTAAATATTCAAAAACCAAATTCATTCAAATTTCCTATTCTTTTAGTCCTAGGTCGAGTCTAGCTACATAGTGTCCTTAGGTTCGATATCCGGTCTTCCATAACTATTCTGCAATCCGACAGGTACACTTGCCTTAGGGTTCGGTAGAGTTTAGGATTTTCGGTAAAATTATGTGTGTCTAGGTCTAGGTTATTGACATACTTGAGGAGGAGCTCTGTTGAGAGCTTTTAGTCATCTTCAGCTTTGCAGATGAACGGGACACTTGGTTTCCAGGTGTCTCACTTCATTGTATTCAAAGCAGATGCACTCCATGAGAGGTGGCGGCTTTGACTTTTCTGCTTTTTTTTTGTCTTTGTCCATATGAACTTTAGTCTTGGATTTCTTCTTGACACCTCCATCTTTGACCCTAAGCACATCGGATGTGGTTCTGATTTGAGCACTTGGTAGAAGTGCTATTAGTTGGTCCAGTGTTTCCACTTAACAGTTGATCGCATGAATGCGATAACATTCGGGCAGCGTACTAAGGACAACGTCCAATGCCATACACTCAGGTATGGGGAGCCCTAGCTCAATCAGTTGGTCACGATGGGCCTTCATTATCACGACATGTTCATAAATAGAGGAGTCCAAGATACTTAACAATTCACAAAATTTTGAAAAATAGAGTACCGTTCCTCTCTCTGTAGTAACTTAACTAAATCTTTGAGCTTCTGAACAATTTCGTAGGCACTCATGTCATGCAAGTTGTACCGAAAATCCGGTGACTAGCTGGATAGGATAAGCTCTGTTACCTCATTAGAGTTATTGGTATGCATATCCAGTTATGCCTTAACACGGTCATTAAGCAAGAATGATGGCAGATTTGGTATAGGCATGTCCAGGACATATGTACCTTAGTATTTTCATATGTTTATGTCTCTTAAATGTTAGCACGCCTTTATTTTTTATGAAAGTAAATTCGATTTTGATGGCGCTCGCATATTCCATGTTCCATTAATCTAAAATTTTTAGCTTACTGTTAGTGTTATTTGTGCCAAAGCCTATGTATTTCCCTTCATGATTGCGACTTGAAGGATACGCCACTAGGTTAGGTGATTGAGTTTAGATTTACATGCTACCCATTCAGGATCGCAACTTGGTGGATGCATCCATGAATTGACGCTCTAAATTTTTAAAAGTTGCTCAAATTTCATCCATTCATCATTTATTCCATTATTTTTGAGACCTACATATACTTAAATACTATGGTAGGAAAACTTATACGGTTTAAACCTAGGCCCCATGATATCTTGAGACATGATTAGGGTAAAGTTGTGATTTTTGAGAGTGGGACCAATTAGGTTCAAATGATGCTACATAATAAATAAATACTAATTGATGCATTTGGGGCTAAAGGTCGGTGGTTGGGTTTAATCGGATCAAATTACCTGTAATCGAGCTAGGCTATTGTTAATTTAATATGAATTTGATAAATTAATAAGATAGAAATTGAGGCCCTGGTTATGATTCTATTTGCATTTTTTTCGGGAATGAAAAATGGGTAAGTATGGGGATGTTTGATGTGTTGCGAACACATCTTATATTTCCGTGTAAATTGTATAGTATTCGAGTCGATTTTAGTCCATTTTGAGTCATTTTATATGTTTTTAGTTAAGTTCGGTTATTTGAGTCTTAATTATGTGTTTTTCGTGTCTTTGTTGGTAAATGATGATTTCCCGAGGCCAAATGATAATTGGAGAAAAGTGGAGAAGAAATACAAGAGAAATTTTTTTTTTTGCTGAAAAGTAGGTCTAGGCATATCGCCTAGACCGAAGGAAGAATCAGGCGATACGCGCGTGTGAAACAAAGTCAAAGGCGGTGAGACAGGCGTTGACCCGACTAATTTGTCACTTAGTTCCTCGAAGCGTATCGCTTAGAGGATCTATACGCTGTAAGCGATACGCGTAAACCTCGAAAACCCGCAAAACCCTAATTTTCAATAAGTTCGACTTTAAGGGTCTTGTTCGGGACTTTTCAACCTGCTGCCAATTTTGGACGAACTTGGGGCGAATTTCAGAGAGGAAAAAGAGCTGGGATCAAGAGGAATCATCGGTGGATCAACTTTTCATCACATATAATATCATGTTCATTGACTTTTTCTCTTATTCTTGTCAAAATTCTAGACTTCATCATGGTTGTTGTGAAAGACTTGATCTTTATTATGTCTTCTGTTGTGACTATGATTGTAGGCTAGGTGTTTAGTGAGGCCTAGACCATTTAGATGATTAACTAATGTTTGCAATCTTATTATGGCTATAATGATTTGATTAATGTGATGATTCTTTAAGTCCCATTGCTATCATAATTGTATGCATGTGAATACTTGATTTATGGTTGTAGTTAACATTCTAAACTGCTCCATCTATGAATGTCTTTCGGTTTAAGTTGGGTAATCAATTGCGTGTCATTATGTTTGTAGTTGATTTGGTTAGCTATTTGGTTGATCATAGTTTAGTTTATTGGTTATTATCTAGAATCGTCCTAATTAGACAATCTGAGAGGTGATAATTAGGTCGGGTAGTCGGGCTGGTTAATGACTTAGGATAACCTGTCTTCGGGAGAGGAGTGCCCTAGGAAGTTAGTCAATTTGCTATACCGTGTCGGTTATGATAGTTAGTGGTAGGTCCTGCTAACCTAAGGTGTCCTTGATTGTTTCGAAGGTGATTAGGATTAGTTGAGGTAGGAAGAACTCAAAAGGTGAACTCCTGTTCGAGCGTTAAAGTCATTAGCTAGGAAGGTTGTAGATGTTAGTTAGGATTCTAGGTCTAGGTGATGCCTTTCTCTCATTTGATTTCATTCTTAAGTTTGTAGATGATTTCATTCTTAGTTAGGATTCTGGGGGAATGTGCTTTCTCGGATGCTTTCGAGAAATTGGTTTGGAATTTAGACGATGACTCAAGCTTTTCGGTTAGAGTCTTGCGTAACTGTATAGATCGTTTCTACTTTCCGGTTGGAGACTTTGAAACTCTCTGGTTGAGATTTGTTCCTAAAAAATCAATATTCATGTTTGGAGGTTGCTTTTGGACGGTTACTGACTCGCTTAAACCTTTCGTTACGTGGTATTGATATTGATTCTTCACGATGTCCTCATTGTTCGAATAACATCGATTCAACTTTTCATCTCTTTGGTGAGTGCACTGTGGTTACAAAAGTGTTTGATTGGATTACGGGTTGGCTTGGTATTGATAGTCTTCAGCTTAGCTCACCAATGGAGTTTCTTCAATCAATTGTTACATGTTTCATATGGGAAGAAGGATTTGATCAAGCCCATCATTTACACTTCTTGGTGGATTATTTGGAGATTTACAAACTGCGTGGTCTTTCAACCTAATAAAGCACGGAACGACGAGCTTTCTGACAACATCGTTTTCTATTCGTATACTTGGTTCGTGAGTAGAAATCATAAAGTCAATATGTCTTGGGACGAGTGAATTTTAAATCCGTTTCATTTCATGTAAGTTTTAATTTTCCTTTCTCTCCTTGAGGGAGATTTGTTTATAATATATATCGCCGTTAAAAAACACACACATTAGACAATATTAAGGATGTTGTCAAAACAAACAATAGTTACATACAAATAAGTATTATTTATAAGTTCATCTTTTATCTAGACTAAATTACAATTTTTAACCTTTATACTTTATAAAACTTTGGATTTTGACCTTTTTTAAAAAATCTTTCAAGTTTTACCCTTTATTTGAAAACTTGTTTCATGTTTTAACATTTACACTAACTCAGTTAATTTCTCCATTAGTTTTCTAATTAAGGGGGTAGTATTGTAACTTTATTTGAAAACTTGTTTCATTTTTTAACCTTTACACTAACTTTACAAACCATATTTGGATTTTTTAGGGCGGTAGTTAAAAAAATCAATTAACTTGTTGGTTTTTTTAGTTTTATTTTTTAATATATTTTTTTAATAAAAGTTGTTTTATTTCTTTATATCTCTTTTTTAATCTTGTCAAAATATTCTTATGTGTGTAAATATTTACTTATTTTTCTCGTATGAGAAGGTGTATCACATATGCAAAATTATTTCACATTCAAGAAAGTATTTTTTTGTATGCCTGTAATTTTCAATTTGATCATCTCTATGTATATACCTATATATCATCTATTTTATTTATTATTAATATAGAAGTTCTTAGATACAATAATACGATATTGTAATATACAATTACAAAAATAATAAAACTAATAAAAACATAAAACAAAAGAGAAACCGGAAAAAACAACTATATAATACCTATGTATAAAATAAAGTTTTTTAAAAATTATTTTATTCTAAAATATTATTGATTAAGAATGTGGATATATAAAGGATTTAAGGTGTATGCTTAGGGTTATATTTAAATTCATCTTCTTTCATCTCTTATTGATTGAAATTAGAGGTGTACAAGCCGGTTTAATTTGACAACCAGACTAAGTTATGACCGATTTGGTTCTATCAAACTTGGTCAAAATCGGTTTGATTCGAAACCGAATTTGATCATAAACCGGTTTGTGATTGAAATCCGGAATCTGTGTTGAACCGTTTGGGATCGGTTTGTTTCAACCCGTTATGGAACCGGTTTTCAATATTTAATATTTTTTATTTTCAAATACAATGAAAAACCAAACAAAAATAGCTATAATTCATTTATTTTATTTAAAATTTTAAAAATACAACAACAATAAACCATATATACAATCAAATAAAATTATAGTCTAGATAAAACGTTAATAACGATATATATGCATTACATTTTAGTCTAAAGTTACAATACTATCCCCTTTATTAGAAAATTAACGGAGAAATTTAACTAGGTTAGTGTAAAGTTAGTGTAAAGGTTGAAACATGAAACAAGTTTTCAAATAAAGGGTAAAACATGAAAGTTTTTCTAAAAAAGGTCAAAATCCAAAGTTTTGTAAATTATAAAGGTTAAAAATTGTAATTTAGTTTTATCTATGTAAACAATAAATATCAAATGAAATCTAGAAATTTGATTGAAACCGGAAACTTAAAAGTTTGCAAAAGCGCAAATTAAATCTTGATTTTTGTAATCTTCAATAGAAAGTGACACCATATACATTGACCTAACAATGTGTTATATAGTCAAGATATAACGTGGTATGTGTTCGAAACCCATATGATCATGTGTTCTCGAAAACACATGAGATAGGTAAAGCGTGTCTCATGTAAAATTTATAAAATGTTATAGAGAGTTATACATGTCTTTTACCATGTGTGGTTTAAATGGTTAAAAAAAAACTATGAGCCAAACCGCTAGATACAATTTTACAAAACATCAAGCCAAACGAACTAGGTTAGTCTTACTAAATTGTTTTAGTAGTTTAACGATCTGCTTTTGGTGTTTAAACTTATCATTTATCTTTAAATTCTTTAAATTGTTAGTTTGTAGACGAGATTTTTAAATAATAAAGTGGTCCACAAATGGAATATATACGTATAACTGACTAACTTCATTTGCTTTAATAACACATAGCCATGACCTTCGATAGTTCGCTTGACCAATTTCATAAAATGTCTTATGCCTGTGTAGCTTGATTCTATAGTGTATTTTCAAAAGGAGAATATACGATTGCATCTATAACATCCGACCTCTAATATCAACTAATATTATATGTTTTGCTCTTAAAAAGTTACTGAATTTAGTAATAAGTATCCACGTAAAAACCTTTTAAAGATTATTTATCCCTAAATTGTTCACATTTAAAATTACTTAATAATAGACTTCTCATCTCACCCATTTATATCGGAGGAAAATATGAACCACGTAAAATTAACACCATTAAAAAACATGTCTTACAATCAAACCTTTAAGGTTTAGATCTTAAAAATGTGGCACCTAAAAGTTTGAAGAACTCCTTGTCGGGTTGCTTGTGACTTTAAACTAGAAAAGTAATTAATCGATTTACCACTATATTTAAATAAAATAAAATAAAATAATATTATCTCAAATTATTGAAGACAGCGCTATTTGTCGGCCTGGTGCAGATCAGATGGTTCAGAAATTTAGATGCCAGAAAACTAACCTCATCTGCCACCGTCCATCTTATTTTAACAACTATTATTTTATTTGTATCCTTGTCTACGTGACACGTGGACGCTTGTAAAATTATTTGTGTGCAATGAGTTCGGAGCCAGTGAGGTTAAACCCTCCCTCCCTCACTAGATTCGCAAAACCTGTACTTTCTTAATTTGGTTTACTCTGTCATTCCACGTGATGACACTCCATCACGAGTACTCGTATTTCTAGCTTTAAACTTCATTCTATTATTTCAATTCTTATATATTTTGTATTAATGTATTAAACTTTTTTAAACGTAATCCATAAATTGTCATAGAGTCACAAGCTGACGTTATTATATATATGAACTCTATTAGAAAGCGAAAACGGTATAACGGATCGATTAAAAGACTTTGTTACTTCATGTCCGTGTATTAGTAGTTAAGTTAGTTAACCTTATGTTCACTGGCGCAGCTTAGTGGAGACCGAGGAGGGCGACCGCCCCTCGGTTTTTTTTCGGCCGTAGTGCTAATTTCTGCGATTTTTTAATTTTCTTTTATATATATTAAGGACCGCCCCTTCGCGATTAAGATCCGTGACTTTTCGCCCCCGCAAACTCTTAGCCCAAGCTTCGCCAATGCTTATGTCCGTGTCCCATTAAATGGATCGTAGTATTATATGACGTAATCCCATACAATCTCTATCAGAAGAGTATTATACATATTATGTACCGGTCTAAAAGTTAAACTATGTGTAACTTTCATCGTATTTTATGTTCAAATTATATATAGCATATACACAAAACAAATGTTGGGTGGATAGTAAGTCGATTACTTGAGAGAGGATGATTGGTTTAACTCATGTGTTGAGTTTATTGATTGATTACCTTTTCTTATTTTTTTAGCCACATTCCTTATATGTATATAATGTTGGGGTTGTGACATTAGTGTAATATTGTTAATAGCTGTAACTTTTTAATGGTAATGTTTATAATATTTCTTTTATCCACAAGTGATATTGATCTCTAATAATATTTAGAAAATCTCATACGCAGTAAGGGGAGGCGGTATCGAGTGAAACCGGCACCCGGTTCCAAAGGGAGCCGGGCTGCTCCACCTGGCTCACCATACCATCTCACGCGGTTTGAAGGCCGGCTTCTCCCTCTCCGGTTCCGAGCGGTTTCTTCGAGCCCGGCTAAGCCGGACTCTTTCCCCCTTTTTTTTTGTTTTTTTTTGTTATTTAACATTTTAATACACACCCAATATACATGTATATATGTTTTATAAACCACACCTCTAAAAATAAAAAAAAGGGAATGCTCGGGAATGAAACAAAACGTTTTATTAAATCACACCTCTAAAATAAATAAATAAAAAAAGAGGGAATGAAACAAAAAACTAATCTTGTGCTCGACCCCGGTTTTTGGAGCTGCATTCGTGTCCGCAGGTAATGAAAGAAAAAAAATAGATTATTTTGTTCTCAAACCAATATGGGACAAGGTAATGAAAGAAAAAAAAATAAACTTTTTTAAGTTGTATCGTTTGATTTCTTAATGTTAGTGGTTTTTTTTTTAATTCTAAGTATTGTATTAATTCCTAGTATTATATGTTTGGTTTTTATTAAAAGTTGTTATTTTATTAAGTTGTTTAAATTAAAAAAAACAA
The DNA here is from genome assembly GCA_039602395.1 of Deinandra increscens subsp. villosa. Classification (NCBI taxonomy): domain Eukaryota; kingdom Viridiplantae; phylum Streptophyta; class Magnoliopsida; order Asterales; family Asteraceae; genus Deinandra; species Deinandra increscens. The sequence continues at coordinate 59,840,156 of JBCNJP010000027.1, forward strand.
AAAAAAGGTGGAACACGGTTTGGGTTTGAAGCCACACCACCACCATACCATGTGGTGTGGCTTCACATGGCTCCATTTTATGGAATTTGAGTTGGCGGTTTTCTATTGGTTATTGAACATGGCTTCTTGAAGCCACACCACCACCATACCTCCTCCCCTAAAAACTATTATTTTAGTAATAAAGAGAGCAAAGTCAATCTCCCACGTATTTGGTCTCGCGGTGTCGTGTTATTTGGACATGATGTATACATATATACTCTTTATTTGGTAAGAAGTTGTTTCAAAAGTCAAACTCATAATCTTCAAGGTGTATGTCCGTAGCCCAACACTATTTCAATAATAAGTTTATTAATTTTATTTAACCAAACACTATTTCAATAATAAGTTTCTTATTTTATTTTGTTAAATAAGCTTCAACTTTATCAATGTAGTATAAGATGTTACATACACATCTATCAAAGAGTGATTTTAGGGAAATAGGATACCTTGCTTCCAATTAGTGACATTGCAACCCACTTTTAGTGTAGTCAAAGACAATCTTACAACCAACTATTAATGTGATCCCATGTTTAAGCCAAAAGAGCTTTATGTTCCATGAATCATGTGATTTGTACTTGCCAAATCTTTCACATCCCAAAAAGTTTTTGCACCACGCAAATACATAAATAAAACCAGTTTACAAGAAAATAAGAAAAAAATTGTTCTCATTGGTTATTAAACATACGAAATATGAGTTATAGTGTTTATATATTCAAAACTAGGTTGATTATTACAAAGTTTGACAGTGTATTTGACATCGACCAATTGCAAAACGAATGGCTTCATTCACAAACAACTCTGTGGTTTATTAAAAAACTACTTAAATTTATACTTTATGCCGAAAATATATGTGATAATCCAACGGTTTTTCGGTTTTTAGAGAGAAAGTGAATCAGAAGCGATATCTAAGTGAAATACAATCGGTATATATATAGGGTTTGGATTCATTAGAAAACATATTTTGCATACAAATAATAAAACAAATCTAATTCACTAATTTTATAAATTAATGGTTAAGATTCAAGTTGAATAAAATAAAATAGGAGGAAAGTAAGACTGATATGTTGATATTTTTTTAAATAAAAATGGTTTTAAAAAATGTAATAACTTTTATGAACTTTTACCAAGTTTTTTTTATTGTAAATAACTTTTTAATATGTTAATATTAAAAAAAAACCATAAAATTGATCATTTTTTTCTTCATTTTGAGTATATATTATGGTTATATAAAAATATAACTATAAATACTTTTTGAGAAAATTACGGGAATCGTCCTTGTGGGTTACACGAATTTCACCTTTCGTCCCTAGGTTTTAAAAATTACGACTATAGTCCAAAGGTTTGCCAAATCGTAACAAGTTTTGTCTTTTTGATGGATGTCTATTGGACTGATTGTAGTGGGCGTTAACTACCTAATTTAAGGCCTCATAGAGCCCCATAGCGCCCCCATGACCACTCCCGGGATGCTATGGGCCTCATTTCTGCCAAGGGGCGTTGCCCACATCACGCCGTGAAGGGAAGGAAAATTGGAAAAAGGAGGGGATTTTGTAAGGATTGAGGGGCTTTATGGGGCTTTAAGTATAGTGACCACTACACTTAGCCTTATGTTTTTCTGTTAAGTGAGTGTGTAAAGATCACCATACCCTTCTCTTTAACAATGTATTTGGGCCTCGCCTCCATCCTTTGTTTGTATCATGATTTCTTCCACAAAGTATTTAAAATAGTTTAAAAGAAAAGGGCTGTGAGACTCACATGACAAGGTGATCGAGTAGTGATGTCGAGTATGAACTAACGAGCCGAAACAACGTCCTAATAATAATTACTAAGAAAGTTATAATGGTCTTGGTCCATTTGAGTAAAGTTTAGTTACTTAAGTGATCCCGGTCAACTCTTAACGTAATATTCCCGTTTGTATTTATTGGAAAACCCGTTTTTATCTTTCAAATTAATATTTAAGTTAAATATTATATTAATAGTCAAATAAATATATAAAACCTTATAGAAAATATAAAATTAACTATTTACTTAAATCTTGAAAATGCATATATATATTCAATCGAGTTTTAGATATTGTGATAAATAATAACACGTCTTGTTATTATTTAAGTTCGTATTTATAATTATTGTCAAACAATTATTCACAAGTCATGGAAAGATATTTATGCAAATACATATGTGTGACTTAAACAAATGATCATGAAAATATATTTTTCTAACAATCAAGTTTTGTGTCACACCCTCAAAATCCGCCCTCGGGACACCATCGATTTGGAGGCATGACATGTCAGGATCTGAGTCACCAGACACACCGAACATACTATATGCATAATAAGATCGTTTAAAAGTTCAGAGTTTTAAAGTTCGTAACATTTATCAAAACAGTTTCAGTGCGGAAGCGTTTAACAAGTTCATAAAAACCATTTGCGGAAGCGTAAAACAAACATAGTTAAGTTTTAGAAGTTTAACGCGCACACGACGCCCAATAGTTGAATGTTTAACCAAACATGCAGAGTTATGAATGAACCATGATTCGTAAACGTGCTCCTTAGCGTGCTCCTAAGGACCTGAGAAGAAACATGCTAAAAAGTGTCAACACGAGGTTGGTAAGTTCACAGGTTTTACAAATAAACATTTCACAGTGCAATCCGTTTAAAAGCAGGTAGTCTCCCTTTAGGCCTACCCGTTCATACAATAAAGTTGATTCATTACACCGGTAGATAGCTAGTCTACAAGTTTGTGACACCTAGTGATCACGTCCCAGAGCTGACTTAGAATCCAACACTTTTGCCTTTACGTCATGCATTGCCGTCATGACTCCAATAGGAAAATATAATACCTGTTCCTCTCCCCCGAAGGGCAAGCATGAGCTAGAGCGACTAGCTCGGGCAGGGCTCGTCAGGCTAGTAGATCTACTAAATATTTCATCGCTATTCGAGATATTAACTGGTACGTACTAAAGGACTTCAATAGCAATCTACAAATCAATATGGTCCACGGGTGGTATAATAAGTCATTACAGTTTTACAAGAAATGTTACCGCATGTCTTCTCCCCCTGAGTTTCAAAAACAGTAAAAGAGTAGGGGCCATAAACTCACCATGATTGCAAACCGAGGGTGAATCCTCCTAGACTTCACCTATGACACATAACAGTGTGAGTGTTGACTGTTGTCACACCCCGAGAATGGCTGAATGTGGGCATGAGACTGATTTGGCATCATGGTCATGGTTATGAATGATTGACATCTAAGTGAATATTTAGAAAAGTCATTTGTCTTTCAAAAACATAATTCTTAAACATTTATTTAAATATTTAAAACAGTGGCAGCGGAAAATAGTAGTGGAAGTACATGTTAAGTTTTAAAAGACAATGATATGAGATTTTAAATTATGACAACCCTAAGGTGTAATGTGACTAAATCTCCCAAGTGAAATGCATGAACACACGGCAAGCAGACCATGATATGAGACAAGCAGGATCTATGTAGAAAGACATTGAATTGCATCCTTAATCACCTGAGAATTCAAGAAATTTAAAAAGTCAACAGAATTGTTGGTGAGTTCACAGGTTTGATGACACATGAAAATGTTTGAACAGTGTTTGAATCAATGTTTGAAATGTTTGGCCGTCATGATATTATTTTTGTTGACTCTGATGTTGTAAATATCAAGCATGAGCCTTGAATTCAAAACTAACTGTTTACCCACTCCTGGTGTCCAACCCCATGTACACCGAATGACCAGAATAACTAATGTACCCCTTGACTATTTCCGTGGAGTTAGGACTGGAGCGACCAAGTCGAGGCAGGGTCGTCAACCCAAATAGATCTATTCACAAGCTATCGTTTCGAATGAACTAATTGAATTCAATTAATAGTGGGACTTAGGCATATAACATGAATCAACATGAATACACAGATTGGGGTTTATGAAAAGAACATGCAATCAGTACGTCTTACAGAAATCATAATATCAGACAAAATGAAATTTGAAAGGCATTCATTGAATTCTCCCCCATAATTTGAAAACAGAAAAGTAAAAGGGGCCGTGAAACTCACTTGATATGAAGATGGTTTGACAGACATGAATGGTTGAACTTAGCCTAGCAAACGTCTACTAGATAATGTTATGACGTATTAGGGTTTGGCTATTTTGGGTTAGTGAATACGTCACCCAATGTTCAAGGTTAAGTCTCGACTGTTATTACCCGATGACAGTGGTGGAAATCCTAGGATATTATTTATTGACTAAAAAATAATATTGAATTTTATGGAATTTATTATTTATTTGAATAAATAAATAATAATTAGATTTTCGCGTTTGAAAAATAAATATTGAATAATATGGATTATTTTTCATTAATCATCACGAAAATATAAATATTTAATTTATCAAATATTTATAGGAAAATTGGATTTTAATAATATGAGTTTTAACTCATTGGCGAATAATAATACGAGTTTCAATGTTGGCGGATAATAATACCAATTAATGAGGTGGGTGTCAATAATGAAATGCCGTTAGTTGAACCCTAACGGTGTTATTACCAATTTGAAACTCGTATTATTATTCGCCAATGAGTTAAAATTCATATTATTAAAATCCAATTTTCCTTATATATAATAGTACCACGTCAGCAAGATTCTAACACCGTTAGTTAAAAACTAACGGTGTATCATTCTAGACACCCACCTTATTAATTGGTATTATTATCCGCCAACATTGAAACTCGTATTATTATTCGCCAATGAGTTAAAACTCATATTATTAAAATCCAATTTTCCATATTTATAAGGTTTTGAACCCCTTTAAATTAATAAATAAAAATCTTTCATTTATTAAGGTTCGAACGCGCGTTTTCTACCGTGCGTCAATACACGGTATTAGTTGCGTTTTTATGAAAAACCATTTGACACATAAAAATATATCTATTTTTATGAAATAATGATTTCAAAATATAAGAAGTTATATTTTGTAAAGTTTGAACGTTGGTTTGTTCGATAGTGAGCCGGTTTCACCGATTTGACCGTAATGACTCGTTTTATGATGTTTTGAGTTTCCTAAGCACTTAGGAAACGTTTATGAGGTTGTTTTAACGTGGTTTATGGTTTTAAATTACCAAGTTTGTCGGCAGTGGTTTAACTTTCAAAAATCTGTATTTTTTAGTTACCAAAAGTCACAATTTTGTCCGGTTTGCTTCTAAAACATTATTTTCCATTTTTGAACTTCATGGAACATTTTTATACATAAAAACGATCACACTTTAGGTTCTGGACCAGAACCATATTGTGTCCGGATTTTTATATTAAATATGTTAGAACACTTGTATTTCGGGTCCCGAATATCCCGTTTTATTGAACGTGTGACGTTTTGGGTCTAGTTGCGACTTTTAAAATCTTGTAGGTAATTTATAAACGTTCATTTTTAAAGCCTCAAACACATCATAAGATTCGTCATGGTCATTTTTACTATAAATCCATAGTATATGATTTTTAAGTCATAAAAATCATTACTTGAAATATATCTTTATGTTTAATATTTCTTTTTAACAAAATAGCATTTTATGTTTTATAGAATGACTATTATTACTTAACTTGTCAAAATACTAAATAAATGATAATTTGTAGGATTTTATGTGGACTTTCAATACATATTTTATAACACACATTTTCTAGTGTCATATTACGTAACACTTTGTAATATATATATTTTGTCAAAATATATGTTTATGCTTATACACCATGAATTTTCATCAAAACAAGCATATACTAACATTCTTAGAATATCATGGTTCATAATGATTTTTGTTATCTTTTTACAACATATTGTTACTTATGTTAAGACATAATCATAATAACAATTTTTTTTAAAAAACCACAAGTGTAACCATAATCTAATTCCATCAAAGTGTATGAAATTTTACTAACAACAAGGATTGCTAGTGGATCATCAAGTAATAACATCAAGACTTGTATCATGAACATGATTTGTGACATAATATGGATAATAATCATGATAAGCTTAAGGAAAAGTTAAGGTTTCTCACTTAAGCTTCATCCGGATCGGTATGTGACATTGATGGGTGTTGATTAAGCTTCCGGTTAAGCTCCTAAACCCACCCTTGATAATGAATTTGAGAGATGATGATGAAAGAATGAAAGGATGATCATGAAAGTGAGAAAGAAATCAAGGGGTTAGAATGATAGGTTAGAAAGAAATAATGAAAGGATGATGGTGAGATAGAGACAAAGGATGGATTACCTTGATTTATAATCAATCTAGAAGTGATTAGGAACCTTGATCTTGTGTTAGAATGTGAAGAAAAAGAGGTGGTAGTGGTGGTTTAATGTGAGCCGAGAGTGGGAGAAGAGAAGGGAGAAATGGGTGTTTGAGTGTTTGTGAAATGAAGTGGTTAAGTGTATATTGATTCAAAGTATATAAGGGTGGTTAGTATGGGCTATGGTTCACGGTTTGAGCATGGTTCAAAAGGGGGTGTTCGGTTCTTGCTTTGAGCCGAGAAGGAAGAAGAAAAGATGAGGAGGATGGGTGGTTGAACCTTGGTTTGAACCTCCTTGTTCTACTTGTAATCTTGGTTAGAAAATTGAAGTATTTTGAGGGTGTAGAGGTGCACAAAAATCGGCTCAAGGAAGTGGGGTGAGGGGACAAACCTTGTCACTAGTGAGGTGGGTAATGGTTTTATCTATTGGGTTAAACCCTTGTCATGTACAACACCTACAAACTTGTCCCATATCTAAATGGCATGTTAATGGAATCTAGGGACAATTAGGGAGGTAGAGTTAGTTGTAAACATGTTTAGGCATGTGTCAATTGTAACAAGATTTCTAATTATGTTGGTTTGGTTACATGATGATTTGGTTGGGGTCTAATCGGTTTAACCGATTAAAGAAAATAGAGAAAACGAGGCAAGAAAAAAAAAGAAAAGAATAGGAATGGTGGGGATCGAACTCGGGCCCGAAAGAGAAAGGAAGAAGTAAATCGGGCTCGGGCCCAATCGAAAAAAAGGTGGGCCGGGCTGGGCCTTCGGGTTGGGCCGAATGGAAAGAAAGCGGGCCGAGGAAAATGGGCCAAAGAGATGTGGGCCGAAGGAAAGGAAAAAGGATGGGGAAAAGGAAATGGGCCGATTGGCCCATTAGGCTCACTGGGCCGATTCGGGTCTCGGGTCGGGTTGAGACGAGCCCGGGTTAATCCAACGAGTCCAACGACACTTCGTTTGAGTCAAAAGGATAAACGAGTGAAAATTCGGTTTTTGGCTCGAGAACGATTGATTTATATTCATATAAATCAATAAAAAAAAATAAATGAATAAGTGTCGCGTTTAATTTTGAATGAACGGGAATGTCACGTGTCTTGATGTTTGATGATCTGTGAATGTCACTTTGATGTTTTTGGATTGATCACAAGTTTTGTTCGACACGAACGTTAATTGTTTTGAATTTTTTTGACGTTTTAAATCTAAACGAACGTTTAGATTGTTTTTGGTTGAATGAAATAATTAATTGAATGAAACGAATAGATTTTACGAATGTAAACTTTGGTTTTGACGAAATGATTTGTGTCGTTTGAATAAACGGTTAAATTTGATCTTTTAGATTTTTAAGTGAGAATAAAGTGTTGTTTGAATAAAATGACTAAGTTTTGTGCATATAAAACTTTGTTTTTGAAATGAAATCCTCGTTTGAATAAACGTCCCGTTTGAAGTAAGTTTCGACCCGAAAGGTAATAGTTTGAATTTGACGTTTGAATCTAAACAAAGGTTTAGAGTATTTAAATGTAAATGGAAAATTGTTTGGAATGAAATGGCTAAACTCTACGAATGTAAAGTTTTGTTTTGAATGAAATGAATTCGTCGTTTGAAACAACGACTCGTGTTGAACACGTTATGATAGCGTAATGTTATGGAAAATATAAAATGACTATTTTATATTTTGTTATTGAAGTTCCATCCTGAATAGTCACGAAACTTTAAGTTGGTTTCCACTACGGGCAATGCTGTCGGACCTAAATTGTCTATGTTTACACGCAAGTTCACCTAATTTGAGTAAATTAAGCCTAATGCACATAGATAATCAGATAATTGCACGTTAATATAATATTAACGTTAACCTGGAATATACGGGTTGTCACATACTCCCCCGGTTAGAGAAATTTCGTCCCGAAATTTAGTCTTGAACACCGGAGTTAGCATCATTGGCAAAGACACACGGACACCTTTTAACGCATTTGATCTTCTCGTTCCCATGTGAATTCAGGACCTCGACGTGAGTCCAATGAGCTTTCACAATAGGATTTCCGACGTTGCTTTAATCGCTTAACCTTACGGTCGCAAAATTCAGTAGGAGTCTCGATACAATGAAGACGATTGTTAATCTCAATCTCGTCCATAGGAATGACAACAGATTCGTCAGATAGACACTTTCTCAAATTGCTGTCATGAAATGCATCGTGAACTCTTCTAAGTTCAGGCGGCAACTGAAGATGTTATGCTATTGGTCTAATCTTTTCAATGAATTCAAAGAGACCAATGTAGCGAGGGTTTTACTTATCACGCTTTCTAAAACGAATAACACCTCCCCATGGTGCTACTTTCTGAAGCAAATAACACCTTTCAAGGATCGCGTGATCCAAGGATTGCCACGGGTATACGAATGGAGTGGAGTTGATAGGCCATCAATAATAGTCCTTTTATGGAGATGAGCGTTAGTCATTCAGATGTATAGGATTCTGAATTAGAAGTTCTAGGCTAGGCATAATCACTCACCATATGTTCTACCAGGATTTTCATGCAGTCCAGATTACAATTATGTGTGCACCCACAATTGTGATTTGTCTTGCATGAGCAGCCTAGGTTTCGCCCATTCTGAGTTTTCTGCTCTTGTCAGAACATGGAATGTGTCGGGGGACACTGTTAAGCTCATGAGATAGCTTAGGCCGATTAGCTATCGGTCAGATTCTTACTAGCATCTCGAAAGTTCCAGATCACATTAGTGACAGGAATGCGGCTTTGAAATTTTTAGTGTGATAGTCGTTGCTATATGAAAGCTCAGCTAAAGGTAGATGATCATCCAAACCATTACCAAAATCAATCACACAGGCACAAAACTTGTCCTAAAGGGTTTGAATCGTTCTCTCGCTTTGACCATCCGTTTGTGGATGATAGGTTGTACTCGTGTCGATACGAGTACCCAAAGCTTTCTAAAGAGTTTTCCAAAATCTAGCGGTAACACGAATAACTCGATCAGAGATGGTAGAAACATGTACTCCGTGGTAAGATACCATTTCTTTCATGTAGATTTTGGCAGGTTGCTCGGTGGTATAGAATTCCTTGATATGTAGGAAGTGAGCAGACTTAGTCAAGCGGTCTACGATTACTCCAATCGCATTATTTCTGAATTGGGTCCTTGGCAAATTGGTAATGAAGTCCCTCGAGATTTCTTCCCATTCCCGTTAGGGGGTTTTAGGTTGAACGAGTAAACCAGAGGGTTTTTAGTATTCAGCTTTGACCTTTGCGCAAGTCAGGCACTTACCAACGCCTGTGGCGATTACAGCCTTCATGTCAGGCCACCAATACAACTCTTTCAAACCATGATACGTTTTATCTCAAGCAGGATGAATAGAATACCTAGACTTATGGGCTTCATTTAGGACCTATTTCTTTACAGAACCGAAATTTGGCATCCAGATTCTGTCCTTAGAGTAGAATGCAACGCCAGGCTTTTTGACTAAGGAAGGTGAGGTTAGATTGGATGGTTAGTCCAAAGGCATGAACAAGAAGAGGTTTTACTCGATCCTTCCTGCTTAATGTGTCGGCGACTACACTAGCTTTACCGGGATGGTAACGGATTTCACAATCATAATCGTTGTGTAGTTCTACCTAACGTCGTTGTCTCATGTTAAGCTCTTTTTAATTGAATATGTGCTGGAGAATTTCGCGGTCAGTGTATATCGTGCGCTATGTACCATAAAGGTATTGTCTCCAAATCTTTAGAGCAGAAACAACAGTTTCGAGTTCGAGATTGTGAGTCGAGTAATTCCTTTTATGAGGTTTCATTTGACGGGAGACATAGACGATGACTTTTTCTCATTGCATAAGCACACATCCCAAGCCTTAGCGGTATGCGTTGTAGTTTACTACGAAACCATTCGTTCCTTCAGGAAAGGGACATAATTGGTGCATTACGCAGCTTTTGCTTTAACCATTGAAAGGCAGACTCAACTTTAGAATCCAAGACAACTTCTTGTCCTTTTTTTTGGGTGAGAGCAGTCAATGGTTGAGCTATCATTGAAAAGTTATCGATAAACCTTCGATAGCAACTAGCAAGACCTAAGTATTGACGGATTTTCGATGGAGTGGATCAAGGTGTCGTCGATGAACACAATAACAAACTTGTCCAAGTATGGCTTGCACACCCAATTCATCAAGTCCATGAATACGGCCGGTGCGTTTGTCAAGCCAAACGACATCTCTAAAACTCATAGTGACGATGACGGTTTCTGAAAGTAGTCCTCGCAATGTCTTCTTCACGAACTCTCAACTGATGATAACCGGACCGCAGATCAATCCTTGAAGCCGGTCGAACGGGTCGCCGATCCTTAAAAGCGGGTAACGGTTCTTCACAGTCAACTTGTTCAGCTCGCGATAGTCGGTACACATGCGAAAGATCCATCTTTCTTTTTAACGAAAAGAACAGGAGAACCCCAGGGGAAGCAACTGGGTAATTCTTGCATTTCAGAAGATTTAAGGCGATAGGGAGAACGGGCTACAGGGGCAGCTCCTGGAACAAGATCGATTCGGAACTCTACTTGCCTAGCTGGCGACTGGCTTGGCAATTCTTCGGAGAATACTTCAGGAATTTCGCGGGCGATGCGAACATCCTTCAGGAACTCCTCTTTTGATTCCTTCTTGGCGACGTGTGCCAAGATGGCATGACCTCCCTTACGAAGATATCTACGAGTTCTCACATAAGATACAATATCTAGCTTGGCTTCACTCTTTTCACCTTGAACGACTAGAGTTTCACCACTTTCTAATGGGATTTTGACTTGCCTGAGATGACAAATAATTTCCGCACGGTTCTTTGACAACCAATCCATGCCGATTACGATGTCATAATTCCCCAAGTCAATGGGCCACGAGTCAATGCTAAACGAATAATCGAAAAGACGCAAAGAGCAATTTTTGGGTAAACCTTGTCGGTTTCGATTAAACTACCATCTGCTAGTTCTACGGAGTACTTAGTGTCTAACGCACTTGGGGGTGATTTTAAAGGCAAAAATCAGTGGACACAAAGCTTTTCTCGGCTCCAGTATCAAACAAACAGAGGCATAATAATCGTTGAGGATGAATATACCAGTGACAGTGTTTGGGTCCTGTCAGGCTTCTCCAACATTCATCACCAAGGTTCTTCCATGGGCAGTTCCAACAGTTTGATTTTTCTTTGGACGATTGATTCTTTATGCGTCTAACAGCTCCACAATCGTAACAGGTTTTGGAAGGGCAGTCTCTGGCCATGTGGCCTTTCGCCTTGCAGTTGTTGCGGTACACGTTACCGCAATCCTAGGCATGGTGAAAGTTACATTTTGAACACAGTGGCAGGTTCCCTGTGTAGCCAGATTTCTTCGTTTCTTGAACAGAAACAAAGGCAATAAAAATCCTTGACTGGTTCAAGGGCTTTTTCAGGTTGCTTCTCTGGTCGTTTCTCAAAACATTTCTTGCCATGAAGACTGCGCTTTCGTTTACAGTCGAATTTCTTTCTAGAGAAGGAGAGGAAGAAGAACAAACATCAACAACAAGCTTTGAATCAGAAGTCTTCCTAGCAAAGGATGCACCTTGGCGTGTAGCCTGGTAAGTCAGACTATGTGCCAAACGAACGACGCTTTGCAGAGTGGTTCGGTCGGATGACATCACATCCACTTGAATATTGGGAGTCCTAATGCGCAAATTTTCTTGTACAATGGTATCACCATTGTAAGATAGGGATGAGCGAGTTCATGAAACGCTTAGTGTAGCTAGCAATGTTAGATCAGTTCCAACAGATCTAGCATGTGAATTCCACCATGTGAGAGCAATTATCATAAACGTGTAAGCGGAAAATTTAGCATTGGAATGATCAGGGCAAATGCTGACGCGAAAAACAGATTTAGTCCTTATAAACCATGAATAAGGTCTATGGCACCCTCAGTACCCTTGAAGTTCATAGACTTACAGTTCATAAAGTCCTTGTAGTACATTTTCGGGCACCTGAAATGTTAGACGTAACCTTGAAAACAATTCTTGGTAATCATTTTCTCGGGTTTCCAACATTTATCGGGGGAAATCTTACCACTAGGAGAACCCTCGTGGTGTCCTCCAGCGGCACGGGTAGCTTCGTTAGAGGCTATAGCATCAACAATGCGCTGGGTGACTAGAACCTCGATTTGTAGCGTTCAAAGGGACAGGTGGAGGTGAGGGAGCTCGATTGTTCAACGGTGAACAGCAGAATGGTCTCCTCCACAGCTAGCATACGTCTCTCAAAAGACTTCATCGTTAGCATACATGTAGTGACAGCACTGAAGACATCAGTCATGTTGGCGCGCAATGAATCTATAGTGTAGCCATCAGCAGTAGATTGATCGTCGATCGCAGAGAGTCGTGACTCGAGAGTCTGAATAGTATCGTATGCCAGCAAGGAACGAAGCTCGGAAATCACACGACGAATGGCGTCATAGTGATCGGTCAACGAGACTGAATCGAAACAAGATCAGGCAGAAGAACGGGAACGACATCTAGAATAGTGGAAGTGCGAGCAGTAACAGAGGCGAAGGACTCTCCGACCTCGTGAATGGAAGGAACAACTGGTGGATTTGAAATCCATTGCCCTTTTGGGGTAGGCTTGTCAACAGTGGTTGAAGTCACGGGATGACAATGAATAGCAGACGTCCTTGGTGTGAACTTAAGCCTAGAGCCTACTGGTACGAACGGTGCGACGGTGTCGGGTCAGAAGAAGAATGGTCAACGAAATGGACAGGCGGAATAGGCTCAGGAATGTTAGGAATGGAAACGATGGGGTCAGGAACAGACATGATAGATAGAAAATGGAAGAATGTAGCAGGAACAGGCTCAACGGGGTCGTCATTGTTCTCGTCGTCAGACGTGATAGGATCCCACATGCTCCTGGGCGAAGGTAGACGAGATGAGTGCTCCTGAACGGGTGTAGTCTCTGGGACAGGATTCTACGGTGTATACTCCGGTGAATCAGGTACGTAGTCAGATGAAGATGGCGCGTAATTAGGCTCTGGCTAGAGTCCGATGGCATCACGATAATCTCCTTGTTTGCCATGATGTGACGATTCCAAGTTATAACAATAATATATACTAATATATTAGGCAATTATCTTAGACAGTAAGGCATAACAGTTTGCAAGTTAGCACACATACAAGGCAATGCATGAATGCACACACACGAATGAATGATGCAGAGCTTAGGTTATAGACTAGGTGCAGACCGATGCATCCTAATTCACTATAACCATGGCTCTGATACCACGTCTGTCACACCCCGAGAATGGCTGAATGTGGGCATGTGACTGATTTGGCATCATGGTCATGGTTATGAATGATTGACATCTAAGTGAATATTTAGAAAAGTCATTTGTCTTTTAAAAACATAATTCTTAAACATTTATTTAAATATTTAAAACAGTGGCAACGGAAAATAGTAGTGGAAGTACATGTTAAGTTTTAAAAGACAATGATATGAGATTTTAAATCATGACAACCCTAAGGTGTAATGTGACTAAATCTCCCAAGTGAAATGCATGAACACACGGCAAGCAGACCATGATATGAGACAAGCAGGATCTATGTAGAAAGACATTGAATTGCATCCTTAATCACCTGAGAATTCAAGAAATTTAAAAAGTCAACAGAATTGTTGGTGAGTTCACAGGTTTGATGACACATGAAAATGTTTGAACAGTGTTTGAATCAATGTTTGAAATAATGTTTGAAATGTTTGGCCGTCATGATATTATTTTTGTTGACTCTGATGTTGTAAAGATCAAGCATGAACCTTGAATTCAAAACTAATTGTTTACCCACTCCTGGTGTCCAACCCCATGTACACCGAATGACCAGAATAACTAATGTACCCCTTGACTATTTCCGTGGAGTCAGGACTGGAGCGACCAAGTCTAGGCAGGGTCGTCAACCCAAATAGATCTATTCACAAGCTATCGTTTCGAATGAACTAATTGAATTAAATTAATAGTGGGACTTAGGCATATAACATGAATCAACATGAATACACAGATTGGGGTTTATGAAAAGAACATGCAATCAGTACGTCTTACAGAAATCATAATATCAGACAAAATGAAATTTGAAAGGCATTCATTGAATTCTCCCCCATAGTTTGAAAACAGAAAAGTAAAAGGGGCCGTGAAACTCACTTGATATGAAGATGGTTTGACAGACATGAATGGTTGAACTTAGCCTAGCAAACGTCTACAAGATAATGTTATGACGTATTAGGGTTTGGCTATTTTGGGTTAGTGAATACGTCACCCAATGTTCAAGGTTAAGTCTCGACTGTTATTACCCGATGACAGTGGTGGAAATCCTAGGATATAATTTATTGACTAATAAATAATATTGAATTTGATGGAATTTATTATTTATTTGAATAAATAAATAATAATTAGATTTTCGCGTTTGAAAAATAAATATTGAATAATATGGATTATTTTTCATTAATCATCATGAAAATATAAATATTTAATTTATCAAATATTTATAAGGTTTTGAACCCCTTTAAATTAATAAATAAAAATCTTTCATTTATTAAGGTTCGAACGCGCGTTTTCTACCGTGCGTCAATACACGGTATTAGTTGCGTTTTTATGAAAAACCATTTGACACATAAAAATATATCTATTTTTATGAAATAATGATTTCAAAATATAAGAAGTTAAATTTTGTAAAGTTTGAACGTTGGTTTGTTCGATAGTGAGCCGGTTTCACCGATTTGACCGTAATGACTCGTTTTATGATGTTTTGAGTTTCCTAAGCACTTAGGAAACGTTTATGAGGTTGTTTTAACGTGGTTTATGGTTTTAAATTACCAAGTTTGTCGGCAGTGGTTTAACTTTCAAAAATCTGTATTTTTTAGTTACCAAAAGTCACAATTTTGTCCGGTTTGCTTCTAAAACATTATTTTCCATTTTTGAACTTCATGGAACATTTTTATACATAAAAACGATCACACTTTAGGTTCTGGACCAGAACCATATTGTGTCCGGATTTTTATATTAAATATGTTAGAACACTTGTATTTCGGGTCCCGAATATCCCGTTTTATTGAACGTGTGACGTTTTGGGTCTAGTTGCGACTTTTAAAATCTTGTAGGTAATTTATAAACGTTCATTTTTAAAGCCTCAAACACATCATAAGATTCGTCATGGTCATTTTTACTATAAATCCATAGTATATGATTTTTAAGTCATAAAAATCATTACTTGAAATATATCTTTATGTTTAATATTTCTTTTTAACAAAATAGCATTTTATGTTTTATAGAATGACTATTATTACTTAACTTGTCAAAATACTAAATAAATGATAATTTGTAGGATTTTATGTGGACTTTCAATATGTGACAACCCTAAAACTTTTTGCTTTCTTTCCCCAGCGACGATAGCAACGACGACAGCTGATGCTGCGAACGCTACGACACAAGAATAATTTTCGGGACGAAAATTCCAATTTCAGGGGAAGGATGTGACACCCGAGAATTTCAAGGTTAACTTCCGTTAGACAAGTCCGTTAGTTACGATTATAAGTGTTAACTTAAGTAACTAGGCCGAATACGATTATAAGTGTTAACTTAAGTAACTAATGCTTAAACTAGGCCGAATACGTCCACGACCTTTGGTTGATCACCGAACCCATCCATATGTGTTATGTGCCTATTTATTGTCCTTGTGTGCAACGTGATTTAAATACATGACTTATTATTGTGAATAGCATGACAAATTGTAAATACTTGATTATGTGAAAACTTGCCTTTTTGGTCGCCGGCGAAACTACCGGGCGAAACTGCAGTGTCGCCCGGTAGACAGCTGAACTACTCGACCAACACGTGACCAGAGCTAGTTTCGCCTGGCCAGCGAAACTGCCAGCGAAACTAGCCCTGATATAAATAAACTTAATAAACCCTAGTTTATCCATTTGCCTCCTTCCATCACAAACACACACACACTCCTCTCTGGAACCTGGTCAGCCGAGAGAGTCACCCAAGGACCGAGATCTCAGCCTCAAGGCCATCATCTCATCTCATCTATCGATTCTTGATATCAAACGTGAGTCCCAAAACTATGTTTTATGCTTTTCTATGTGTTTTCTCCTTAAAGCATGATCAAACCTTCATGAAAACTTGTATGCTTCTGAGATAATACTTAGGAATGCTAGATCTACCATAAAGTTGACAACTTTGCGTATGAAATCCAGCCATGATAGAGATTTATGCTATTTTAGCCATTTTAGGGTTTTATATGTATTTTGGGTGATTTGATGACAAAATGCATGTTTAAGGTGTTAAAGCTTGCTGATTTATGTTGGTAAATGCCTATGTATGCTAAATAATGAATTGCATGTAAGATCAGAAGCTGTTAGGTTGATTTTTAGGCAAATCCGTATGTTTTTCGCGACCAGCGAAACTGTGTGTTCTCTGGGCGAAATTGTCCAGCGAATTTACTTGTTCATTCAGCGACACTGTCGAGCGAAACTATAGTGTCGCTAGCGAAACTGACCCGACCAGCTCGAACGAAACTACCGAGCGAAATACCTGAACGAAAGTTCAAACCAGTTTCCCTGCGAAACTAGGCTAGCGAAACTGCGTCAGCAGTTTCGGGCGAAACTAGCCTAGCGAAACTGTGTCACCGGGCATTGCCTAGCGAAAGTGCTGCCCGTGCACCCAACGAAACTGCCTAGCGAAACTGTGCTAGCGAAACTAAGACCTGACCTGAAAACCAAACTTGTGAAATTTGCTTAAGTGTTATGCCATGACTTACATGATTATGCCATGATGAAACATGCTTGATATCTGAATTATATGAACCCTTGTTTATGATCAACCATCGGTGTCGTGTGTCGGTATGTCGAGTCATAGTTGCAACGTGCTATGTTATGGGCCATAGTGACGTTTAGTGAAGATTAGACACGAAACTAATACTTTAGACCTAAACGTGTTCTAGGTCTTCGTTAAGCAAACATAACTTGGATACTTAGCAAGTGTAGCAGTGCAACCCAAGGTGAGTGTCACTAACCTGTTTACCGTGAGCCTGTTTGGGCCACACCGAATAACTTAACGAAAAACAATGCTGAATAAACTCTAGAGTGCTAGGCACCTACCAATGAACAAGAGAACTCGGGAATGCTCGGCACCCACTTGATGAACTGAAGTGTTTTATGGGAAACACTTGTGGACTTAAACAAACTATTTCTGAAACAAAACTGAAAACGTTTTAATATGGCTAGTGTAGGTTAAAGTCTGAACCATATGATATCACATGTTTTCTAAGGATGCCTTATAACTTAAAAGTCCTCAACTAAAATTGTGCCATTAATTGTAAAGCGAGGGGATGTTGGGTAGATCTACTGGAGTTTGACAAACTCCGCCCCGTGGCACGGGAAGTGCACGGAGGAACAATATCAGCCTATTTGACCGTAGTCCCGGGGAGGACACGGGGAGGCAAAAACCGCGATGACGTAGGTCCGCACCGTACGGGATGACTCGGCCCCCACAAAATAAGTCAGCTTTGGTACAAACTTCCTTAGAGCATGGAACAACGGATTAGCTACCCGCGATATCGGTTGAGTCCTTTAACTTTACGGAACTAGTACATACCCGATGACGTAGGTCACGGACAAACCATTTATAAACTAAGATTTAATTACGAGCATTGCTTTTCACAAATAAATATGTTGTAAGTACATCTTGACACGAATTATGATTATGAGACCGGGCCAATGCATGACAAGCCCACTGTGAACTCACCAACCGTTAGGTTGACACTTGCGTGGTTTAAACTTTTGCAGATCGCTAAGGAGTATCCACTGGAGGTTGGCATGGCACCTGAAGACCTTTGTTTTTGATTACACTAAATCGGGAATTTAAAATGTTAACTTTGTAAAGCACGTGGTTAGTGCTAAAGGACTGATATTATTTCGCTGCGTATTTGTGAAACTTTATTTTATGATATGTGTTTGGACTTTACTTTGATTCGTTTAGTATTTGTAACTAATGGTTGTGGATCCTGGTCTAGTCGCACCCCTCGACGGTATAAACTCCGTTAGTGGTAAATTGGGGGTGTGACAGATTGGTATCAGAGCCATAAGTTGCAGAGAACTGGAATCATTTTTGAAAACGATTTGGAAACTGCAACTTGAAAACCTTGGTTACAAAACGAATAAACAAATTCCCAAAGACAAAATTTTTACGTGCCAACCTGGGATACTCGCTCTGCTGTGTAAGTAAAGGCTTAATACGTATGTATATATATATATATATAAATATATATGTATAGACCGTGTCTAAGTAGTCTAACGGAGAGACCTTAGGAAAATTTTCACACGAATACGAAATGCGAACGCGAATACGCACACTACTCTGGGGAAAGCGACAACGAAACGATGCTACACGCTACGTCCTGATTTCTACTACAACGACTACGCCGACGGTGACTTTTATGGGAAAGCCGACTTTCGACGATAGCCACCTACGACATACGACGTTCTCCGACGACGCCTCCATTATGCACAAAATTTTTTCTGGACTAATAGAGGGATAACGGGAAAAATGGCTAATATACATATTATGGGATATGTATAAAGTATAACTGTGACTGAACATTGGCTACTTTAACTGTTCAGCAAGATGTCTGGAAGAGGAAACGGAAGAGGCAACATAAACATGACGCCTGCACAGCTGCAAGCAATGATTAATGAACATGTGCAAGCCGCGGTGGCAGCCGTCCAAGCTGCATATGCCGCACAGGGAAACCACCACCACTGCACGTTCAAGTCCTTCATGGACTGCAAACCGATGACATTTTCCGGCGAGGAAGGAGCTGTAGGACTCCTTAGGTGGATTGAGAAGTCTGAAAAGGTTTTCTCCATGTGTAATTGCCCAGCTGAAAGCAAGGTGAAGTTTGCTACTGGTACCTTCGAAGGAGCTGCACTCTCCTGGTGGAACGCTGAAATTCAGATGGTTGGGCTAGACGTGGCTAATAACATGCAGTGGGCAGCATTTAAGGATCTGATTATGGAGGAGTACTGTCCCCGTGACCAAGTGAAGAAGCTAGAAGGCGAATTCTTGAATCTGAAGATGATTGGGTCTGAAGTCGAGCAGTACACTGCACGATATCATGAGTATGAGGTCTTGTGCCCCACAATGGTCGAGGCTGAGTTCAAGCGCATTGAGCGTTATCTGGAAGGCCTCGCGCCTCAAATTAAGAGTATGGTGACTGCCAGCAACCCCGCGACCGTGCAGCAAGCCATCCGTTTGGCCCACAAACTTACTGATCAGGAGGTGGAAAAAGGGTACACTTCCTGCAAAGGCCACTGAGAAGACTGCCCTTAGTGGCAAGAGAAAAGCTGATGATGAGGCTCCTGAGAACTCAATGAATGTTCAGAGTGTTGGAAACAGCACTGGGAGGTCTTATAACTCCCAAGGCCAAAGCAAGAGGTCTGGAAACAACAGTGGTAACTACCGCCAGGGCGGCAATGGGCAAAGCAACTACAAGGGTAACCTGCCTTTGTGCAACAAGTGCGGGAAGCATCATGCTGGTATTTGTAGGAAGAACTTGAGCTGCGAAAGGTGTGGCAAGGGGGGCCACGAAGCAAAAGACTGTTGGGCAACTCTACCCGAGCAACAAAACCGCCCCTGGAGGAACAACAACAATCATGGAAACAACAACTATGGGAACAATCGGGGCAATGGGAACAACAACGGTCTGAACCAGAACAACAACAATGGGGGAGCCCGTGGCTGCTTTGAGTGTGGAGCTCAAGGTCACATTAAAAGAGACTGCCCTCAGCTGAGAAGACAAGGGAACGGTAACCAGGGAAATAACGGTGGGAATGGTAACGGTGGAGGTAATGGTAATGGGAATGGCAACGGGAATGGTGGAAATGGTAGAGGTCGAGCTTTTGTCATGGGTCAGGGTGAAGCTCGCAATGACGCCAACGTGATTAACGGTAAATTTATCCTTAATGGTTTCTTTGCTACTGTATTATTTGATTCTGGTGCTGAGAAAAGTTTTATTTCCACTAAGTTTGCTAGATTGATTAATGCTAAACCTGTCGCTCTAGACGCTAAGTATGTGGTAGAACTAGCAAATGGTAAACTTCATGATACGACCCAGATAGTTAAGGGCTGTAAGTTAGAACTAGCCGGCCATACATTAGAAATTGACCTTATGCCCTTCCCGATTGGTAGTTTTGACGTTATAGTAGGAATGGATTGGTTATCTGAGAATCGAGCTGAAATCTTATGTAAAGAAAAAGTGGTTCGTATCCCACTCGAAGGAGGTGAAATGTTAACGGTTCGAGGTGAAAAAGGTGGAGCAGTGACTGGCATTATTTCGTTTCTCAAAGCTCAAAAGTGCCTTCGTAAAGGTCACTTCGCGATTCTTGCTAACGTCACCGATTCGACACTTCCTGAGCGCAGAATCAACGACTACCCGATAGTTCGCGACTTCCAAGATGTATTTCCTGAAGATCTGCCTGGTTTGCCTCCATTTCGACAAGTAGAGTTTGGAATCGATTTAGTCCCTGGAGCGTCTCCGATCGCACGCGCACCTTACCGTTTGGCAGTAAGCGAACTCAACGAACTCTCCGCGCAACTTCAAGAGCTACTCGACAAGGGATTTATTCGTCCAAGTTCGTCTCCGTGGGGAGCTCCGGTATTGTTTGTTAAAAAGAAGGATGGAACGTTCCGAATGTGTATTGACTATCGAGAGCTTAACAAGGTTACTATCAAGAATCGGTATCCACTTCCTCGAATCGACGATCTCTTCGATCAGCTGCAAGGTTCGAGCTACTTTTCAAAGATTGATCTACGGTCTAGATATCACCAACTCCGTGTTCGTGATGAGGATGTCCCCAAGACTGCTTTTAGAACTCGGTATGGACACTACGAGTTCTTGGTTATGCCGTTTGGGCTAACCAATGCACCTGCTGTGTTTATGGACCTGATGAATCGAGTGTGCAAGCCGTACCTCGATAAATTTGTAATAGTCTTCATCGACGATATTTTAATCTACTCCAAGTCAAAGGAAGAACACGAGGAGCATCTGCGACTTATATTGGAATTGCTCCGCAAGGAACAACTTTATGCTAAGTTTTCGAAGTGCGATTTTTGGATATGCGAAGTCCAGTTTCTTGGACACATTGTCGATAAGAATGGGATTCATGTCGACCCTGCTAAAGTGGAAGCAATCAAGAATTGGTCTACTCCAAGAGCGCCGACCGAGATCCGACAATTTTTGGGACTTGCCGGATATTATCGAAGATTCATCAAGGGTTTCTCGCAATTGGCTCAACCCTTAACAGCTTTAATGCACAAAGGAGTGCAATACAGATGGGGTGAAAAAGAAGAACGCGCGTTTCAAACTCTCAAAGATATGTTATGTTCGGCTCTAATTCTTGCGTTACCCGATGGAGTTGACGACTTTGTGGTTTACTGCGATGCATCGATTCAAGGACTTGGTTGTGTGTTGATGCAACGAGACAAGGTAATTGCCTACGGGTCCAGGCAACTGAAGGATACGGAAAAGAATTACACGACTCATGATTTGGAATTAGGAGCCGTGGTTCATGCACTTAAGATTTGGAGACATTACCTCTATGGAACAAAGTGCACGATATTCACCGATCATAAAAGTTTACAGCACATCTTTGATCAGAAAGACCTCAACATGCGTCAAAGAAGGTGGGTTGAATTACTGAACGATTATGATTTGGCCATTAAATATCATCCGGGAAAAGCAAATGTGGTGGCAGATGCCCTAAGCAGAAAAGAGTACGAAAAGCCTCGAAGGGTACGAGCGCTGCAACTTACTATTCACACGGGATTGCCGGATCGAATTCGCGATGCCCAACAAGAAGCTCTGAAAGAAGAAAACTTCGCAGCTGAAGCCCTGCGTGGTATAGATGGTCACTCTGAGGTTAAGACTGATGGAATCAGGTATTATAATGACAGAATTTGGGTTCCTCTACTTGGAAATCTCCGTGAGCTCGTGATGGACGAGGCTCACAAGTCAAGGTATTCGGTACACCCTGGATCGGATAAAATGTACCAAGACTTGAAGAATCTCTATTGGTGGCCGAACATGAAAGCCGGCATAGCGCGATATGTGGCTAAGTGTTTAACATGTTCAAGGGTTAAGGTCGAGTACCAAAAGCCCGCTGGTTTATTACAGCAACCAAAGATCCCAGAATGGAAATGGGAGGATATCTCCATGGATTTTGTAACGGGATTACCTCATCGATCGAATCGACCAGATGCGATTTGGGTTATCATTGATCGGTTAACCAAATCTGCACATTTTATCCCGATGAAGGAAACTGATAATATGGACAAGTTAACGAAACTGTACATTGACCGAATTGTGGCACGGCATGGAGTGCCTAAGACTATTATCTCTGATAGAGATCCTCGATTTACTTCCCGACTATGGCAATCTATGCAAGAATCACTAGGAACCAGACTAGACATGAGTACAGCTTATCACCCGCAGACTGACGGTTAGACGGAACGAACGATTCAGACCTTAGAAGATATGCTCCGAGCTTGCGTTCTCGATTTTGGTAAAGACTGGGAGGCTCACCTTCCGTTGGTGGAGTTCTCCTACAACAATAGTTATCATTCAAGTATAGGTGTTGCACCTTTTGAAGCACTTTATGGCAGAAAATGTAGATCGCCCGTGTATTGGGCTGAAACGGGTGAGAAAGGAATCACTGGACCGGAACTCATTCATGATACGACTGAACGAATAATTCAAATCAGAAAACGGATAGCCGCAGCACGTGACAGACAAAAGAGCTATGCCGACAAACGCCGTAAACCTTTGAAGTTCGAGGTAGGCGACAAAGTGTTATTGAAGGTATCCCCCTGGAAAGGTGTGGTACGCTTCGGAAAGCGTGGAAAGTTAAATCCTCGCTACATCGGACCGTTTGAAATAATTGAGACAGTAGGCCCAGTGGCCTATCGATTACGACTCCCTGCTGAACTCGATGGAGTTCACAACGTGTTTCACGTTTCCAACCTAAAGAAATGTCTGGCTGAAGACACTGAAATAATTCCCTTGGAGGAATTGGAAATTGACGAACATCTGAGATTTATCGAGAAACCAGTAGAAATCATGGGACGCGAGGAGAAAGCCCTCAAACGTAGCAAGATTCCGATCGTCAAGGTGCGATGGAACTCAAGGCGTGGACCTGAATATACTTGGGAATGTGAGGATCAGATGAAGAAAAAGTATCCTCACTTGTTTGAGCAAACGTCCACAGAAACTCAAGGTATAATTTAATTTTGGGGACCAAAATTCCTTAACAGGAGGAGGATGTGACAACCCAAAAACTTTTTGCTTTCTTTCCCCAGCGACGATAGCAACGACGACAGCTGATGCTGCGAACGCTACGACACAAGAATAATTTTCGGGACGAAAATTCCAATTTCAGGGGAAGGATGTGACACCCGAGAATTTCAAGGTTAACTTCCGTTAGACAAGTCCGTTAGTTACGATTATAAGTGTTAACTTAAGTAACTAGGCCGAATACGATTATAAGTGTTAACTTAAGTAACTAATGCTTAAACTAGGCCGAATACGTCCACGACCTTTGGTTGATCACCGAACCCATCCATATGTGTTATGTGCCTATTTATTGTCCTTGTGTGCAACGTGATTTAAATACATGACTTATTATTGTGAATAGCATGACAAATTGTAAATACTTGATTATGTGAAAACTTGCCTTTTTGGTCGCCGGCGAAACTACCGGGCGAAACTGCAGTGTCGCCCGGTAGACAGCTGAACTACTCGACCAACACGTGACCAGAGCTAGTTTCGCCTGGCCAGCGAAACTGCCAGCGAAACTAGCCCTGATATAAATAAACTTAATAAACCCTAGTTTATCCATTTGCCTCCTTCCATCACAAACACACACACACTCCTCTCTGGAACCTGGTCAGCCGAGAGAGTCACCCAAGGACCGAGATCTCAGCCTCAAGGCCATCATCTCATCTATCGATTCTTGATATCAAACGTGAGTCCCAAAACTATGTTTTATGCTTTTCTATGTGTTTTCTCCTTAAAGCATGATCAAACCTTCATGAAAACTTGTATGCTTCTGAGATAATACTTAGGAATGCTAGATCTACCATAAAGTTGACAACTTTGCGTATGAAATCCAGCCATGATAGAGATTTATGCTATTTTAGCCATTTTAGGGTTTTATATGTATTTTGGGTGATTTGATGACAAAATGCATGTTTAAGGTGTTAAAGCTTGCTGATTTATGTTGGTAAATGCCTATGTATGCTAAATAATGAATTGCATGTAAGATCAGAAGCTGTTAGGTTGATTTTTAGGCAAATCCGTATGTTTTTCGCGACCAGCGAAACTGTGTGTTCTCTAGGCGAAATTGTCCAGCGAATTTACTTGTTCATTCAGCGACACTGTCGAGCGAAACTATAGTGTCGCTAGCGAAACTGACCCGACCAGCTTGAACGAAACTACCGAGCGAAATACCTGAATGAAAGTTCAAACCAGTTTCCCTGCGAAACTAGGCTAGCGAAACTGCGTCAGCAGTTTCGGGCGAAACTAGCCTAGCGAAACTGTGTCACCGGGCATTGCCTAGCGAAAGTGCTGCCCGTGCACCCAACGAAACTGCCTAGCGAAACTGTGCTAGCGAAACTAAGACCTGACCTGAAAACCAAACTTGTGAAATTTGCTTAAGTGTTATGCCATGACTTACATGATTATGCCATGATGAAACATGCTTGATATCTGAATTATATGAACCCTTGTTTATGATCAACCATCGGTGTCGTGTGTCGGTATGTCGAGTCATAGTTGCAACGTGCTATGTTATGGGCCATAGTGACGTTTAGTGAAGATTAGACACGAAACTAATACTTTAGACCTAAACGTGTTCTAGGTCTTCGTTAAGCAAACATAACTTGGATACTTAGCAAGTGTAGCAGTGCAACCCAAGGTGAGTGTCACTAACCTGTTTACCGTGAACCTGTTTGGGCCACACCGAATAACTTAACGAAAAACAATGCTGAATAAACTCTAGAGTGCTAGGCACCTACCAATGAACAAGAGAACTCGGGAATGCTCGGCACCCACTTGATGAACTGAAGTGTTTTATGGGAAACACTTGTGGACTTAAACAAACTATTTCTGAAACAAAACTGAAAACGTTTTAATATGGCTAGTGTAGGTTAAAGTCTGAACCATATGATATCACATGTTTTCTAAGGATGCCTTATAACTTAAAAGTCCTCAACTAAAATTGTGCCATTAATTGTAAAGCGAGGGGATGTTGGGTAGATCTACTGGAGTTTGACAAACTCCGCCCCGTGGCACGGGAAGTGCACGGAGGAACAATATCAGCCTATTTGACCGTAGTCCCGGGGAGGACACGGGGGAGGCAAAAACCGCGATGACGTAGGTCCGCACCGTACGGGATGGCTCGGCCCCCACAAAATAAGTCAGCTTTGGTACAAACTTCCTTAGAGCATGGAACAACGGATTAGCTACCCGCGATATCGGTTGAGTCCTTTAACTTTACGGAACTACTACATACCCGATGACGTAGGTCACGGACAAACCATTTATAAACTAAGATTTAATTACGAGCATTGCTTTTCACAAATAAATATGTTGTAAGTACATCTTGACACGAATTATGATTATGAGACCGGGCCAATGCATGACAAGCCCACTGTGAACTCACCAACCGTTAGGTTGACACTTGCGTGGTTTAAACTTTTGCAGATCGCTAAGGAGTATCCACTGGAGGTTGGCATGGCACCCGAAGACCTTTGTTTTTGATTACACTAAATCGGGAATTTAAAATGTTAACTTTGTAAAGCACGTGGTTAGTGCTAAAGGACTGATATTATTCCGCTGCGTATTTGTGAAACTTTATTTTATGATATGTGTTTGGACTTTACTTTGATTCGTTTAGTATTTGTAACTAATGGTTGTGGATCCTGGTCTAGTCGCACCCCTCGACGGTATAAACTCCGTTAGTGGTAAATTGGGGGTGTGACACAATACATATTTTATAACACACATTTTCTAGTGTCATATTACGTAACACTTTGTAATATATATATTTTGTCAAAATATATGTTTATGCTTATACACCTTGAATTTTCATCAAAACAAGCATATACTAACATTCTTAGAATATCATGGTTCATAATGATTTTTGTTATCTTTTTACAACATATTGTTACTTATGTTAAGACATAATCATAATAACAATTATTTTTCAAAAACCACAAGTGTAACCATAATCTAATTCCATCAAAGTGTATGAAATTTTACTAACAACAAGGATTGCTAGTGGATCATCAAGTAATAACATCAAGACTTGTATCATGAACATGATTTGTGACATAATATGGATAATAATCATGATAAGCTTAAGGAAAAGTTAAGGTTTCTCACTTAAGCTTCATCCGGATCGGTATGTGACATTGATGGGTGTTGATTAAGCTTCCGGTTAAGCTCCTAAACCCACCCTTGATAATGAATTTGAGAGATGATGATGAAAGAATGAAATGATGATCATGAAAGTGAGAAAGAAATCAAGGGGTTAGAATGATAGGTTAGAAAGAAATAATGAAAGGATGATGGTGAGATAGAGACAAAGGATGGATTACCTTGATTTATAATCGATCTAGAAGTGATTAGGAACCTTGATCTTGTGTTAGAATGTGAAGAAAAAGAGGTGGTAGTGGTGGTTTAATGTGAGCCGAGAGTGGGAGAAGAGAAGGGAGAAATGGGTGTTTGAGTGTTTGTGAAATGAAGTGGTTAAGTGTATATTGATTCAAAGTATATAAGGGTGGTTAGTATGGGCTATGGTTCACGGTTTGAGCATGGTTCAAAAGGGGGTGTTCGGTTCTTGCTTTGAGTCGAGAAGGAAGAAGAAAAGATGAGGAGGATGGGTGGTTGAACCTTGGTTTGAACCTCCTTGTTCTACTTGTAATCTTGGTTAGAAAATTGAAGTATTTTGAGGGTGTAGAGGTGCACAAAAATCGGCTCAAGGAAGTGGGGTGAGGGGACAAACCTTGTCACTAGTGAGGTGGGTAATGGTTTTATCTATTGGGTTAAACCCTTGTCATGTACAACACCTACAAACTTGTCCCATATCTAAATGGCATGTTAATGGAATCTAGGGACAATTAGGGAGGTAGAGTTAGTTGTAAACATGTTTAGGCATGTGTCAATTGTAACAAGATTTCTAATTATGTTGGTTTGGTTACATGATGATTTGGTTGGGGTCTAATCGGTTTAACCGATTAAAGAAAATAGAGAAAACGAGGCAAGAAAAAAAAAGAAAAGAATAGGAATGGTGGGGATCGAACTCGGGCCCGAAAGAGAAAGGAAGAAGTAAATCGGGCTCGGGCCCAATCGAAAAAAAGGTGGGCCGGGCTGGGCCTTCGGGTTGGGCCGAATGGAAAGAAAGCGGGCCGAGGAAAATGGGCCAAAGAGATGTGGGCCGAAGGAAAGGAAAAAGGAAGGGGAAAAGGAAATGGGCCGATTGGCCCATTAGGCTCACTGGGCCGATTCGGGTCTCGGGTCGGGTTGAGACGAGCCCGGGTTAATCCAACGAGTCCAACGACACTTCGTTTGAGTCAAAAGGATAAACGAGTGAAAAGTCGGTTTTTGGCTCGAGAACGATTGATTTATATTCATATAAATCAATAAAAAAAAATAAATGAATAAGTGTCGCGTTTAATTTTGAATGAACGGGAATGTCACGTGTCTTGATGTTTGATGATCTGTGAATGTCACTTTGATGTTTTTGGATTGATCACAAGTTTTGTTCGACACGAACGTTAATTGTTTTGAATTTTTTTGACGTTTTAAATCTAAACGAACGTTTAGATTGTTTTTGGTTGAATGAAATAATTAATTGAATGAAACGAATAAATTTTACGAATGTAAACTTTGGTTTTGACGAAATGATTTGTGTCGTTTGAATAAACGGTTGAATTTGATCTTTTAGATTTTTAAGTGAGAATAAAGTGTTGTTTGAATAAAATGACTAAGTTTTGTGCATATAAAACTTTGTTTTTGAAATGAAATCCTCGTTTGAATAAACGTCCCGTTTGAAGTAAGTTTCGACACGAAAGGTATTAGTTTGAATTTGACGTTTGAATCTAAACAAAGGTTTAGAGTATTTAAATGTAAATGGAAAATTGTTTGGAATGAAATGGCTAAACTCTACGAATGTAAAGTTTTGTTTTGAATGAAATGAATTCGTCGTTTGAAACAACGACTCGTGTTGAACACGTTATGATAGCGTAATGTTATGGAAAATATAAAATGACTATTTTATATTTTGTTATTGAAGTTCCATCCTGAATAGTCACGAAACTTTAAGTTGGTTTCCACTACGGGTAATGTTGTCGGACCTAAATTGTCTATGTTTACACGCAATTTCACCTAATTTGAGTAAATTAAGCCTAATGCACATAGATAATCAGATAATTGCACGTTAATATAATATTAAAGTTAACCTGGAATATACGGGTTGTCACAACTGTGTTGACCGACTGTCCCGACAACACGCAGACATTAGACAAGTTGACTCGAATGCACATCGGTGATTATTTTAGGTTTTCTAATATGTATCCTATCACGTATATCACATATAACATGTTACATCATGGCAATATTAAAGCATCACAAGTTACTACGACATTATCCCGTGTGTACGATGCAGAATCGACGAGGCGATCATACAAAGTCTTGTCATTCCAACCGAGGTCATGCTTCGTTATCATAGATCGAGCATCAATCACACAACATCTTTATCATTCATCATGCATCCTAGAACTTAGATCATGCATCGTTATCATAGATCGAGCATCAATCAAGCACCTTTAACCTAGATCTACCACAAATCATGCGTCTTTATTCAAGATCTACTACGTTTAATCATAAGAATCAATTTTTATCGAGGATCTTTTGTAAAGTTTACAACTTTTCATCATAGAAACCCTAGATCTATCATCATCAAGCCTTTAGAACGTAGATCCATCTCAAAGATTCAATCTTTGATCATATGCAACCATGCAAAGTCATGAAAAACCCTAGATCTAACATAAATCACCATACCTTGCATACAAATCATGTTTTTACTTCAAAAGATGCAAACTTTATCAATCAAATCACTAGATCTACTCATGCTAATGCAAGATCTAAACAAATCAGCCCTAGATCCATGTAAAATATTAGATCTTGATCATTTTTATAACAGGCAAAACACAAAAGGACACATACCGATGATATACGATCGAACTAGGATGAAACGGGGCTTGAATCTTGAAGTAAAATGATCAAAAAGCTTGAATCTTGATGAAGAAGCTAAAAAATGACGGGAATGGGTGATCTGGTCGTGAGGTGGGTGAGGAGAATGAAATGATGGAGGCTACAAGTGTTTAAATAGTGGAAATAGGGTTTCTGTGGAAAACTAGGTTGTAGGTGTATCGTTTACAACTACCATATGCTCTAGGCGATACACCTAGAGCCTCCATCTGGCTACAACCCTGTTGACTTTTGTTGACCGCAACCCGTTTTGTCAGTTTTTCGCGTTTTTGATCAGGGTTTTCAACGTTTTCTCCCATTTTCAATTCACCATCATTTTTATCACATCAAATCCAATAAAATCAAGTATCAACTTGTCATATAACAATTTATAATCATGCAATTAAATTCACGTAAGAGTTTGCACATAATTCACAATACTTAGCAGTTTTCAGCTAATCACCAATGTTTCGAGACGTAAACTTTTGTGTGATGTTTGTGAAGTGTTTTAAGGCTACTAAACTATTCTAATACCTTAGTTTACATACTACGCCTATATACGCGACTC
Organism: Deinandra increscens subsp. villosa; assembly: GCA_039602395.1. NCBI lineage: Eukaryota > Viridiplantae > Streptophyta > Magnoliopsida > Asterales > Asteraceae > Deinandra > Deinandra increscens. The sequence continues at coordinate 59,870,375 of JBCNJP010000027.1, forward strand.
CCGGTTTGCCGGTTTTATCAGTTATTATCCGTTTCTAAGGCTTGGGTCCCACCCGAAGGGCCGGATTGTCACATTTTGAACATTGATAAATAATAAGGTTTTTATTATTCAAATGTTTCTAGTTTGTATATTTCCATTACGCGATATCTATACACGTATAAATAGTTTTCTTTTGAAAATAATTTAGTATTCATCTAAATATTATTCCAACATTTTAATATTACTAAAATGATTGACTTCATATTTTAGGATATTAATTTGCCAGTTTAATCGGTATTCCATGTTCTTTTTATATCTGATTTCATTTATACATCCCGTTTTTATGATACGAAAGGTATCCAAAATGTTTGAAAATTATTTGTAATATTAAATTGGTCATTTTAAGGATTAAAAAAATTAATTGGTATGATTAGTTTGGATTTATTTTCCACAATCGTGTCTTCTCATTGCGTATAAACCCGTTTTGATCTCGGTTTTTTCCCAATGCAACGTTTCTTCATTTGGGCCATTACGGTTTATAAAGTACTCTATATTTTTATAACATAGTACCAATCTTAGCCGTGACTTTTGTTGTTGATTTAGTCCAAAACTTTAAGTTTTATTTTATACAAATTATCCCTTTCTGGTAACTTTTCAAAACTAAACTTTCTAGTTTTTACCAAACTTGTTCATCATTTATTTTATCATAAATTACATATCGATATGTGTCATAAGTCCCAAGTTGCATAAATGATCATCATAAACCAAATGTTATATTTTTATCCACCCCCCTCCCATTTCTAATTTTAGTCATCTGTCCTTACCATCATGTGTCCATGGTTTCTTCATATATATTTATTTGAGTCTAACATTATAACACATATTAGTCTAGCAATATAACTTGTAGAAATTTATCCACATTATTTCTGTTTAGTCAAATAATATTAAAATGTGACATCAAACATTTGTAACTATCCATTTTCATCATCACAAATTATAACAATCTTGCATGACCTAATATGGTCATGACACAATACAACTAGCAAGATTAGTTATTATGTTTTATTCATTTCGTGAGTTTTGTTCTTTCAAACATAACATTATATGTTAACGTAAGGAAAATAAACATGGAACTATTTATGTCTATAAATACTTCCATTTTTGACATTTTATATCAATATTCTTGGTTTGTTATAACAAAAACTCATTTGTGACAAATTATGTTCCATGAATATCACAAGATTTGGTTGAAATTTTGAAAGGAAAATGGTGAGATTATTACTTCAAGATCATTATTTTTAGTTTATATTATCTTCAAATTTATCATTTGGGTTTTGAAAGTTCATCAAGACTTGGGGTCTCACTTGGTTCTTAGAGAAAATGAAAGAAAAGGTGTGAAATGCTTACAAAAACTTAAAGAGTTTATTGTGGTTGAAGACTCCACATGAACACTTTTGAATCTTCAAGCAATGATGAACAATGGGGATGAAGGGTGTCCTTGGATCAGTGGTAGTAGCGGCTGTGGTGGTGGTGGTTGGTGGAGGTGGCGACAGACTGTGGTGGTGGTCGTTTGGGGTGGCCGGCGGTGCCCTAGAGGGTTATGGCATTTGGTTGTGTGTGTGAACCGAAAGTTAGGAGAGGGAGAGAGTGTGGAGTGTGGTTTGTGGTGGTGAAGGGTATTGGGGTTTTATGGAGTTTTTTTATAAGTTTTAACCTTTATATTAATCCTTGGTCCAAGATATTTAAGTACAATGCCAACTCTTTTATTTAAATGGGATTTAGGCTAATAGCCATGTGCTAATTTGAAAGATCAAGATTAAGTTTTTAGTTAATTGATAAGTAGGCTAGTTACTTTTATATAAGTTTTCAAAGTGTTGGGAGGTTTAGTGATAGATTTTTTTTTTATAAAATAAGTAAAGGTGGTGGGTTATATAATGGGCCGGAAATTTATAAAAATAATACAAGAGTAATGAGCCGGAATTTTTGTAAAAGAAAAGGTTAAGGAGTTGGGCCGGTGGGCTGGCGGTTCGGCGGTGAGTCCAATTTGAGAGAGAACTGGCTGGGCCGAACTGCTGGGCCGAACTGTTGGTCCGCGGACTAACCGGGTGGACGGGCTAGGTGCTCGGGCCTTTGGGTTGGGTTGTTGTTGGATTCCGGGCTCGGTCGGGTTATTTCGGAGTTATTGGGCAGAGTCGGGCCCAATTCGGGTTATGGGTGTAGTTGTGATTAACCGATTAGCTCTTCGGGTGTAATGGGTTACTTTTGATAGGTCTTGATGATCAATGATGGTTTACATAATGATGATCGTTTGGTTATAAAAACAATAGAAATTTATGTTGGTTAATTATTTATTTAAGTTTTCACGTAAAAGTTTTTTATACTCGAAATGACAAATAAATAATTTGTTGTTTTGTACGTTTTAAGCTCGATTATTTATGATGTTAAAAACTGACATAGTTTTAAATAAACAATTGCCTAAAGTGTTTGACAAAGTCGGTGCGTTATTTTACAACACCGGGTTAAGAAAAATATAGAAGTCATTTATATATTTGTCTTTCTTATTGTTAAAATTCCATAAATTACTTAGTGAATTTTCCTATTTGTTACGGGTACATTTTCCAATACAAACACAGAAATTTTCTGTAATGGACTTATCATGCATAAACATTCTTAGTAGTCGTATTAATTCAAGTAATGCACACATATATATACATATATAAAATTAAACGGTCAAAGTAACGAGTTGACCTTGATTTTTGGACAGGTTGTCACATCTTCGCCTATTGGAAGAATTTCGTCCCGAAATTCAATCCTGAGTAGTGGTGGATGCAACATTGCCGAAAAGACAGGGATACTTTTGACGCATCTGGTCCTTGTGTTCCCAAGTGTACTCGAGACCTCGTCGTGAGTTCCAACGTACCTTGACGATGGGAATGCAGCTCTGCTTCAGTCTTTTGACCTCACGATCAAGTATCTCAACAGGTTCTTCTACGAAATGAAGTGTTTTGTCGACTTGAATTTCGTCAAGCCCGACGAAAAATGTTTCATCAGACAAACACTTCTTCAGATTGCAGGTATGAAAGACATCGTGAACACTACGTAATTCGGCGGGTAGATGTAGCTTATAAGCGATTGGCCCAATCCGTTCAAGGATTTCGAAAGGGCCGATGTAACGAGGGTTGAGCTTTCCTCGTTTACTGAATCTAATGACACCTTTCCATGGTGATACTTTTAACATGACGCGATCTCCATCTTTAAACTCCAAGGGTTTTCTGGATTATTTGCATAGCTCTTTTCGTGATCTTTGGCGGCTTTCAAATAGTTCTTGACCTGGAGTATCTTCTCAGTTGTTTCAAATATGAGCTTGGGACCAGTCAACTGTATATGTCAACAACTTCAGTCTAGCAAAAGGGTGATCTGCAATTTATTCCATAAAGTGCCTTGAATAGGACAGCCTGAATACTTCTGTGATAACTGTTGTTGTAAGAGAATTATGCAAGTGGCAAATAGTTATCCCGACCATTTCCAAAGTCGATCACATAAGCACGCAACATATCTTCCAATGTCTCAACGGTTCTCTCGCTTTGACCATCAGTCTGGGGTGATAGGCACTATTCATATCAAGGCGAGTGCCCAAAGCTCTATGGAGCGACTACCAAAATCCGGATGTGAATGGAGTGTCTCGATCTAAAATGATGGAGATGGGCACGCTGTGCTAGGATACAATATCCTTTATGTAGACTTTGTTAAGTCGATCCATTTTATATGTTTATTTCATTGGAAGAAAATGTGCTGATTTTGTCAGTCGATCGATGATAACCCAGAGAGTATCATTACCAGAGCAAGTTTTAGGTAGTTTTGTGATAAGATCCATGGCTATAGAATCCCACTTCACGTTGGAATTTTAGGTTGGACAACTAGACCCGAGGGTTTTTGGTACTCGGCCTTGACCTTTGAGCATGTCAAGCACTTGCCAAAGTAGGTAGCCACTTTAGCCTTCATGTTGGGCCACCAAACTGTTCCCTCAGACCATGGTACATCTTATCGGTACCTAGATGGATAGAATATCTGGATTTGTGAGCTTCTTCCAAGACTAGCTTCTTTACATTTTCATAGTTAGGCACCCAAATTCTATCCATGAAGTATCTGGATCTATCGGGCTTCTCCGTCAGTTGCTTCTCCATGCCGCGCAAACCTTCTTCCTTCAAGTTTTCTTCTTTAAGGGCTTAGAGCTGAGCATCATTTATTTTTGACATAAGGTTTGTGTGGGCGGTCATGCTCAATGCTCGAAAACGCGTTCCTTTTTGCTTAAGGCATCGGCTACAACGTTAGCCTTGTCTAGGTGATAACGAATCTCACATTAGTAGTCATTTAGCAGTTCAACTCAGCGACGTTGCCTCATATTCAACTCTTTCGGATTAAAGATGTTCTGGAGACTCTTATGATCAGTGAATATGGCGCACTTCATTCCATAAAGATACTGGCTTCAGATTTTGAGGGCAAAAACAGCGGCTCCAAACTCTAGGTCATGGGTTGTATAATTCTTCTCATAAATTTTTAGTTGTCGAGAGACATATGCGATAACTTTCTCTCGCTGCATTAGCACACAACCCAAACCTTGATGCGAATGCATTTTGTTCCATAAAGATAATATCTTTAGATTTTGAGGGCATAAACAATAGCTCCAAGCTCTAGGTCGTGGGTTGTATAATTCTTCTCATGAATTTTCAGTTGTCGAGAGGCCAGAGGCGGACCCTTATGAGGCCCAGGGGGTCCCCGTGGACCCCCTCAACCTCGTACGCAAAGTGAAAAATCATGTGAATGTTTTTTTATAAAAAAGAAGTTTGTGAAGAGGAGTTAATAAATAATTAGTTTGTGAAAATCAAAAAAAGTAAGCAACTAGCCCAATGATAAGATTCCTTGTTAGATTTTGAAGGGGTGCAAGTTCAAATCTTGTCCTCAACATTTTTTCCTCCAGCTTTCTTTATTAATTTTAATGCTATAAATGAGGAGAGTAAATGATGGTAGGTCATTTTTCACATCTTTTTTATTTACTTTCATTATAGACACATTCTTTTTTAGTACATTAATTCTAGACCCCTTTTATAATGAAATATATTACAATATATAAAACTATAGACTTCTTTTAATAGGCAAACATTTTATCATATTATTTTTTTTCACGCGTTATTTTTTCTTTTCTCTTCATTTCTAGTCATTTAGTGTTATTTTTTACTATTATATCGTTGTCAATGTTACGGTATAGATTCTTTTTTTATCAAATTATGTAGAGTTTTTCTAATCAGTTATTTTTTTCTTTACTCGCAATGTCGTGTCGCAACGCACGCCTGCATTAAAAACTATTTAGTAAGTAATAGACTAAATTTCTTTATGTACGTTTATGAAACTGAAACAACTAAAACTAGTGACTCCTTAAAAAAATTATGGACCCCCTTAAAAACTTTTCTAGTTCCGCCCCTGCGAGAGGCATATGCGAGAAATTTCTCTCATTGCATTAGAACACAACCCAAACCTTGATTCGTAGCATCATAGAATACTACAAAATATTCGATTCCATCAGGTAAGGATAGGATTGGTGCGTTACAAGGTTTCTGCTTCAACAACTGGAAGGCTTTTTCGGGTTTGGCATCCTAGATTAACTTGTTGTTCTTCTGAGTTAACGCGGTCAAGGGCTGAGCTATTTTTGAGAAGTTCTCAATGAATCGGCGGTAATAGCTAATGAGTCCTAAGAATTAACGAATCTCTACAGAGTGACGGGAGTACTCCATTCCTTGATAGCTTCAACTTTAGATGGATCAACATGAATACTTCTATCGTTAATCACATGACCCAAGAAATGTACCTCGCGAATCCAGAAGTCGCATTTGGAAAACTTTGCGTACAATTCTTCCTTCTTCAGCAACTCCAGGATATGTCTCAAATGTTGCTCGTGTTCCTCCTTACTATGGGAGTAGATTAGAATATCATCGATGAACAGGATAAAAAATTTATCCAAATAAGGCTTGCATACGCGGTTCATTAAGTCCATGACCACTCCTGGTGCGTTAGTCAAACCGAATGGCATAATGAGGAACTCGTTCTGAACGCTATTTTTGAAATGTCTTCATCTCTAAATTGGAGTTGATGGTAACCTGATCATAGATCAATCTTGGAGTACTAACTTAATCCTTGAAGCTGGTCGAATAAATCGTCGATTCTTGGTAGTGGATACCGGTTCTTCACTGTTAGCTTGTTCAATTCCATGTAGTCGATACACATCCAAAATGTTCCATCTTTCTTCTTTACAAACCACACAAGAGCACCCCATAGAGAGTGGCATGGTCGGATAAAACCTTTATCCAACAACTCTTGTAGTTAATTAGATAGTTCTTGCAATTCAGATGGTGCAAGACGGTAAGGTGATCTAGCGACGGGAGTGACTCCAGGTGTCAGGTCGATATGAAAATCTACTTGGCGTGTTGGTGGTAAGCCAGGTAAGTCTTCAGGAAAGACTTTTAGTAATTTGCAGACTGTTAGAACATCTTCAATACGCTTCTTCTTAGGCTTCTTCTCCGTGACGTGAGCTAGAATGGCATGACATCCTCTTCGAAGGAGTTTTTGTGCCTTCATACAAGATATGATGTTTAGCTGGGCTCAACTCTTTTCACTTTATACGTTAAGAGTGTCGTCGTTTGCAAGTGGCATTCTGATTGCTTTCTCATCACAGACGATCTCTGAATGGTTCTTTGATAACTAATCCATTCTGATGACTATGTCAAAAGTTCCTAATTCGACAGGCATTAGGTCGATGTTGAATGAATGTTCGGAGAGTTCAAGAAAACACCCTTGGTAGATTACTCCGGTTTCTATTAGTTCACCATTTGCTAATTTTGCGGTAAACTTAATGTCTAAGGCAACAAGGGCGATTTCAAATAATTGGCTAAAATCGGTAGACACGAAGCTTTTATCGGCATCAATATTTAATAAAATAGAAGCATAATGGTTATTGAGTAGAAAGGTGCCCGTCATGGTGTTGGCGTCACGATCCTGATTTGATCACAAAAGCTCTGCCTCTGGCTTAATTGGGATTCAAATTTTTCGTCTTCAGACAGTCCTTCTTCAGATGGCCGGTAACAACACAACCAAAGCATGCACGAGTTTGGCAATCGCGTGTGCTGTGTCCCTTGGCCTTGCAGTTCTCGCAGTAAACATTTCCATAATCAAGGGTGTGGTGAAGGTTGCACTTGTTGCAGAAAGGTGGGTTACCAGTGTAACTGGTCTTTCTTGGTTCTTGAACAGGGCCAGTAGCAAAAATAGACTTTTACTGGTTCCGGGTTTTTCTCAGGAGCCTTATCAGAACTCTTATCATTCCTTTTCTTCCAAAATCTACGCTTCCTCTTGTTATCCAACTTCTTTCCTGATGAGGTGGTTGCACTGACGTCTGCAGTCTTAGCTTTGGGGTTCTTCCTTATAAAGGTCACACCTTAACGGGTGGTTTGATAGACTAGGCTATGTGCCAGATGCACAACCTCCTCAAAGTTAGTCGGTTTGGATACAAGAACATTTCCCTAGGTGTGCGGTTCAAGACCCCAGATGTATCTCTCGATCTTCTTGTATGGCGGAGCGACCATAGCTGAACAAAGGTGGGCGAGTTCATGAAATTTCTTGGTGTAGCCAGGGAAATCAGAACCGTTCATGGTTAATCCCTAAAATTCAGCTTCCAACCTCTGCAGCTCTTCACTCGGGATGTACTCCTCTTGGAGGAGTTGCTTGAGTTCATCTCATGAAATACCATATGCTAAGTCTGTTCCCATGGCATCAACGCATGAGATCCACCATGTTAGTGCATCATCAGTGAAGGTGCAGGTAGCATACATGACCATGTGACCCTCGGGAAAATTGCTTATACTACATGTTCTACCTTTTCAAACCAACAAATCAAACCCATGTCACCTTCCGTGTCTTTGAATTTAGTGGGTTTGCAGTTAATAAAGTCCTTATAGGAACTATTTTGGTAAAAAATCACAAAGGAATTCTGTATTCCAAAATTAGAATGTGAGGTAGTGTGCTTGTCAATAAGCTCAGAATGTAAGGTTGAACACAAGGATGTAACAAGTGAAAAATCCAGGATCCTAGAGGAATCCTAGCAAAAAAAACCTCGGGAGCCGGCCTGAACAGCCTGCTGCCTAGCAATTTCATTGATACGAAATAAAGAATTACAAGTTTTGGAGGTTTGATCGATCGACACTAAGTGTTACAATGATGGTAAACTATTAGAGCTAAAGTGTATTGGTGTTGTGTGTCCCTAACTCAATCGAATCCTCGATTATATAAGGATTACAAGAATAACAAACTATCCGGGATTCCCGGGATCCTTTCGCCCAACTAATATAACCGTTAGAGCCCTCTTCGTTCACTTGGTCCATGATCTCATTTAGCTGGAACTTGGATCTCGGAGGTAGTTGTTAACTTCAACGGTACCTGGTCAAATAAACACGTGGCAATTATAAGGGTTAGTCGAATAAAACAAATCAGGATACCTGGACGAGTGGGATTCCCAGACGATTATAGGATTCCTGAACTATGTGAGCTTCCTGCGAGCATCCTGAAAATATACCCTCAACAATTTCCCCTTGAATTTCAACATATGTGGATAAGCTCGACAGCTGTTAAAATTCAAAAAGATGCCTTTTTCACGGCGTTAACACGATAATATCGGTTGGGATGAGACTGATTTCTCGGCGTCCAAGTGATGTGATGTTTATCTTTACTTTTTCTTTAAATAGGAGACCCCAAATTAAGATTTTCACCGTCTTCTTCTTAAAAACCTTTCGAGCTTCTCCGATATTCCAGGTCAGTCCTCCTTCCTCTTCTCCGTTTTCTTCTGATTTTTCGGCCATGGCCAAGAAAAATACCTGGTCTTCTTCTTCGCTAAGCTCTCCGGTAGTCGAGGACTTCCACGATCAGGGATACATTGTCCCTGGCGAGGATGAAACTTGCTCGTTTGATGACGGAGACATACACGATTTGAAGAATTCTGGTATCTTTCTGCCGGGGATGATTTTCCGACCTTTCGATCCTCATACCAAGTCCGATTTCATCTCCACCACCTGGGTTTGTTTCATGTATTACCCTTTCTTTCTTGGGATGACATTCCCCTTCCCGGAGCTCATTACCCAATTTTTCAAGACCACCCGACTCTCCTACTCCCAAACCATGCCTAAGGTTTGGAGAATCCTGTATTCCCTTGATCAGTTGAACCAAACCAGGGATCTAGACATTGGGATCCCTGAGATTTGTGAAGCATACCAACTCCGAACCCATGGTTGCAGCCGGTTTGTTTTGAAGGCTCGCACCTCCACCTCTCAATTGATTCCCCGAGCTTCCCACAATGACCATGACTGGAAGAAGCGTTTCTTCTTCGTCAAGCGAGACTCGATTGCTGGGGGTCACGGAGTTGTCATTGAAGTGGGTTGAGAAGGGTAGGATATCGATTTCTTTTGATGTTACTGGATTTTGAATATACATTTGACTTTTCTGTTGTTTCCTTTTATAGCACCCAAGTTTGAGAATCTTGTCAAGAAACAACCGGATCCCAAGAAGCTCGAGGCACTTTACCAGATTCCCGCCAGTGAGAGAGCCCTAGTCCTAGAAGCAACTGCCAGCGAACACAACTACTCCGCTGATCACACTCCCGCCATGTCTGGTAAGTTTTTGTAGGATCCTGAATTTTATGTTTATTCAAGCATCCTAAATGCTGACAATCTGTTCTCTTCGCAGCCCCCAAGTCCAGCTCTTCGTTCTCTCTGAAGGATCTCGACAATCTCCTCAAGGTTAAGAAGGAGCAGCTAGAACAGTCCGCCACCTCCAAGCCGCCTGTCAGCCAGCCGAAGGCCTCGGCTTCCAAGAAGCGAAAAGCTCCCGAGGCTCCCGTGGCTCCTATGTACCTGGAAACCTTCGAGGATCTTGCTCCCTCCGAGGTCAGCAACATGATTCTCTCGATGCAGACCATGATTAACCTGGTAAGAAGCTCAAATAATGCATATGATAGTTTCATACCTGTTGCAGCTGCTGACCAGGATTCCTGTTTGTGTAGGGTATTGAGAAGCTGAGCACCCAAGCCATGGACATGGAGAAGAAGCTGGCCGAGGCAAATGAGAAGATCCAGGCCCAAGCCGACACTGCCAAGGGTAAGACCCTGTTTTATGAGCATAAGCTCACCGAACAGCGTCTGGCCCTGGAAGCCAAGATGGCCTCCGATGCTGAGATAGGCCAACTCTCGGCTGCCCGGAGCGTCCTGGAATGCAAGATCCAGATGGCAGGTGAGGCTGAAGAGGCTGGTTTTCAGGTGCCCGGCTGGGACGTCGCAGGCTGGAGGCTGGTTCTGGAATCGTTGGGAGGAGGAGATGGTGATGTGGCTGGAATAGGAAAGGATGGGAACGATAGTGGCTCCTCGAAGACGGTTCCGGATTCTCCGGTGGCGATAAAAAAGGGCTTATGTGCTGGAGCTGGGAGAGGGCAAGAAGCTGGAGGTGGTGGAGAAGCTGCTGGAAGAAAGAAAGGCAGTGGGCGATGAAGATAATGCAACGGTCTGAGCCCACTTATTTTTTTTGTTTGGTGGTTTTTTGTTAAACAATGTCTTTGTGGTTCCTGCAAGAAATAAGTAACAAACAACAAACAATGGTAGGGATCCTGGTGGAGGGATCTTGTGTTTACAAGACGAAACCAGGATTCCTAAAAAACAAACTTTTGACCTCTGAGCTTCTCAAGCGGAGGGATCCTGAGGTTTTCAGGACGAAACTTGGGAAGCTCAAAACCCTTTGCGTATGTTAATATAATTATCTTTTGGCTTCTCAAGCTGTGTTTTGCATTGAAATCTTGTAGATAGGATTTGTTATAAAATTTATCAAGAATCTTAAAAAAGACTTGTATATTGGGAAATAGTTTGAGACTTAACAATTGAATAGATCATCATCCAAAATAAAAAACTTAAGTTACCTGACCTTCGAATTTTACCTTAGTCGACTTCTCAATTAAAACTGCCATTTCTTCTTTTATCTCATCTAGGATTCTGGTAGGAATCCTGAGGACACTTTCTCAGATTCATCTCAACTTCCTCGGGAATTTGAAACGAATCTAATAAGTTTCCCGGCCAGGGGCCGAAGGAAATCCTTTTGAAAAAATTTAGAAATAAGTTGGGGATAAACCCGGGATTCTTGGGAATAAGCCAAAACTGGGGTCAAGCCCTTATTTACTTGGGACTAAGCCAAAACTGGGGTCAAGCCCATTCGTAAGTGACATGAATATGTCAAAACCTTAGATAACACGCCAGTGTTATAAACCTTGAGAATCCGCCCAGCAGCTTACAATGACAAGATTGTCAGCCACCCCTGGGATGGACTGGCCATCTTGGGCATACTGAGGGACAACGTGCGCTCCTGGCGAGGGTCGTGCGCTACTGGTGATTACCCAAACTTAGGATAGGAGTCAGTCTCCCAAACCTTAGAAGTTATGCAGGATACCTTCGTATGAGAGGTGGCCAACCTCTAACTGGGGATATACCCAAAATATTTAGGATTCTCGAAATCTGCAAAACACTCAACACTTGGTGAGGGGTGGGTGTTAGCTTAGCTAACACCACTCCGATGCTTAAGTTAGTATCATGTGATAAAATTAAGAAGGTAGGTATTGAAATCGGATCAGTATACATACCTTGTAGTATTCTGTTAGTGAGGATCCTTGGGATTCCAAGAGGATTCCAATGGGATTCTTACATAAAATAAGCTTTGAGGTGTATGGCATTCCAGGCTCTTGGTAGGGGTTCTCCTTCCATGTCTACTAAGCGGTATGCCCCTTTTCCTTCTTCGGAGTCTATCAAATATGGGCCTTCCCACTTGGGTGCCAACTTTGCATCGGCTAGATTGGTTGTATTCTGAAATGCCTTTCTCAACACTAACTCCCCTACTTGAAATCTTCTCAGCCTGGTGTTCCTGTTATAAGACTTTGCCACCCTCTGTTGATAGGATGCCATCCGGATTCTGGCTATATCTCTGAGCTCCTCAATTGTTTCAAGGTCCTGACGCAAGGTCTTGCTATTTGTTTCAGGATCCTGGCGGCTGATCTTGGCTGTAGGTAACACCATTTCTGTGGGGATCACGGCCTCGGCTCCAAACACTAATGAAAATGGAGTTTGACCGGTTGCATTCTTGGGTGTTATCCTATCTGCCCAAAGGACAAAAGGTAGCTCCTCAGCCCATTTGCCTTTTTTGGAGCCCAACTTCTTCTTAAGGTTGTTGATGATGATCTTATTGCGAGATTCTGCCTGCCCATTAGCCTGAGGATGGATTGGTGTTGAAGTAATCATTTTTATGCCCAAGCTTGCACAAAAATTTGTTGTTCTTTTGCCGATAAACTGGGAGTCGTTGTCACATATGATCTCTGCCGGAATCCCAAATCTAGTAATGATGTTTCTCTTGATGAAGGATATCACCTCTTTCTCTCTCACTTGGACATATGCTTCTACTTCGATCCACTTGGAGAAATAGTCTGTCATTGCCAGCATGAATACTTTTCCTCCAAGAGCCTTAGGCAGCTTGCCTACAATATCCATCCCCCACTTCATGAACAACCATGGGGATACTATAGGATGCAGATGCTCGGCTGGTTGATGCAGAATGTTGCCGTGCCTTTGGTAGGCATCGCATTTTTGTGAGAAGCCCATGGCATCCTCCTTCATTGAAGGCCAATAGTAGCCGAATCTGAGAATCTTGGCGAAGAGTGCTCTGCCCCTAGTGTGATTTCCACAATCTCCACCATGGATGTCTTCAAGCACTTAAAGAGCTTCTGGTTTCACTAAGCACCTCAAGTAGACACCTGCAAGAGATTTTCTATATAATATGTTATCTAAGATAAAGTAAGGTATTACCTTGGCACGAAAAGCCCTAGGATTTTCACCCTTAGGAATCTCCCCGTTTTTGAGATATTTAATAATCGGATAAGTCCAGGATTCTTGGGTATCTTTGGGATTCCTAACATCTGCTTCTTCACTGTCGTCGATAGCGTGAGCTTCCTGTTGGGCTATTGACGGCTTCAGGATATGCGTTATGGGAATCCTGATATCCTCAGGGATCCTGAGTGATGAAGCCAAGTTTGCCAAAGCATCAGCTTCTGAATTGTCTTCTCTTGGAACCTGTGAAATGTTAAAACTTTCAAAAAGCAAAGACAATTTCTTCATAATATCAAGATACTTGATTAGGTTCTCCCCTCTCTCTGCATAAGAGCCATTAAAGTGGTTAGTCAAAAGAAGAGAATCAACAAATACTTGAATACATCGGATGCCCATATCTCTAGCTAATCGCAACCCAACAATCAAAGCTTCATATTCAGCCTCATTATTGGTATCCTGGAACTCACAAGATATGGATAATGGTATTATGTCCCCCTGTGGCGATTTTAGCAGGATGCCCAGTCCTGTTCCTCTAACATTTGAGGATCCGTCAGTGTAAAGGATCCAGTCTTCTTCGAGCTTCTCAAGCTGTTGGACTTCCTTCTCAACTTCTGGCTCCACGTCACTGCTGAAATCAGCCACAAAGTCAGCCAAGGCTTGGGATTTGATTGCTGTCCTTGGCTCATATTTGATGTCGTAGGCACTCAACTTGACTGCCCACTTAGCCATCCTACCTGACATTTCCGGCTTCCTGAGGAATGCCTTAATAGGTTCGTTAGATTTCACAATTATAACATGAGTTTTAAAATAATGTCTAAGTTTAGTGGAAGCCATTATAAGAGCTAGAATTAATTTTTCAAGGTGAGAATACCTGGACTCTGCATCTAGAATAGTTTTACTTACGTAATATACCGGATGCTGCTGACCTTGATGGTCTTTTACCAGGATTGCACTGACTGAGCTTCCGAAGACAGCTAGATATAGATATAGCGGCTCCACATCTTCTGGTTTCATTAATAATGGGGTTGCTGATAGGTAGTCTTTCAGGCATCTCAGGCTTCCTCGTGTTTCTCAGTCCACTCAAACTTCTTGTTTTTCCTCAGGATATCGTAGAAATCCTTACTTTTTTCTAAGGATCTTGAAATGAACCTGTTGAGCGCTGTGATTCTTCCGGTCAACCTTTGTACCTCTTTTACATTCGATGGGGACTTCAAATTTAGGATCGCTTTGATCTACTCTGAACTTTCTTCGATTCCTCTTTCGGTGACCATGTAGCCTAAGAATTTTCTAGCTCGCACCCCAAAGTGGCATTTGGAGGGGTTGAGTTTCATGTTATACTAGTCAAGGGTGTCGAAGGCGATTTGGAGGTCCCTGACATGATCTTCTGCTTTCTTGATTTCACCACCATGTCATCTATGTAGACTTCCATCATATCCCCCAGTTGCTCTTTAGACATCATGTCGGAGTCATAAATGCTGTATGCTCCTGGTCACATGGTTCCATCTGAATTTGTTGGAATCCTACTGAGGCGTCCATGAAAGTGAGTATCTCATGACCAGCTGTGGCATCCACCATTGCATCAATATGGGGAAGTGGAAAAAGATCTTTAGGACAGGCCTTATTCAAGTCTGTGTAATCAACACAAACTCTCCATTTTCCATTCCTTTTCTGGACCACCACCACATTTGCTAGCCATCTAGGATATTTGACTTCTCTAATCATCTTGGTTTTGAGAAGCTTGTCAACTTCCTCCTGGATGATTACATTCTTTTCCGGAGCGAACTTCCTCCTTTTTTGCTGTATAGGCCTGAAAGAAGGATCTAAACCAAGTTTGTGAGTAATAACATGTTTAGGGATACCTGTCATATCTTCATGCTTCCAGTCGAAAGTAGAGGTTCTGGCTTTCAGTAGCTGAACCAATTTTTGTTCAACTCCTGCTAGGATGCCTGTTCTGATGAGCACCTTGATTTCAAGATTCTCACAGTCTAGGGGGACTTCTTTGACATCAAGCTCCCTGTCCTCCTGTACTTCAAGTGCCCTTTTCTGTAATTGCTATCCCTTTGTCACCTTAGTGATATTCTTCATTTATGTTGAATAACAGAGATTGGCTTCCTGCTAGTCGCTTTCAATCCTTACAACTCCCCAAGGTGTAGGAAGCTTGATGCATTGATGATAGGTTGAAGGGACTGCTTTCATCTCGTGTATCCATGGCCTGCCAAGAATTATATTGCAACAAGAGAGAGAATCTATAACACAAAATTTTTGCTTAGAGTTTACCCCCTCTATGTATACTGGCAACCTGATATCTCCAACAGTGCTTTTAGTTTCACCACTGAAGTCAACCAGGACTGAGGATCATGCAACTATTTCAGTTTCTGGGATCCCCATCTTCTTGAGCACATCAAGAGAATTATGTTTACTGAGCTTCCATTATCAATCAGGATCCTGCAGACAAAATGGTTAGCAATATATAAAGCGACCACAAGACTATTATGATGAGGATCCTGAACATGAGAACGGCCGCTCTCATCAAAGGATATGAGTTTGTCTTGAGTTAAAGTGGATGTCCAGACAGGTCATTCACCATGTTCAGATTTAGATTCCTTAGCATGCTTCTTGGCTGAGGAATACGAAGTGCCACAGATATCTGAGCCTCCTGAGATGAAGTTGATTATTTGAGCATCCTGAGGTGGAGAAGCTGCTCTCTGAGGCACCTTGTCGGCTTCCTGAGTCTTGACCTTTTTCCTGCCTATCAACTCTTTTAGATGCCCCTTACTGATTAGATAGCTAATTTCATTCCGAAGTGCTATGCATTCATCTGTTAGGTGGCCAAAGTCTTCGTGGAAGGCTCACCACTTGGTCTTGTCTTTCTAGGATCCCTGTTTATTGTTTTTTCTAGGCCATCTTGCCTTTTCGCCAAGATCCTGCATTACACACATTAGGCCACTAATGTCAACAGAAAAACAATACTCAGATACTTAGGATACACCTCATCATCATCGTCCTGCTCTACAGCATTGACTTTGTGATTATCTGTTTTGGAGTATAGACAGGATCTATACGGCTTCCCGGGGGATTCCGCCTTCTTGCTGTTAGGATCATATTTAGGAACATCCAATCTTTGGTGGATCTTTTTATCATCTTCCAAATGGATAAATCTCAAGGCTCTGCTGCGTACTTCGTCGAGATTCCTGCAAGGAGTCATGACAAGATTATCATAAAAACATGAATCTTTAGAGAGCCCCATTTTAAAGGCTTCGACGGCTGCTGCCATATCCAAATTAGGGATCTCAAGGGATTCTCGATCTGAATCTAGCAATATATTCTCTGAGCGGCTCATCTGGCATCTGAACTATTCGGTATAGGTCACCTGTGAGCTTCTCAAAGGTTATGCTGCAAGAAAATTGTTTGTTAAATAGGTTAACCAAATGGGAAAATGATGTAATAGTATTAGGAGGAATGCTCAGTAGCCATTTCATGGATGGTCCTGTTAAGGTTGAACCAAAGCCTTTGCATAAACAGGCTTCTTTGATTTCTATCAGAATGGGGTTGATCTCCATACGCTCGCTGTAATGTGCCACGTGTTCTTCAGGATCCGTGGTTCCATCGTAAAGATTCATGCTTGGAGTTTGAAAACACTTGGGGATCTCCACTTGAGAAATCGGCCAAGTAAATCTAGAGATGTCATGGCTTTCCAAAGGAACCTCAGGAATAGGTTTCAGGATCCCTTGAACATTCGATATCATCTCTTTTAACTTCTGGAGCTCCCTAGAGATACTTAGATGAATACCTGCATCATAAGGAGCACCCTGGTCAGAAACGACATGAATTGAATTGGACACATTACCTGGGCCAGGATTCTGGAGTGGGATCCTGGGATTGTATCTATAGCTTGTTGGGATGCTCGGCTCTGTAGTGGCTATGCTTGCATGTGGATGAAGTCACCAACATGCACATCTGAGGAGCTGGTCTAGAGGACTCCTGCAGAAACAGAAGGGTTAGAATGTTGATATCCTTGGGAGTTCAGGTCTGGATTCCTGGCAGAAAAAGGATACCCTTGAGATGGTGTAGCTAAGGATCCCAATGATAGTTGAATCCAAGGATCCTTGGAGTATGCTTGCGAAGATTCTGGTGGAGCGGCTCCTGAGAATCCGACAGTACTCCTTGCATATCCGGCAGCCTGAGAAGTTGTTGTAGGGGCTGTAGCGAAATTCTCTGCTGATTTATAACCGTAGCCTAGCGGATATGAGGATCCTGAGGCGTTGAAGTCAAGATGCCTGGGAAATTGGGGACTTTGCTCCTCCACAGGTTTCTTAGACTTCTTAAGCTCCTCAATCTCCTTTATCACCGTTTGATTGGTCTTTTCTTGCTGATCCATATGATTCTTCACCTGCCTGATCAAAGTAAACAAATCATTGTTAGTAATAACAGGATCAACAGATTGAAACTGGGATCCTGTGAAGACAGGATAGTCAGTTTTTCTCGGCTGCTCGTCCTCTTTCTTCTGACGGTCCTTGTTTTTCTTCTAGGTTCCCAGAGCAGAAGGAAGAGGAGGAATGGAGGAGGAGGTAGAGGCCGAGACGAATTTCTGTTGGTTCGACATCTTCGGACTGGAGATCAAATGAAGTGAATGAGAAATGAATTTTTTGTAAGATTAAGCACCACTTGCCCCATGGTGGGCACCAAAGTGTGCTTGTCAATAAGATCGGAATGTAAGGTTAAACATAAGGATGTAACGAGGGAAAAATCCAGGATCCTTCGAGTTGCCTCTAGGAATCCTAGCAAAAAAACCTCGGGAGCCGGCCTGAAGAGCCTGCTGCCTAGCAATTTTATTGATACGAAATAAAGAATTACAAGTTTTGGAGGTTTGATCGATCGACACTAAGTGTTCCAATGATGGTAAACTATCAGAGCTAAAGTGTATCGGTGTTGTGTGTCCCTAAGTCGATCGAATCCTCGATTATATAAAGATTACAAGAATAACAAACTATTTGGGATTCCCGGGATCCTATCGCCCAACTAATATAACCGTTAGAGCTCTCTTCGTTCAATTGGTCCACGATCTCATTTAGATGGAACTTGAATCTCGGAGGTAGTTGTTGACTTCAACGGTACCTGGTCAAATAAACACGTGGCAATTATAAGGTTAGTCGAATAAAACAAGTCAGGATACCTGGACGAGTGGGATTCCCAGACGATAATAGGATTCCTGAACTATGTGAGCTTCCTGCGAGCATCCTGAAAATATACCCTTAACAGGAACATTCACACAGACCTGAAATATTAGTCTTAAAAACTGTGAATACAATTCGTGAGAATGGTAATATATAGTTTGTAACATTTGGTCACACTGTCTTACCACGGGGTGAACCGTTGCTTTGCCTATCGTGGTCTCGGTATGCTTCATTGGCAGCTACAACTTCAGCAACTCGTTAAGCAATTAGTGCCTCGATGGTGGCAGCTTTCATCGTGGGAGGGGGCGAGGTGTTTCTGATGGTTTGGCGTCTAGGTAGCATGTTTTCGCTTTAAGTTTTCAGTGACAAACATAAAGAAAATAAGCTAATATGAAAATGGGGTTATTACATGTACAAGAATAAAAATAGTGACCCTTATCTGAAGAGCCTCATTTTACAGGAGGTTGTTAGTAGCAGTAGTACTAACGCCTGTCATATGAGCATGGAGCGAGTCCCTGGCACCGTGAGTGGTAGCAATGTTCTTGTCTAGGGAGTCCATCCTAGTCTCAAGGCAACCTAGGTCAGACACAACTGGGAGCCTCGCAATCTCCTTATCGAGGAGCTCCATACCCTCCTCATATCAACGCATGTGAGTCATGAGCAACGAAACTGTATCCGCTACTGGGTTGCCAGTGAATGGGGATATGCCGGCAGGAGTCCGACGTGTAGAGCCCTGAGTGGAGGACTCACTCATCTCGTAGGAGCTGGGTAGTCCCTCGCACTCCCTCTAGGTCCGAATGCAGTGCGGCATCCAGTCGAGGTGGGGGAGCTTTGATATGTGGCACTGCTTGGGTGCGGGCTGCTCTAGGAACTTAGTAGTGTCACGGCGTCAGGGAGGAAGACCAGTCGTCTTCCTTGTCGTAAATCCTCGTCTACTACCGTCAGGGACGGGCGGTAGGTATGGACGGACCTCACTCGGGAGGAGAAGGGATCCGGGTCTCCGGGAGGATGGGGCACCTCAGTGGCAGTAGCAATGGTGACGGCGGCGTCGGTAGCAGCAACAGCAACAACAATGGCCGAATGTCCCTCAGTAATGTTGTCAGAGACTCGTGTACGGACCACGTGAGTAAGTGAAGCTGGGCGTATCACTCCTACAGTAAGTGGGGCCTCAGATGGTGGGTTCAGTGGGACATAGTCCTCTGGCATGGGAGTGTACACTAGTGATGGTGGTACGTGCTCTGTCTCGGAGTCGGTAGATATGCAAATGACTTCGTTGGAAGCCATCTCCGCGATAACAGTTTCCAAGACAAGATTGTGTTAATAATATTTTATTAACATTTAAATGAAGTAGTGAATATATGTATATACATATATATAAAGATGAGAAAACACGTTTATCTTGACATGTAATTATATTTTTAACATGAGGCAACATGCTAACAAAGCGACTTTCATGCAAATGGCAACATCAGAGCGGGTTATAGTCCAGGTTTTCTATTTTGAGTAACCTATTTCGCTATAACCACGAATCTGATACCAATATGTCACACCCTGAACTTTCGAGAAGGGAGACGTGTGACGTCATGGAATCATTTTCGTGGATACATAGAACGATTTCTAATTTATTTAGAACATTATAAGAAAGCAACAAGTCATTTAATCGCAGTGGGAAAATGTAGTGATATGACATTGTCTTACTGTTATACCCTGAATTTCGCACTGAATTTTATTAATGTTCTTTGACAGGTTAAGATCTCTGAATGTCAGACATCCAGGGACTGTACATTTGACTTATTGGTACCTTGTATTTTTGTTTATGTTCATGATACCACTTAAATTTATTACTATCCCAGGATGTAATGTACTCTGAATTTATCTACTTTATCTACCTGATCCCTGCATGCACGGATACCCTGCATGCTAGGGCGACATGACTAATATTTTTCTTTCACTCTATATGATCAAGCCAGGATGAACGAGAGGATGGATAATGGTCATGTAGACTCAGTCAAAGTCAGAAGCACGTGTGGAAAAAGAGACCCGCCACCAAACTCGGTCAAATAATGGCCATAAGTCGTTGGAAGGGAGATCCCTAGAATATCGTAAGATTAGTTAGGCACATCTATGTATTTAAATGGGGCATAGGTTTTATTTTACACACTCTTGATCACTTGTACTCACACTACCACTTAGCAAGAAAGCCGCAAATAGTTGTACTCGAATTATTTTACGTGGAAATAAACGGGCAACATGTGTTATCGTTGCCAAGGGGTTTTTTATGTCGGCGGCCTTTGGAGACATCCAAGGGTTAAGGGTTTTTCCCCCTTACAAATATCGGTGTTCTAGTTGCATCCAGGGAAGTTACTATGTGTGTTTCCATTTAGCCTATTCAAACCCTGAATTGTGACAAGTAAATTTGATTTTATAATCCGAACATCCAGGGCACCTTACCTCACAAACGAATTTGGTTACTGAATTTAGCTTTATAATTTTTAGCCAAAACAATTTATCGCCCACTGTTGGGATATACCCACGAATGGCCTCTAAGAAGGACAAAGGCTCAATAAAGGATATATCCGAAGCTTAAAGGAGAAGGGCCAGGGGCGGAAGGACCCGCGTGAGAGCAAAAGGAATTAAAATATTCCTTTAAGGTACATCTCCGATGAGATAGGACTGGCACTGGCCTCGGGAATAGGCGAGCGACGATGTGACGGCTCCAAAGGACAAAGGGAGCCACGGGACGGGCCTCCTGGACCACGGAAGGGCCTCCGTACAAACAGTCCCCCATGTCGTTAGGAGAAGCTGCACGTCGGGAGCATTAAATGCTCCCCGCAGCATTAAATGCGAGTAAGAAAGCTTCGAGTATAAAAGGAAAGGCAAGCCAGAAATAAGTTAAGTCCTCTGAACTCTCGAAATCTCTCTCTAATATTCCGCCCTATTTCCGACAAGCAAACTCTTACTCTCACACCAGAGCTTGGTCAAGAAGACCCCCTTCGGGGCCCTTCGTGTCAAGGCTAACGGTGTTTCTTGTTTTGTAGGATACCTCAACACCTTGTAAGATACTTTGAAGTCGCTAACCAGGGAGAATACCACCCCCCGGGATTCTAGGACGCAACATTGGCGCCATCCGTGGGACCGGCACTATTTTGGTCTATAAATCACTCGAGGAAAAGCACTTTGGTGGAAATGACGGAAGAAGATGACGTTGTCGTTCCTCCGCCAGGCTTCGAAACGCCGGGAGTGACCGACTAGAGCATTATCGACCTTACCACCAAACGATTCACCCTCGTGTCCGGAAGAAAGCTCAGAGAAAGAAAGAAGTAAAAGAGAAGACGATGCCAGAAAAGAAGAGCTCATCACCCCTGAGTTCGTCAAGAACAACAGAGACACACTGAAAGCTCGTCTGTTCGAGTTAGAAAAGGACGAAGAAAGGGAGATGTCGCCA
Source organism: Deinandra increscens subsp. villosa (assembly GCA_039602395.1). Lineage (NCBI taxonomy): Eukaryota > Viridiplantae > Streptophyta > Magnoliopsida > Asterales > Asteraceae > Deinandra > Deinandra increscens. Next base: position 59,891,919 of record JBCNJP010000027.1, read on the forward strand.
GATCATGACGAGTCTCAAGACGAAGACGGGCCGAGGCAAGTGAAGGCAAAAGCGAGTGACAGCAACCCCGAGGGAATGGGTAACTTGGTAATAGAAGTGTTAAAGGCCTTGGATGAAAGAGCCATCAGGAAAGAAGCCCATAAAACCCTCGATGGGGGAGACAAGGTCGATGAAGTAGATCCCATGGCTATACCATACAAGCCTTCAGATCTCCAAGACACCTCCAAATTCACGGAGAGGATATCTGAAGCCCCAATTCAAAAGAAGATCAGATTACCTCCCTCGGTAGGTAAATATGACGGGACTCAAGACCTGGATGACCACTTTCATGCTATCCGGGCCGCAGGGGCTGCGGGGGCCTGGACCTTACCTACGTGGTGTCACATGTTTGTGTCAACCTTGACAGGCAACACGAGGCTTTGGTTTGATACCTTGCCTCCCAAGAGCGTTGACAGTTATGAGGAGTTATAGGGAAAAGTTCCACAGGTACTTTAGTCAGCAAAAGAAGACGACAAGGAACCCCAACGAAATACTCCACATCCGTAGGAAGGACGAGAAAAATCTGGAAGCCTTCATGAACCGCTACATAGAAGAGAGTATGCACATCAAGGATGTACTAGAGGTAATGAAGATAAGTGGCTTCATACAGGGCGTTAGAAACTCCCAATTATGTGAGAAGCTGGGAGAAGAGTTCCCTGCAACCTTTGACGCTCTCATGGATCGCGTCGAGCCTACATAAGGGCAAAGACACTGGTTAGAAAGCAAAAGAATGGGGAGCGAAAATAGATAATGGAAGCCCCTACCCTAAAGCAAGGACAGACTCCCGTCATGGAGGTCCACAAACTAGAACTCGAGGGACCCCAGAGAAAGGCCGTCAGGGTCCCCATACGGCTCTAGGGGCGGAAGGTCCCCGGAATCATCTTCACGTATGACCAATCGCTTTGATAATCGCTTTGACAAATTCACACCACTCATGAAGTCTACTAGTGAGATATTTGCCATTGAGAAGGAGCTTCTCCCCTTCGGAAAACCTCGCCCGAACAGGTATGGAAGCAAGGCCCATCCTCATGAATTCTGTGAGTACCACAGAGGCAGTGGTCACTCCACTGATGATTGTACATAGTTGAGGAAGGAGATTGAACTATCAATCAAGTCAGGCAAGCTCTCCCACCTGGTAGAGAGATTAAAGGGGGCGAGAAAGCTAAGGGGAAAGAAGGGTTAGCAAAGGTCGAACCGGAGTACATAGATATTATAAGAAGAAGGGACTATGAAGATGATGAGTCCCTAAGAACAGTGAAACTCAGAGGGGACGAAGGGTCCACATGGCTGGAAAGATCCATTACCTTCCCTGCTTTAGGCCCCGACGAAGCTCAAGAAGCCCCTTTGAACATATCAGCTGATATAGCGGGCCACCGAGTGGCCAGAATACATGTTGACGAGGGAAGTGGGGCCGAAGTCATGTACGAGCATTGTATCGTGAGGCTGAGACCAGAAGTCAGGAAGGGAATGGTAGAAGAATACATGCCCCTCATAGGGTTCTCAGGGGAAGTGGTCAGGCCATTGGGAAAAATCACCCTCCCAGTAACATTTGGGGAAGGGTTCACTAAAAGGACAATTGACCTGACATTCTCAATCGTAAGGGGCAACTCTAAGTATAATGCTATCCTTGGAAGACCCGGAATACGGGCCCTGCGGGCGCTTACTTCCACAGCGCACAGAATGATGAAGTTCCCCATAGCTGGGGGAATCGCGACAGTAGGATCCGCCACTGAAATAGTTGCGAGTGTATCCTAGATGCCAAGCATAACCCCTGAACCAGGAATAGAAAACTGGGTTCTGAATGACCAGTTCCCTGACCAAACCATGAAGGTGGGGGCCCAGCTACCAGGAAGGTGGAAGACGGCTTTGAAAGAGCTTCTGCTCAAGCATATAGATGTCTTAACCTAGAAATGCAGTGACATGGAAGGGATACCCGCGAAATACATAGAACACCATCTCAACATCCCAGAAGGGACAAAACCAGCCAAGCAGAAATTCAGAAGCCTATGCCCTGAACACGCCGCTGTCGCGAGCGAAGAAGCAAAGAAGCTACTGGTTGCACGAATAGTGAGAAAAATACAATATCCGAAGTGGGTTGCAAACCCCGTCATGGTAAAAAATCCAGACTGGACACTCATAATGTGCATAGATTTCTCCGACCTCAACAAGACATGTCCAAAAGACTGTTACCCATGACCAGAAGTCGATGCAAAGATCGATGCACTGGCCACCTTCCCGCTCAAATGCTTCCTGGATGCCTATAAGGGCTACCATCAAATCAGAATGGCCAGGGGGGATGAAGAAAAAACAGCATTCCACACCCGCGACGGCACGTATTGTTACACAAAAATGCCCTTTGGATTAAAAAACGCCGGGGCAACATACCAACGATTGATGGATTGGCTATTTCAAGAACAGATAGGCAAAAACCTGGAGGTATACGTGGACGATGTCGTAATAAAGAGCAAGCGGGAAGGAGATATGACAAAGCTCTTAAAGCTATCTTGGCCCAACAAAGAAATATCTCTTTGTTGGGCCAAGATAGCTTGAAGAGCTTTGTTCTGGGCAACAGCATTTTCGCTTTGCCAGTTCAATGTTGCTTCAGCAGTTGTGATAGAACCAGTTGCACCATTTGGTCCTATGACATTTGGGGATCCAAGACGTCAGAGAAACCTTCGAGACCCTCAGGGAGGTCAACATGAAACTGAACCCCGACAAATGCTCATTCGGGGGTAGATGAAGGAAAATTTCTGGGAGTGGTAATAAAAAAGAATGGGATTCAGGCCCGTCCTGAAAAGGTGGAAGCCATTACTCGCCTCAGATCTCCAAGAACTCTGAAGGAAGCACAAAGTTTGAATGGGCAGCTGGTAGCCTTGGGAAGGTTCATCTCAAGGCTGGCTGATAAGACCAAGCCCTTGGTCAAAACATTAAGGAAGTGCTTGAAGAAAAATCAGTTTGTATGGACACCAGAAGCGGAAGAAGGGGTTCAACAACATTAAAGCGTTCCTCTGCGAGCTACTGACGTTTGCCATTCCAAGACAAGGGGAGACCCTGAGGCTGTACCTAGCCATCTCCGACCAAGCAGTAAGCTCGGTGCTGATAGTAGACAGAAGCAAGGAGCAGATACCAATCTATTTCCTATCAAGGACCCTCAAAGGTCCAGAGGAAAGATATGCAGCTCGTGCTCAAAAGGCCAGAAGTATCAGGAAGGTTAGCAAAATGGGTTGTTGAACTAGGAAACTATGAAATAGAATACAAAGGCAGAACTGCAATGAAGGGCCAAGTTCTCGCAGATTTCCTGGTAGAAATACCCCCTGAAAAAGAACTAAAAGATGGCCTTCCCTCAACGGTAAAGAGAGGGGCAACCCCTTATTAGACCTGGAAGCTGTTCACTAACGAAGCTTCAAACGAAAAAGGCTGCGGGGCAGGGCTGATACTAACAAGCCCAAAAGGGAAGGAAATCTCAAGTGCCCTTAAATTTGATTTCACATCCACCAACAACGAAGCAGAATACGATGCACTTCTAGCTGGCCTAAGAATGGCCAGAAAGATGAAGACCAAGAATCTAGAGGCACATGTTGATTCAATGCTAGTGACAAGTCAAATTAATGGGATTTATGAAGCTAAAGACGAAAAGATGAAGAAGTACCTCGAAAAGGTCAGGCATTTCATCAGTGAGATTTCTTATTGCAAGATAATCCATGTCCCAAGATCAAAAAACAAAAAGGCAGACGCCCTAAGTAAAATAGCTTCAGCGTCATCCAAAGACCAGGGTGAAGAGGTGAAAATAGAGAGACTTGCAGCTCCTTCCATCGAAGGAGAAGTTGTGTTGGCTATAGAAGGAACATCCTGGATGACCCATCTCATGGAATATCTATCCGAAGGAAAATTGCCAACAGACTATGAGGAAGCAAGAAAAATCCAGGCAAAGTCAACTCTCTACTGTCTCGAAGGCGACCGTCTATACAGACGGTCTTACTTAGGCCCACTCCTGAAATGCATGGACGAAAGTGAAGCTGCTTCAGTAACAAGAGAGATTCACGCCAGGATCTGTGGGTTACACGCAGGACCTAAAACAATTGTTTCCCGAGCACAGAGAGTTGGCTTCTACTAGCCAGGCATGTACAAGAGCGTGTTATTGGAGATCAAAGGGTGCGACAACTTCCAAATACACGCACCCATTCCGAAGCATCCAAGACATGACCTGGTTCTGGTAAGCTCAACATGGCCCTTCCAGAAATGGGGAATCGATATAATGGGCCCCTTCCCAGAAGCCCCAGGCCGGGTAAGTTTCATGGTTGTTGCCATAGACTACTTCACAAAGTGGATAGAAGCTAAGCCCCTCACTACGATCTCGAGTAAACAAGTCCTGCGATTTGCATGGGAAAATATTGTTTGCAGGTATGGCATACCACAAACTTTGATAAGTGACAATGGAAGCCAATACACAGACAAAAAATTCAGAAAATGGTGCAGGGAACTCGGAATAGACCAAGTGTTCACCTCAGTGGCCCATCCACAGAGTAATGGGCAGGTTGAAAGGGAAAACAGGAGCATTGTAGAAGGTATAAAGGCAAGGCTTGGAAGAAAGAAGAAAGGTTGGGTGGAAGAACTCCCACATGTGCTATGGGTTCACCGAACAACACCAAAGTCAAGCACAGGGGAGAACCCCTTCAGTCTCACATACGGGACAGAAGTAATGATACCAGCAGAAATCAGGAACCCCACTGAACGAACAAGTAAGCCCGAGCAGCAAAATGAGCTGGACCTTCGTCTCAACCTTAACATATTGGAAGAAAGAAGAGAAATAGCATCCATTAGAGAAGCTGCTACAAAAAGAGAAATGGAGAGACAATACAACAAAAAGGTCAAAGGGGTAACTTTCAAAGCAGGGGACCTGGTGCTGCGAGAAAATGAAGCCAGCAGGCAAGAAGATTGCGGCAAGCTGGGTCCAAGGTGGGAAGGGCCCTACAAAGTCACATGGGCAAATGGGAAAGGCGCCCACAGGCTGGCCACAGTTAACTGGCTTGACATCCCAAGGACTTGGAACACCCAACAGCTGAAGTAGTACTATTTATGAATTACTCTAATGTAATATCAGATAGTCATGTCTAGTATAATAGGCAAAATTTTGTATAAGTAACTTACACTATCTGGCAATATATGGCACCAGAGAAGGGCCAAATTTTCAAGAAATTCCACCTCAGGACATCAAAATGTCTACAAGGCTCTTATAGCAGCCAAAACCATATGAAAAATATGTAGAAACAAAGTTCGAAAAAGTACTAAGTAGAACAAGTTTTAAATATACATGCCTCACAAGGGCCAAGTCCTCCAAAAGCCTATGGGCCAGCACATGGCGACCTTAATAGAAAAGGCTAAAGCCTCTAGAAGACCTCACAAGGGTTGCTTGGGCACCTTCTAAAGGAAGGATGATACCAAAGATAGAAAATATCCCTATCCTTGAGAAAATGCTTGGCAAAAATCCATTTGAAAAAACCTAAGGGGACGCCCTTAAAAAAAGGTTAAAGTAAAATAAAAAGGTATAAAGCACATAAGCATAAAAAACACAATATTTAATACGATAAAAGGACAATGGCCAATAGACGTGTCAACCAAACAGAACGCCCACAGAAGGGGCAAGATACTTGTCTTAATATATTAGTATAGACAAAGTCATAAAAACATACCAAAGCTTCACTTAAGGGCCAGGAGTGGTAGGGTCTTCAATGGAGGCAAAATCATCAAGTTCTTCAATGGACCACTCACGGTGGGAAGCCATAGTGGCCAACACATCAAAAGACTAGGCAAAAATCCATTTGAAAAAACCTAAGGGGACGCCCTTAAAAAAAGGTTAAAGTAAAATAAAAAGGTATAAAGCACATAAGCATAAAAAACACAATATTTAATACGATAAAAGGACAATGGCCAATAGCCGTGTCAACCAAACAGAACACCCACAGAAGGGGCAAGATACTTGTCTTAATATATTAGTATAGACAAAGTCATAAAAACATAACAAAGCTTCACTTAAGGGCCAGGAGTGGTAGGATCTTCAATGGAGGCAAAATCATCAAGTTCTTCAATGGACCACTCACGGTGGGAAGCCATAGTGGCCAACACATCAAAAGACGAGTTGGCAAGGTTCCCACGAGCCTCCCGCATCTTCTCCTCGGACGTCTCATCATAAAAAGGAGTCTCCTCCTTTGGAATCCCTTCAGCGGAGAAGTGATAACCGGCAGAAAGACCAACTTGATACCCCACAGTGGAACAAGAATCAGCAAGCTCTTTAAGAAGGGCGGCATCCTGGGAGGAGGTGTCAACCCGCTTCACTTCCTTTGAAAGGCCTTCAGTAATCAACCAACGACGCTCCTTCTCAAGACAGGCCACCCTGGTCCCAACAACATCGCCAGTAAGGGCCCCAACCTGAGCCCTAAGGCCCTCAACATCCCTCCTCAAAGTATCAGCTGCAGCCAAGGCCGCATCACGCTCTTAGCCGGCAGTCTGATAGGAGGATGACATCCTCTCCACGACATCCTGCAAACAGACAACATAAGCAAATAATACATAACAGTAATAAAAGTTGAGAACAAGGAGAACGGGCAGAAAAGACTTACTTGCTGATCAGCAAACAACTTCTTCTGTTCATCAAGGGCTGTGTCCCAGGCTTTCAGTTGCTGCTCTAACTACTCCATCTCCCCCAAGCGGTGAGTCGCCACCCCAATCTCCGTCTCTAAAGACACAATCTTCCCCTTCAAATCATCAACCCTCAACCGTTCAGCTTCAAGATCATTCAAATCCTTCAACAACTAAAGCTTGTCCCCCAAAACCTCCCTCAACTCCTCCTGATGCTTATCATATGCTGTCTTGAGCTTCCTAAATTGAGGATCAGTCCAGGACAATCTTTTGTGAACCTCCGTATTAAGCTTGAAGGACTCCACAACAGTACATGCAAAGTGGGCACTCAGCTTAGAGGTTTCAACAGCACTGGCCGTCCAGCGCTCAGCAAGAGGAAGGGCCTTCCTCATAAACGTGGCACAGGCCTCAGGCCCGACAATAATGGTACCCTCTTTGATGGGCCAGTCAGGGATGTAAGGGAGGTCCTTCGTGGAGTCAATCAAGGGGTCAACACCATCAGAATCATAAGGGTCAAATGAAGGCTCTGATTCATCCTTCGGAAGGTCATCTTGAAATTCTAAAAACCAGTCATTAGAGGGGAGAAAATTAGAAAGGCTAGAAGAGCCAAAAATAGAAGGCCCAAATAGCTCAATTAACCTAGCAAAGCTGGAAGGAGTAGAATCAACAATCCTAGGGGGAGAATAAGAAGGAGACATACCAGTTTGAACGGGAGTCTCAAGAGCCGACTCCGGAAACATGGGTGAAGTACTAGAAGAAGGAACAGAATCCTTAAGCTTCACATCAGGAGGAGAAAAAGCGGGAAAAGGAGTAGAAACTACAACAACAGGAGCATGCATCTCCACGGATGGGGATGCCACAGTCTTCTTACCACTCCTAAGATTCAATCGGAGAGTAGGCTTCTTGGTAATACCTAAATCAGAAGAGGGCAAGGGACGCTTCTTGCTCGGCGGTTTCTGAGTCACGGAAAGGCCTTCAAGACTTGAAGGATCAGCACTCGATGAGGCACTAATTGTATCAGAAGCCCAGGCAGCAACATCAGAAGCGACTTGGTCATCGGCAAAAGAGACGCGTGGTCCAGAACGGCTAGTGCTACCTTTCCCAGCAAGGACAACAGTTAAGTCAAACCCCTTACCCATGGCTCCAAGTATCTTCTTCAAACTCATCTCTGCAAAAAAAAAACAAACACAAAATAAGAAACAACCATGGAAAACATTTATAAGGGGCATAAAAACCACGCACCTTTTCCATCCTTCAGAACCATAAAACGATGGCCCGGAGGGAGTCCTTTCCTACTTAGGTCGGCCATCACCAGAAGCCCGTCACTAAAAGTCCGGCAGGATGAAGGGTTGGAAATAAGACGATCCAACAGGTCGGTATTATAACCGTCTTTAGGGGGAGTATCGGAAATGGTGGTGCCGGCAGGAAGGATGGGAAGGGCTTTAGGAAGAAAGTCAGAAGAAACAAAGAGATAACTGTTCTTCCAATCATGAACACAATTCAAGATATAATTGGTGCAACTAGGATACTTCGGGGCACGACGCTTCTCAAAAGTCAGCCAATCCCTATCCCAGCGAAGTTTGTAAAAACGGCAAAAAAGGGAAACGGAAGGCTGACCAGAGAGGGACAGGCATGCAACTTCGAAGTGGATGCTTTTGCAAAAAGCAATGGGGTGCATTTGGGAAAAATGACACCCATAGCTCTTAAGAACTGAAATTAAGATGGAAGACAGGGGATATCGAACATTGCATTGACGAAAGGCTGAAGTATAAATGGTTACTCGATCAGGAGTCGCCCCGGCACGATCCTCTGGCAAAGGAACCCTAGTGTTCAAAGCTAGAGGAAGGTCTAAATCTTTGATAAAGGCCGCGAGTTCGACCCCGGTCAAGACAAACACGACAGAAGAAAGATCGGATCGAGACATTCCGGCGAAGAAAAGATTACTAACCTGCAAAAAATGGCATAAGTAGCAAGGAATCGCCGGCAGTTGTAGAAGAAAATGGATAACCCTCTTTTTCTCTCCCCTCGGCGGTTAATAAATAAGGGAAAATTCATCGGGATACGGGATTCACTCTCGCTGCGACATGTGTCCGACTTGACAAGAAAACTGCCCTCAACCACCAAACATGTTTACAGTTGTTAAAAAGGGTAAAAAAGACAGGGTAAATGAGAGGTCGGAAGGCCCTTATAAACCAAGCAAATGGAAGGGACTACAGAATGGATGAAGGCCCGTTAAAATTGAGTCTCTAGTGTTCTTCACCCTTGATCCTCGAATGAACTAGAGACTAAGGGGGACTTGTTGGGATATACCCACGAATGGCCTCTAAGAAAGACAAAGGCTCAATAAAGGATACATCTGAAGCTTAAAGGAGAAGCGACAGGGGCGGAAGGACCCGCGTGAGAGCAAAAGGAATTAAAATATTCCTTTAAGGTACATCTTCGACGAGATGGGACTAGCACTGGCCTCGGGAATAGGCGAGCGGCGATGTGACGGCTCCAAAGGACAAAGGGAGCCAGGGACGGGCCTCCTTGACCACGGAAGGGCCTCCGTACAAACAGTCCCCCATGTCGTTAGGAGAAGCTACACGTCGGGAGCATTAAATGCTCCCTGTAGCATTAAATGCGAGCAGGAAAGCTTCGAGTATAAAAGGAAAGGCAAGCCAGAAATAAGTTAAGTCCTCTGAACTCTCGAAATCTCTCTCTACTATTCCGGCCTATTTCCGACAAGCAAACTCTTACTCTCACGCCGGAGCTTGGACACGAAGACCCCCTTCGGGGCCCTTCGTGTCAAGGCTAACAGTGTTTCTTGTTTTGTAGGATACCTCAACACCATGCAAGATACTTTGAAGTCGCTAACCAGGAAGAATACCACCCCCCCCCCCGGGATTCTGGGACGCAACACCCACCATGGGGCAATTGGTGTCAATATTTTTCCAAACTCTTGTAAGATTTATTTTTAACTTGATTTTTACAAAAATCTATCAAAAAATGGCAACACAACCAAGTACCTCGAATACGACTACCCCTGCGAGCACTTCTACCATAGCCAGCACTATCCTTCCTCCTCCACCGCCACGGGTCACCACATCAATAACCACTACTGTGAACCGCAACACTAGCAGGGCTACCAATCAGGGTGTCACAGTATCGGCACGTGGTGGAGAGATCCCAATACTGGTCTCTAATTATGAGCTCCTTACCATGTTCAGAAAGGTACAGCAGTACATGGAGCAACAATAGAAAGTGAATCAGGATATGTTTGGAGAGGTAGCCAGGTTAAGGTCAGAAATGAACAGGGTGGATCATACACCCGTGTCCCCTGTCCAGGCCAGAAGGCTACAGTACAACAGTCATCGGAATGGATCTAGTCTAGCAGATGACATTCAAATCGTAGATCTAAGGCCTGCATTTGCTACTGCTTACACTACCTTGGCCTGACAGACCCAACATGTCTACATTTAGGGAATCTACTGCAAATCTTCGGGTCTCCACTACCCAGGATGCTGGTAACATCCTTGGGACTCCTAATCTTAATGCTCATACTAATGAATCTGTGCAGGACGCAGGTCTTAGCCCAGTAGTGGTAAAGGAGCTCAAAAAATTAAAAGAGATGATCTCGAGGGTTCCTGGAGTGGTCCAACCTATCCCTGAAGTAGCACCATCGAGTCATCGACTTTCAAGGTTTGCTTCCCTAATATGTGACATGGAAATACCCAAGAGGTTCCAGACTCCCAGTATGAAACTGTACGATGGCACAACCGATCCGGAGGAACACGTGGCTCAGCATATGGAGAGGATGGAGGTGATCTACATGCCCCCTGAAATCAAGGAGGCATGCCTATGTAAAGGTTTCGGGTCAACACTCACAGGCTCAGCCTTGAAATGGTTGATGAGTATTCCACCCTTTTCTATCACATCTTTTTCTTATTTTATCAACTTATTTAATAACTAGTTCCCTTGTAGTCGCAGTTTTGAAAAACCGATGAGTGATCTTTACAGGGTTACCCAGAATGCTAACGAATCTCTCAGGGATTATGTAAATAGGTTTGGCAGAGAGACCTTGGATATCCCCAGATGGACATGGCTACCGCTGTCTTGGCGTTCAAGATGGGTCTCAAGAAGGACTCGCCCTTCTATCAAGATCTTGTAATGAACTCCTGTCACAGACTTGATGGAGTATGGCTAGGGCCCTACGATTCATCAGGCTTGAAGAGGAAAGGAAAGTACAGGAAAAAGTGGACGTTGGCCCATGATATGGTTCCTCTAACAGGAAATAAGAACCAGCGCATCCTAGGTCCTAGAGGCCTAAACCCTATTCCAAACCCGATAATCCAAAGGTTAGCAGGGTCGATCAGGGTGAAGACGAGGATGATGAAGAGTATCCTACTTTTAATGAATTATGTTTTGCTACTGATGTTGCAGGTGTGATTTATCCTGTGAGGTGGCCCAGGAAGACGGATTAACAAGCCTCCTAGAAGGATAAGTCCAAATGGTGTGCGTACCATGAAGACTTTGGCCATGTGATCGAGGATTGCATAGCCATGCAGAAAGAGATCAGTTACCTGTTGAGCAAAGGCTTCATGAAGGAACTCCTGGGGAGAAAGAAAGACAAATTCAAGGGCGCTGACCAGCCTGCAAAATCCAGGGGTGCTGACCAAACCCAGGATGCAGACAGATCGTGTGGACATGTTGAGCGGGCAGCGTCCCCTTCCCCGGATGCAAAGGTAATTTATTTCATTTCTGGTGGATCTGATATATTTGGTACTTCTTATTCTGCAGCTAAAAGGCACGCAAGGGCGACCAATTCAGACGTACCCAGGAAGTCAGTCAAAGCCTCAGTACAAGCAGATCTGAAAGACGTTACCTTCAGTGAAGATGATAGGTGTAACGTCATGGACCCTCATCATGATGGGCTCGTGATTACGCTCTACATAGCCAATCACTTTGTGAAAAGGATCCTGATTGACGGGGGCAGTTCTATCAACATCATTCAACTAGAAACATTGACGAAGATGGGGATACCCCAGGATGAAGTCATTGCTAAATCCACGGTACTTGTAGGTTTCAGTGTCGAAACCAAGAACACCGTGGGAGAGGTGAAGCTTCCGGTTTATGTTGAGGGGGTAAACTCGATGCAACGCTTTTGTGTCATGGATGCTCCGTCCAGATATAAGATCATCTTGGGCAGACCCTGGATTCATGACATGAAGGCTGTCACCTCGACCTATCATCAGTGTGTCAGACTTCCAACACCCTGGGGAGTGATCACCATCCATAGCGATCAACAGGAGGCGAAAGACTGCTACACTTCATCTATGAAGATCTCAGCAAAATCCCATCAAGGATAGCAATTAAAGAAGAAGACTAGGGACGTCCTAGAGGCAAGGGAGCAGGATGTCAAATAAGTGATCCTAGATCCCTTGCATCCTGGAAAGAAGTGTCAATTGGCATTAACATCCGTGGCCCCATTGAAAAAGAGTTGATAGAATTACTCAGATCCAGAACGTCAACATTTGCATGGAATACTGAAGACATGACAGGTATATCCAAAGATGTTATAACCCATATACTTGGTATTGATCCCTCTTACAGGCCCATGCATCAAAGAGAAGAAAGTATGCTCCTGAGAAGTATTTGATAATCCAAGAGGAGGTGGACCGTCTATTGAAGAACAAGATGATCAGGGAAGTCAAGTTCCCAAGATGGTTGGCCAACGTGGTAGTAGTGGAGAAGGAAAATGGAAAATGGAGGGTCTGTGTGGATACAGACCTGGACCGTGCATGTCCTAAAAACCCTTTTCCCTTGCCACACATTGACTCCATAGTAGATGCAACAACAGGTCATGAAATGTTAACATTCATGGATGCCACCTCAGGATTTCAACAGATTCAGATGGAGCCAAACGACCAGGAGGATATGTCGTTCATTACACCCACAGGTATTTACTGCTATATTGTTATGCCCTTTGGATTGAAAAATGCAGGGCCAACCTATCAAAGATTGGTGAATATGATGTTCAAAGAAAAGATGGGAGAAACAATGGAGGTGTATATAGACGATATGGTGGTAAAGTCCCTGAATGTCAGCACTTATGTCCAGGATGTTAAAGAATCTTTTGACATCTTAGACAAGTACAATATGAAGCTGAATCCAGAGAAGTGTTACATGGTGACCAAAAGGGGAATCGAAGCCAGTCCAGAACAAATTCATGCAATTATGAACCTCAAGTCACCCGAAATCTACCAATGATGTACAAAGGCTGACAAGCCGGGTTGCAGCCCTAAACAGGTTTATTTCCAAATCCTCGGAGAGATGTCGAGATTTCTCTGACATCCTGAGGAAGAACAAGAAATTTGAATAGACGTCCCAGCATGAGCAAGCATTCCAAGATCTGAAGGCATATCTATCTTTTGCACCCCTCCTGATGAAACCGAATCCAGGGGAGCCTTTATCATTGTACCTTGCTGTTGATACCTGATATGTGCGTCGTGTGAAGTATCAAACAAAGTACAAGATCATGTTAAACTAGGTCTGGCCGAACTAGGTCCGAACCTGAAGTTCGGACTGGCCGAACCTGAGGTTCGGCCGAAGCTCGGACCAGCGGGTATATATAGATGTATGGTCTTTGTATTTGATGAACTTCTGAGCGTGTGAGATTTCTTAAGTGTGTGTGTTCAAGGTGTTTCTCTGTGATGTGTTTCTGAGTGTTTTACTGATTGTAATTGTTCATTTTGATCAATAAAACAATCGGTTAATTACGTTTCGATGTCCGATTAGCTAGATCGAGTAGACGATCCGATGCTCACGCATTTTCAAGTGGTATCAGAGCTTTCTGGTTCAATCTACTGATCTGTGGTTGCTATCGTTGGATTTTTGAAGCGTTTTTGAAGTTTCTCAAGTTTGTTTTCGTGTTGTTCATCAATTCTATCGAGTGTTTGGTGTCAAAATTGTTCCTCAATCATTTTCTATCAGTTTTTCTGAGTCACAGTATCGAGTTTTGTCAAAATCCGTCCATTTTTGCTCGTTTTGGAAAAGTGAGTTCAAAGTTCGGAGCTGTTTGATCAGGTTCAGAGTAACTGCTCCGAACTTGAAGTTCGGTCGATATTCGGTCAAGGTTCGGAGCTGTCTCGGTCAAGGTTCGGAGCTGTCTCGGTCAAGGTTCGGAGTGATTTGAGGTTCGGAGCTAGATCGGAGTCTTTTAGGAGTTCGGTCTGTTGATTTTGACTCGGAGCAAGTTCGGACAACGTTCAGAGTTTGGATTTAAGTTCGGACAGAGTTAGGAGCTTTGTTATAAGTTCGGAAAGAGTTCGGCCGGTAGAATCTTAATTTTTCAAACGATGTCGGAATTTCAAGCTTTTGCCGCAATGCAGAGTGCGATGCAAACTATGCTAAATTTTGATAACGAAATCGGAACAAGTCAGAAAGTTCCTAAATTGTTGAAGTTGGAAGATTATCACAATTGGCAACAACGTTTTTCAGCTTACATCGGCACAAATAATGTGGATTTATGGATTCCGATTCGCAAACTTTACATGCATCCACAAGCAGATGGAGATTTTAAAAGAATACAAGATTTAGATGTTGATGAAAGACCAGAGATACACTAAAATGTCATCAAGTATTCAAGATCAAGTTACGATCAAGTTGAGGAAGAGTTTGTTTGAAGATTTATTTCATTGAACGAACGGATTCTACACTTGAGGGGGAGCTTGGTTGAAGATACAAAGTTGATGATATTGAAGGGATACTGCACACGACGAGGGGGAGTTTGTTGATACTTGATATGTGCGTCGTGTGAAGTATCAAACAAAGTACAAGATCATGTTAAACTAGGTCTGGCCGAACTAGGTCCGAACCTGAAGTTCGGACTGGCCGAACCTGAGGTTCGGCCGAAGCTCGGACCATCGGGTATATATAGATGTATGGTCTTTGTATTTGATGAACTTCTGAGCGTGTGAGATTTCTTAAGTGTGTGTGTTCAAGGTGTTTCTCTGTGATGTGTTTCTGAGTGTTTTACTGATTGTAATTGTTCATTTTGATCAATAAAACAATCGGTTAATTACGTTTCGATGTCCGATTAGCTAGATCGAGTAGACGATCCGATGCTCACGCATCTAAGAGTGTTGAAGAGTCTGCTGCTAAAATTGAAGCATATCAAGTTGATATGGAAAGTTGTTGGATGAGAAGCGTGAGTTGGTTAGTGTTAACAAAGTTCAAGCTGCAAATCTGGAAATTCAGAAGCGAAATGAGAATAAATTGAAAAAGGAGTTACATGGCGGACTTGATAATCTTCGTATGCAAAAGTTTTAAACTCACAAAGTTGCGAAGTGTTTGATTGCTAAAGAAAAGGAATTTGCTGAAGCTCAACAGCAAATTTCTGATCTCAAAGTTCAAGTTCTTGATGCTAATAGGTTGCTCAACAATGTTTCTAATTCTCAAGTTTTCACAAGTTTCTTAGCTAATGATGCAAATTTTGAGAAAATGTTTGATAAGACTGCCTCACCCCCTGCTCATTTCAAAGAAGCTGTCAAAGAAGTGAAGGAACAAGTTGATGAATTTGATTATTCAAAGGTTTCGTCATCTACTGCTGAGGATGATAAAGTTGTGTCGAAGAAGAAGAACAGGAAGAATAAGAAGAAGGAAAAGAAATCAGAAGTTTCTCTTGCACCAAAGTTTGTATCTGGATCATCGTCTGCTGATAATGAGAAGTCGGCTACTTCTAGTGACAAGCTTCTGTCTCAACCGGAGTTTGATAAAAGGATTTTTTATCATCAAAAGAATGTCACTGAAGTAAAAGCTGAATTTTCTCGATTAGCGAAGCATGGTCATGGTTCACCTGAGGAGAAAATTTCTGGAAAGCATGAAGGATTGGGTTTTCACAGGATGAAAAACAAAGCTGAAAAGGTTCCAGCATCATCGTCTTCAGATTTGAAGAAATTAAAGATGAAACAAGTGAAGAAGGAAGTTTTTCAAGCTGATAAAATTCAACCCGAGCGGTTTTACAAACTCAAGGGTTCGGATCAGTTATTTTCTGACAAAGAATTTCCAATTCATTGTGTTGATGCTCGGAAAATTTCTGAAGTTTTTGTGAAAGCTCAAGTTTCGTCTGAAAGTTCTCAATCTCGGAGCCCTACATCCAAATGGGTACATGATCACTGGCATCAGGTATATGATTCTCATTCTGATCATGTTCGAGATATTCATGTGTGTTCTTCGCAGGTACATCAAAGATGGGACAAAACGACAAGAATTTGTTATATTTGTCGTCGCCCAGGACATATGGCAAAAGATTGTCCATCACCTGCTGATTCACCTCAAAGATTTCATAAGAAATCAGTTTTTGGTAAACCTGCCACAACAAAGTTCTTTGATGAACAAGGAAGAGTTTTTGAAGTTGAGCCTACATTTTCTCATAAACAAAAACGGTTTATTCCAATAGTTTCAAAAGCTCGATATGTAGGTTCATCATCACAGTCACCTGTGATTGTTTCATCAAAAACTGAATTACCAAAACAACAACAATGGAAACCTAAGGTGGTTTCTAAGCAAACCAAGGACACTGGTCGACCAGAAGCAATTCGCTTTGGGTCATTTATGGACTAATTAGTTTGACCAGTGTGCAGGTACTTCTAGAAGACCTATTGACAATTGCAAAGTTGTTGATGGAGGAGTATTCTGCTTAATTTAAATTTCATGATACATCTTTCTAATATGCAAATTCTGATTTCTAAAAACTGAAAAATATCCGTGTTGATTGATCAATTTTTCTTTGCTTACAAGTTATTCTCTTAAACCCAAAAATAGAGTCTTGTTTTTGTGTAAAATGAAAATCCAAAAATAGAGTTTTCATTTTAAGGGGGAGAATTGTAAGGGGGAGTAATTGAGAAAATGCATGTTATGGGGAGAAGGTGAATACATGCCAAATATATAAAATTGTGGGAAATTGATCATTGGGAAATGATGGTCCATTGGCTTACGTATCTGACTCATGAATAGAGTAGATGATAGAGCCATAAGATCTTTGTTTGATATGCTTGGTAGGCTCGGCAAATCAGAAAGTATTCAGATGTGATATACACTAAATACTAATGCTTGACTATGTGGATAACATCTTGATGCATATTTCATGACACAAAAAGAAAAATTAAGTGTGAAAGTCAAAATGAGAAGTCATTGTGTATACATGTGTTCATTTTGCAAAGACTTAAACTTGTTTGATTTTCTTTATTTTGTCAAACGATCGGACTTTCTCTGCGTATCGAAAGATCGACCTGATCGTTGTTCGTTTGACGTTCTGCTTTATTTTCTTTGGTGTTTCGTATAACTCTTCGGACTTTCTCTGCGTGTACGGAAGTACCGACCTGATTGTTGTTGGGTTATACAATTTCAACTTGTCTTATTTTCTTATCTGCGTATCGAAAGATCGACCTTAAGGTAGACGATTTAACGTTCTTATTTCTTTTTGCATGGAACACAGTTGACTATATCATGAAAATATTATGCATTGTGAAAAATCACAAATGCTGTCACACAAAAGGAAAAAGAAAAGAAAAGTTGAAAATGTCTGATTATGTCTGATAGTGTGGGATACACTGTTCAATGCAAATCTAATCAATACCTTAACATATCCAAATGTTATGAGTATGATTCTGCTTGAGTTTAAGTTGGATAATTTATACCAGCAATCAGCATGACTTATGTGCTTCGATTAATTGAAATTGAAGTACAGTTCAGTGCGTTATGTTCAATATGATCCCATATAGTGATCTTTCTCATACCAAAAATAGTGTTTGATTCTATATTGCAGTTACATTTCATTTCAGAAAAGAACAAAAAGATTTTCGGTGTGTTTTAGCATAAACTTTGTAAAATCAAAAAGATTTTGTTTCTGCTTTATTTGCGATCTGATCAACACGTGATACAAAACATTTTTCAAAATCATATCTTGGAGTCTCAAAGAGATGTTTTGCGCCAGGATTATTTTAAATGATTGAGCAGGTTGCTATGTGCAAGATATCACAACTTCAAGTCTTCTGAAGATGTTAATGAAAGACCAGAGATAAACTAAAAATGTCATCAAGTATTCAAGATCAAGTTACGATCGAGTTGAGGAAGAGTTTGTTTGAAGATTTATTTCATTGAACGAACGGATTCTACACTTGAGGGGGAGCTTGGTTGAAGATACAAAGTTGATGATATTGAAGGGATACTGCACAAGACGAGGGGGAGTTTGTTGATACCTAATATGTGCGTCGAGTGAAGTATCAAACAAAGTACAAGATCATGTCAAACTAGGTCTGGCCGAACTAGGTCCGAACCTGAAGTTCGGACTGGCCGAACCTGAGGTTCGGCCGAAGCTCGGACCAGCGGGTATATATAGATGTATGGTCTTTGTATTTGATGAACTTCTGAGCGTGTGAGATTTCTTAAGTGTGTGTGTTCAAGGTGTTTCTATGTGATGTGTTCTGAGTGTTTTACTGATTGTAATTGTTCATTTTGATCAATAAACCAATCGGTTAATTATGTTTCGATGTTTGATTAGCTAGATCGAGTAGACGATCCGATGCTCACACATTTTCACTTACAGTTTCAAAGAATACGGTAAGTGCAGTCCTAAGCAAGGATGCAGAGGTTCAACAACACCCACTATATTACGTAAGTAAGTGTCTTCTCGACGCTGAATCCAGGTATTCACATTTGGAAAAACTTAGACTAGCCATAAGTATAGCTTCTACTAAACTTAGACATTATTTTAAAACCCATACTATACATGTGAAAACTAACTACCCTATAAAGTCTGTTTTGAGAAAACCTGAGATGTCAGGGAGGATGGAAATATTGGCTCTGAAGCTGAGTCCTTACAACCTGGTTTATGAAGCAAGAACAACCATAAAATCACAAGCTTTCGCAGACTTTGTGGCTGATTTCAGTAGTGACATCCATAATGAAGCAGATCAAGAATTCCAGACATTACAAGAAAAAGAACTCTTAGGATGTTGGACCCTATTTACGGATGGGGCATCCAACGTCATGGGGGACATGCCTTGGAATCATACTGAAATCACCACAGGGGGACATGATACCCCAAGCTGTTAGATGTGAATTCCAAGCAACCAACAATGAAGCAGAGTATGAAGTCTTTATTGCTGGTTTACGGTTGGCCTTGCATCTTGGGATCCAGAACATCGAGGTATATGTCGACTCCCTACTTTTAGCTAATCATTATAATGGATTTTATGCAGTGAAAGGGGAAAAATAGGCCAAGTACCTAGAAGTTGTAAGGGCTATATCCCAGGATTTTCAAACTTTCAACATATAGCAAGTACCCGGGGGGAGAATGTTGAGGCGGATGCACTAGCAAATCTCGGGTCAGCATTCAAGGAAATGGAAGATACACACATCCCCATAATCCACATATTAAGTCCAGCAATCAACCAACAGGAAGACTTACAAGATACAGACCCTGGGGGGGGGGGGGGCAGGGTCTTGGCATCTGATACCCAGGATGCGCAACAACCTGGTTCCCAGGATAACCTGTCGTCTTGGATCACACCTATTGTAGACTATCTACAAAATATTTCCATCCCAAAAGAGGAAAAGAATCCTAGAGCATTCTGAATCAGAATGGCTAGGTACGTTCTTATAAAAGGAAAGTTATATAAAAAATCTGTTGCAGTAACATATTTGAGATGCTTGGAAGATGACGAAGCTCAGGAAGTACCCAAAGATATTCACGAAGGTGACTGTGGAAATCATACAGGGGGCAGGTCCTTAATGTCTAAAATCCTGAGAACAGGCTACTTTTGGCCATCTTTGAGAAAAGATTCCCAGGACTTTGCCCTCAAATTTGATGCTTGCTAGAGACATGCAAATATTCCTCATCAACCTGCTGAACCCTTGCATCCTATCCCTGCATCCTAGCCTTTTATGAAGTGGGGAATGGACGTCGTGGGAAAGCTACCCAGGGCGCCAGGAGGTAAAGTCTTCATGTTAGCAATGACTGATCACTTCTCAAAGTGGATAGAGGCTGAAGCATATGTCCAAGTCAGAGAGAAAGAAGTCATTTCATTTATCAAGAGGAACATCATAACAAGATTTGGTATACCCACCGAAATAGTGTGTGACAATGGATCTCAATTCATTGGAAAGAGGACTACTGGATTCTGTGAGAGTTGGAGGATAAAAATGATAACTTCTACACCAGTGCATCCTCAGGCTAATGGCCAAGCATAGTCTAGTAATAAGATCATTATCACCAATTTGAAGAAAATGCTCAAGGAGAAGAAGGGAAAATGGGCAGAAGAACTACCATTAGCATTGTTGGCAGATAGAACTACATCCAAGAATGCCACATGCCATACCCCATTTTCCTTGGTCTTTGGTACAGAAGTAGTCATTCCGACAGAAATGGTGGTCTCAATATTCAAGGTTATCGGCCAAACCCAGGATGAAAATAACGAATCCCTGGCTGACGACCTTGACACCGTGGATGAGCTACGAGAACAAGCTGCTTGGTGAATGGCCGCATATCAACAAAGAATCTCTAAAACCTACAACAAACATAAGAGGATCCAAAGATTCAGGACATGAGACTTGGTTCTAAGGAAAGCATTCCAGAACACGACGAATCCAAGGGATGGTAAGTTAGCCCCTAAATGGGAAGGTCCCTATTTAATTGATTCAGAGGCAGGTAAGGGCATTTTGGCTTGCCAACATGGAAGGAAAGTTATTGCCAAGACCATGGATCGCGATTCATTTGAAAGCTTATCTTATTTAAGTTTAGTATCCCAGGATGTTACACCACAGGTATGTCTCCTAATTAAAAAATTGATCAAGGTATTTCTCTCGTATTCTTTATTATCAAGTATTCCTATTTTATGAAGTCAGGGAAGCATTTCTCCTAAGTTAGAGACTGGCCATCTCTCCTCCATTCAAGGTATCTAGTATACCTACTAAGGTTTGAGAGGATATCACCTCTCCTACGTTAGGGTAATCACCTGTAGCGCACGACCCCCACCTATAGCGCACGTTAACCCACATATTGGACCCAGGATTATGGGATCGCCTATGTTAACAACATGGGTGACAACCTCTTGATCTATGGACATATAGGGGTTCCTTAAGGTTTTTGGTGTTTTCACACCAACATAAGACACACAAAGCAATACCCTAGTTTTCCGGTTCGGCTCGAGGTGGACCCTAGAGTTCGCCAGTACGGAACCGAGCATGACACCAGTTCGCCTGATCGGAACCGGGCTTGACCCCAGGATTTTTGGGCTTGACCCCAGGATTTTTGGGCTTGACCCCAGTATTTTTGAGCTTGACCCCAAGATTTTTTGTTTTGATCCCAGTTGTTAAAACTCATTTCTAACTTATGTAGGGAATATCCATGTGATTACGGCCTAGGATGGCATGGCAATGCCAAATCCTAGGATTTCGATATCGGATAAGTTGTTACTAAACATTCTAAAGCATAGTTGCACAAAGGATGAGATATTCGCATGAGAAGGAGTCTTGCATTCAGGGTACACCCCAGGATGTAGAAGGTATGGATTATTTTCTTAACATTCTTATCATGTTTATGTGTTTGTTTGTGCAGAAAATATAAAGATGTATACAAGCATATAATTCAAAAGCAGATAATTATATATAAAAAGTAACCACCCCTTGGTTAGAGCAAAGTGCCCAACAACCTCGGGGCGGTTTAAAGTCAGAACCACAGGTACTTAGCCTGTGGGTGACGCATTGTAACACCGGGAATCAAACCTTCGGCAACCGTACAAAAGACATTGTTTAAAAAATCTTCACTAAAACAGGAAAAAGATAAAGGACCACAGGCTATTGAACAGTACCCGTGGCTGCTGCATCGGCAGCCCCTGCATCCTTCTCCTTAGCTTCTTCTTCACCAGGTCCTCCCTTTCCTACATCATCTTGGCCCTCACCACCTTGGGTCTTGACCTGATCCACCTCCATCTCACTGCTGCCAATTGCAACCAACGCTGAACCCTGTAAGTCCCGAAAACGGTCCTAACGCGATATCCAACCTCGATTGAGAGTGCGGAATCCAAACAATCGAGTGATTCAAGTATAATCGAAAAATATTAAATAATAACGATAAACACGATAATAAAAACAAACCGATTCGATGGAAAGAGAACTTGACTAAGCACAAACCGATTGCAACACACTTGTAGAATTTCGAAATTCTCTTCTAGAGAATTTCGTGAACACCTTGAACTCCCCTGACCTTTTTTTACAATCAATCAGCCTAAAGAAATAAACTAGGGTCCTATTTATAGGAGATGTCCAACTTGATAAACAAGTTATCCTCCTTACCCTAATTACACCCTAATTTCCGGATTTGACCATGTGGGCCTACTAAACTCCATCTAAACTCTTTCTAAATGAGCTCAAACCTGTCTAAATTGGCCCAATGACCCAATATACCCATAACCCAACTAATTTACACCTATTCTATCACATAGGCCTTCAAAATAGTCCGCCAAGTGATGATTTAATACACAAGCCACAAATTATTCCCTTACAATCTTCCCCTTGGCTTGTGATATTAAATGTCTTCTACTTTCAATCTTCAGACTTGCAGTCTTCTCCTTGGCTTGATCATGGGTTGATGAAGATTCTTTATCTTGGACAATCTTTATTGGGTAGCAACGAAAGACTTTCTTCGGGAGTGTTCTCTCAATCAGCATCAGCTTAGACTCCAAATGATAAACAAGTAATGAGAGGAGGATTCTCAAATACTTGCTTCTTCTTAAAAACCGTTGAGTCCTTGCTGAATCCGTAGTAACTGTCTTGACTTGCCATTAACTTTAGAGGATAAATTTTGAAAACCTCTGTCTTGGCATTCTTGAATTTCTTGTTGTGACTGCTCTGCATCTTTTCTTCATTTAGCTTCCCCTAAACTTGCGAATGGTATCTTTTGAGTCTTCAGAAGCTTCACTTGAAAAACCAACAAACCTCCCCTGAGCATAGGGTAAGTCCTTTTCCGGCTGGTTCTTCAACACGAACAGTAGCAGAGTTCTTGCTTTGGTCAACTGAGTCCTTGACCTTCTTGTCCATGAGTTGTCTTTTTCATTTAACCTGTCAAGCACAACATGGAACAAACACTATCCAGACATGATGACTGGTTAACGGGTTAGCATTATTTAACCAAAAACCCTAACATAGGTTATGGGTTTCTCACAAATACTTCCCCTGAACCCGAGGACTCTTCACATTATCTCCCCCTGAGATTCTGGAGGGGTGATACATTCTTGCATAAAACCCATAAAAACTTATTAAAACCTTTAAATTAACCTGGCCATGGTTGAAAATAAACAATAAAAACTTAAGATAACTCAAAAGAAAAATAAAAATAAAAATAAGCATACCAAGTTACTAAATGAGAAGGTTTCTATGGGATCAAACCGTATGAATCTGACTGAGGAACCCTTTTCAGCTTCTGTTACTCGAACATGTCCAGGTGATTGCCAATATACTGATCCACTTTAAACTCTAACCCTTTTCTTTATCAGGCTGTTTGTTACTTTATTATCTTTTAAGGTGTATTAATTATGAACAGCAAGTGGGTTTCAACAAATCTTAGGTACATGTTATTACACACTATCAAGCACATAAATTCCCTACCACATATTTTCACAACCTGAACCAGAAGTTTGAAATTAAGCTCGAGACTTGGTTGAGAAAAGAAAGAATAGATCACATAGATTTTTTGGGATAATATACAAAGTCAACTGAATTTTTGAAACATTTTTAATAATGCTCTCATCAGTGACAAAGGCTGAGGGTTTTGGACTCTTGAGGGTCTCTTTTGATGTGCTCTTTGGCATCTTTTGGTGTATATTATTTTTTTAATTTTTTATTGATGATCTACAAGCACGTATGTATGAACAACTCCAGGTCATTGCTCACGCAAAGCAGAGGAGTGCCTTACATACACTTGAAGCATCCCCAGGTCATTGCTCACGCAAAGCAGAGAGGACACCGACTTTTTGAGCTCAATTTCACACTCTTGGAGACAAGCGTGTGTATCGGGAACTTGAACATGCAGTCAAATAGAAATGCAATTAACCTAAGTGTTGTTACCCAACAAATTGCCATACGTTATCTTTAAGTGTGTAACGCATACCTTTTCAGATTAAAGAGCCGAGCCTACCAGCATATCACCATGGATCATGTCTTTCACGTCTGCCTTACGCGTGTCAGCCATCTCCAAGACGGAAATTTATTTCACGTCCCACCTTCTCAAACGCACAAACAAAAAGCACAATGTTTTTGAGGGGTCTACTATTTCATCTTGTCTATTCTTCCCTTTGCTTTTTGATTTTTAACAAAACACACCTTTTTCCCTTTTTTTTTAAGCACACACTGACACAATACTAAATATGTACTAAAGCTGACCAAGCTAACCTTCAAAGTTTATCTTTTGAAAATTTTCAGAAATGGGTTTTGTTTCATGCACAACCATACTTCACATAAAACTAGCCAAGAAACAAACAATTCAGACAATGTTACCTTTTCTGCTGATTTTTTTCAGATTTACCTCTCACAAGGAAACATACACTCCATTGAAATCTTCATGTCATGTAGTAGAGAGATGCCTCTTATCCTGTGCCTGGAACAATCACTATCACAATCAAGCAAACAAGGTTAATGAAAGTCCTCCTTGACTGTTCCTGTACAAGGTGAGAGATCAGTTAGCCATAGGTACCCAGGCCATTGTGGTTCTGGGTATTCCTGAAGCATCAATAAATGAAACTTCTTTTAAAAACATTCCCTTTGAGAAATCAGGAATTTGAGCTGCAGCTGCCTTTGATTTTGGTTTCCAAATTCCAGGTGATTTGAAAGTTGTTTTAGTCACCTTTGAAGTAGTGACTTTAGGTATTTCAACCTTTTTCTTTTTAAAATCATTTTTCAAAACTGTTTTAGTTGCCTTTGGATTGACAACTTTAAGTTTTTCAACCTTTTGTGGTTTTGATCTATTCACCTTTTTATGAAAATTGTCATAATTTAGAAAAAACTGTTTTTGATTTAAGAGCTTTTTGTGCTCTTTGGTAGCTCCCCAATTTCCATCAGAAGGTTTAACCTTAGGATTAACAGTCTTCATTGCCTTTGGTGGTTGCACTTTCATCGACTTATACTTTATTGAAACCTGAGATGAAACCTTATGACTCAGCGGGTAATAAGGTTCAAAGGGACGATGCAAGCAGTTTCTAGCAATGTGACCAGGAACTCCACAGTTATAACAGGTCTGCTTCTTCAGGTAGAAATCAAACGTGTAGCCATTTGAGCTGTATGGCTTTGATGGAGAGGCATTGAGATTCGGTTGCATGTTCGGAAAGACTCCAGGTCTCCAGTTATCAGATCTTTCTGACCTTGATGAATTTCCGTTGAATCTTTTCTGATTCGTTGAAAACTGAGCAGAACAGGGCATTTGAACTTTTGGGCCCTCTGACTTCTTAGAGAAAGTAGTGTTGCCACTGCATGAGCCCACTGATGAGATTGGAGACTTGATTGTAGTTTTGGGCCTTTCAATCTTGATAGGAACTGAAGTTGGAGGCTTGATGGTGATCTTGGGCCTTATACTCTTAATGTCAGATGATAAACCACCATCATGACCCAGGCCTTTGAACTTGGAGGAGAAGGATGGTAGTTCATAGCCAACATCTGGTTCTTGGTCAAACATAGACCCAGATGTTATTAATATCCTACCATTCGGCCTTGTAGTCATCACCACACGTTCCCGCTTTACCTCATCCACCACTTTGGAATAAGGAGTCTCGATCTTTGGATAAGGAGTCAACTTTTCTTCATCAGCTCTCTTCACTTCATTGACTGTATTTTCATCTTTATGCACTGGTTGAGGCCCATATACCATGGTTGATTCATTCAGAGACTCTTTCATCAATTCATCTGCAGTTTGGGGCACCTTGATATATTGATGTAGTAATGGGGGAGGAACATTTCCATCCCCGAGGCCAGATGTTTCTTTTACCCGCTCGAGTCGCTCTTCTGATTTGAATAAGGCATGATGAGAGTCCATCATTTTCTTTTGTATAATTTGATGTTTCTCAAGGGCCGATTGGGAAGTGTCAAGTTTGGTTCTTAGTTCCTCTACCTCTTTGGTTAACTCTTCAACTTTAGAATTAGCAATCCTAAGATATGCACTTTTATCACTCACTTGAGATTGAAGATTTTTAATGTCCAACTTAGCAGCTTCCAGTTTCTCTCTA
Source organism: Deinandra increscens subsp. villosa (assembly GCA_039602395.1). Lineage (NCBI taxonomy): Eukaryota > Viridiplantae > Streptophyta > Magnoliopsida > Asterales > Asteraceae > Deinandra > Deinandra increscens. Next base: position 59,917,847 of record JBCNJP010000027.1, read on the forward strand.
AAGATCTTACTCTTATTTTTATACTCCCTAAGATCTCTAGCATATAATTCACGATTTTGGGTTTCATTAATGAACTTACGTTCCCAGTCTTTAGCCTCACACTTGGGATTACAACATATCTCATTGATGTTGGAAGATGAAGTGGTAACTGGCAGAATGTGTGCCATGATCTTCTTTGAATGAACGACCAGGGAAAATTTGGATCGAAAAGTGAGGTTTACGGTCAGGACTGGTTGGGTCGAAAAGTACTTTTCGATTAGACAGGGGGTCGGTCGAAAAGCAGAATTCTCGATAAAAAAGTGTCAGCGGATCGAAAAGTCTCAGTGGGGACTTTCCGATCGAAAAGAGAAGCTGATCGAAATGTCACAGGGGGACTTTCCGATCGAAATGGGCTGATCGAAAAGTCACAAGGGGGACTTTCCGATCGACAGATGGCTGATCGAGAAGTCACAAGGGGACTTTTCGATCGAAATGCTCTGATCGAAAAGTCACAAGGGGACTTTCCGATCGAAATGGGCTGATCGAAAAGTCACAAGGGGACTTTCCGATCGAAATGCTCTGATCGAAAAGTCACAAGGGGACTTTCCAATCGAAATGGGCTGATCGAAAAGTCACAAGGGGACTTTTCGATCGACAGATGGCTGATCGAAAAGTCACAAGGGGACTTTCCGATCGAAATAGCGCGACAGAAAAGGCTTTTCGATCAGAAGGGCGATCGAAAAGTCTTGAAACAGGGTCGAGAAGTCTCCAAATCACGAATTAAGCTCCTGTCTTGACTTGAAACCTGCAAAATACTTCCGTATCGTGCTAAAGGCTGAGAATCACCATAAAACTCAAACGGTTAGTTAATAAAAACTTGAATCGGATATCGCGAGAGCCTCGAAACTTGCGTTTCTTGGCTCTGATACCAATTGTAAGTCCCGAAAACGGTCCTAACGCGATATCCAACCTCGATTGAGAGTGCGGAATCCAAACAATCGAGTGATTCAAGTATAATCGAAAAATATTAAATAATAACAATAAACACGATAATAAAAACAAACCGATTCGATGGAAAGAGAACTTGACTAAGCACAAACCGATTGCAACACACTTGTAGAATTTCGAAATTCTCTTCTAGAGAATTTCGTGAACACCTTGAACTCCCCTGACCTTTTTTTACAATCAATCAGCCTAAACAAATAAACTAGGGTCCTATTTATAGGAGATGTCCAACTTGATAAACAAGTAATCCTCCTTACCCTAATTACACCCTAATTTCCGGATTTGACCATGTGGGCCTACTAAACTCCATCTAAACTCTTTCTAAATGAGCCCAAACATGTCTAAATTGGCCCAATGACCCAATATACCCATAACCCAACTAATTTACACCTATTCTATCACATAGGCCTTCAAAATAGTCCGCCAAGTGATGATTTAATACACAAGCCACAAATTATTCCCTTACAAACCCCCTGCTTCCTGGATATCTTCCAAGTCAAAGCCCTCGGGAACGGTACCACCCAGCTCCTTTAACTTTTTCAACCACAGGCGGTGGTTCCATCCAAGGTTCACAAGATTTAGATCCCTAGCCTCCTTCACCATCTTGAGCCTAGCATGTAGTAGGGATACCAGAGTCGAAACCCTAGTTGTTTCAACTACCTCATCTATGGAAGTCTGGTGGTTAGCCCTTGCCTGAACCGCTTTTTTCTCATTTTCAGCAATGAGCTTCACGGCTTTGTCATGAAGGAGTTTGGCCTTGGTGGCTTCTTTGTTAGCCTGGGCAACCTTTGCCTTGGCTAAGGCTTCAGCATCAACCACTCCTTCTCAGCGGCGGCCAAGAGATTCAGAATGTGGGACGTGGCCTGAAACAAAATGGAATCCAGGGTCAGGGTCGATACAAATAAATCAGTTAAGAGTCGGATAACAGTTACCTTATGAATAAGGGATTCACTCTCTGTGGCCGAGAGGTCCGAAATGGAACTGGGGGCAGCAGCACTTGACCCTCGGGTCTTTGTCTTGGTCCTGGAGGCCCTGGATGGAGGAATCCTGGTGACGGGAGTAGGTTCGGTCTTCACGGATCCAAGGACCATTACATCATCCTCGGTACCGGTTCCAGAGCTCAAGACAGCATCCATGTCATCGAGGTCGAATTTGGGGCTAGCGGCAGAGAAAGAATCCCTAAATGTAAGAAAATGGATATTTTTCTGACGTATGCTGCACATTGTGGGTTTAAAGTCTATCAAATGGATGTTAAAAGTGCGTTTTTGTATGGTAAGGTCAAAGAAGAAGTCTATGTGAAACAACCTCCGGGATTTTACAATCCTGATTATCCGGAGAACGTCTATAAGCTGGACAAAGCACTGTATGGTCTACATTAAGCTCCTCGACCTTGGTATGAGACCTTATCCACTTATTTAATGGAGAACGGGTTCAAGCGTGGGTTGGTGGACTGTACCTTATTTTGCAAAATGATGGGAGGAGAATTGCTTTTGGTGCAGATATATGTTGACGATATTATCCTTGGCAGTCCAAACGAACAACTCTTAAAGGATTTTGAGAAGTTAATACAAACAAAGTTTGAGATGAGTTCCATGGGCGAGATGTCGTTCTTTTTGGGATTGCAAGTAAATCAGTCTGAGAAGGGTATTTTCATACACCAGACGAAATACGTGCATGACGTGCTTAATCGATTCAAGATAGACGACGTTTGTGTTCCGGGTACTCCAATTCAAGTGTCTCATGGTCTGTGTCCAGATGAAGATGGTTAAGAAATTGATGCCACTCTTTATCATGCTATGATAGGTTCTTTAATGTACTTAACAGCTAGCAGACCTGATACAATGTTTGCGGTTTGTTTGTGTGCCAGGTATCAAGCATCTCCAAGGATTTCACATTTGAATGTAGTGCGAATATTTCTAGCTTATCTGAAGGGTAACACAGGACTCTGTATCTGGTATCCTCATTGTTTTGGCTAAATATTACTTAAGTTAAATTAGCAAAGTTTGAACCAAATTTGTATGTAAGGTTAGGTGTCTAAAATTCCGATATGAAAATAGTTTGAAATAATCCTGGGACAACAGCAGAATTCCAGGGACAAATAACTAAAATCTTTGATAAAAAGTTAGGTTTGCCTATGAAATCCGTTAAGAAGCTTAGCAACACAAATGTAACCTGAAATGCAAGTAAGAACACCGAGAATTTTACTAGGGAAAAGCCCTTAGCCCTTAGATGTCTCTAAGGCGCCGCCGGCATAAAAACCCCGGGTAGCGATAACACACGCTACCAATTTATTGATCACTGAAAATGTTGATTACAATGAGTTCGCAGAGAAATTGGTAGCGTAGCGGATAGTAACACCTTGAACTATGTCAAGAAGATAACCTAGAAGCCAAATTCCAGCTCTAGAACAATTGGAATAACCTCCAAAAGATAGACTTTTATTAATACAACAATCCCACTTAAAACACACACAAACAAGAGTTTAAATAGGGAACCAAACTTGCAAAGAAAGAAAACAAATAAAAACCCTAATAATAATAAGAGGGGCCGGTCGCAATTAGGAGGATTTAATTGGGCCGGTCCTCATTAATCCGCATATCCATCCTTTAGCCACTTTGAGTTGGAATCGGACCCGCAGGCCCGAAACCCGAACCATCCCCCTCGCCATCATCCTCCCCTGCTTGAAAAAGACTCGTCCCCGAGTCATCATCATCCAAATCACCCTCATACGGGGACAGGTCGGCAACATTAAACGTAGCGGACACCTTATAGTGACCCGGTAAATCGTTCTTATATGCATTATCACCGAGTTTCTTCAAAACACGAAATGGTCCGTCCGCCCGAGGATGTAATTTTCCAAAACGGCCTTAGGGAAAACGGTCTCGACGAAGATGGACCCAAACCAAATCGCCTTCCTCGAACGAAACCTGTTTTCTAGTTTTATTTGCTCACTCCTGGTATTGTAATTTATGTTTGGCAATCTGCGCACGAACCTGTTGATGTAAGTCTTGGATTTGCGCAGCTCGAACATCACCATCAGTACTGAGAGTAGAGACATCAACCGGCGCAGCCAAATCTAAGGGAGTGAAAGGATTGCGGCCATACACAATGAAAAACGGGCTCTTATCCGTCGATTTATGGCAGGAACGGTTGTAAGTGAATTCGGCTTGTGGTAAAACCAAGTCCCACTGTTTTGGTTTATCATTAACCAAGCTGCGAAGGAGGTTACCTAAGCTCCGATTGGTGACCTCAGTTTGACCATCCGTCTGTGGATGATGTGAACTAGAAAACTGCAACTTTGACCCCAAGCGTTTCCAAAGTGTACGCCAAAAATGACGAACAAATTTAACGTCACGATCAGAAGTTATAGGTTTAGGTATACCATGAAGACGAACGATCTCTGAAAAGTATAAACGCACCACTTGAGAAGCATCAAAAGTCTTTGCACAAGGAAGAAAGTGAGCCATCTTAGAAAAACGGTCAACGACCACCATTATAGAATCTTTTTGTCGCTGCGTCTTTAGCAATCCCAAAACAAAATCCAAACTAACGTCCTCCCATGGTCCTTGTGGAATTGGCAACGGAGTGTAAAGACCCTGGTTCGTATGTGTTGTTTTTGCCACATGACAGACACGACATCGCTTCAATATTTTGGTAACATCAGCTTCGAGTCTTGGCCAAAAATATCGTTCACGTACCATGGAGACCGTTTTATCTCTACCAAAATGGCCCGACAACCCGCCCGAATGGCTTTCCAAGATGATCGCAGCCCGGAACGAGGACTGTGGAACGCAGATCCGCGGGCCTTTGTACAACAGCCCGTCACGCCGAGTAAAAAGCCCCCATGTTGAGCCCGAAGTACGGCTCCAAGCAAGGCTGAAGTCTGGGTCGTCGCTATACAGATGCTGCCATGACTTGAACCCAGAAATGGTAAGAGTAGTGGTCACCATCAATGAGGGTCGTCGGCTTAACGCATCAACTACCGTATTTGCGGCCCCCGCTTTATGTCGAATAGTAAATGAGAAAGATTGTAATGCTTCGACCCATTTGGCGTGTCGAGGATTTAATTTAGCTTGCCCTTGAATATACTTCAATGCTTGGTGATCCGAGAACAACACAAAGTCGTTGGGTAGCAAATAATGACGCCAATACTCTAAACTGCGGACAATTGCCTAAAACTCCTTGTCATAAGTACTATATTTCCGACGCACCTCATTCAATTTTTCGCTAAAGTAAGCTATCGGACGACCACTTTGAGTTAAAACCCCACCAATCCCGATGCCTGACGCATCACACTCAACTTGAAAAACTTCGGTGAAGTTTGGTAGCGCTAATATTGGAGCTTGGGTGACCAGAGTTTTAAGTTCTTCAAATGCCTTTTGTGCTTCAGGTGTCCAATTGAATTTAGAACTTTTGAGGAGTTCCGTCATTGGGGCGACAATTGAGCTAAAATTCCGGATAAAACGACGGTAAAACGATGCTAGCCCGTGGAAACTGCGGATGTCGTGTAATGTTTGCGGGACCGGCCAAGTGGTGATGGCCGAAATCTTACTTTCATCCATACGTATCCCTTCCCCGGAGACCAAGTAGCCCAGAAAAATTACTTCGGGTGTTAAAAAATGGCACTTTTTAACGTTGGCGAATAGTTGCTCCCGTAAAATTGTGAAAACATTCCTTAAATGTAGCAGGTGCTGTTCGAGATTTTTGCTGAACACGAGGATGTCATCGAAATAAACGACAACGCACGAACCAATAAGCTCCCAGAAAATGTGATTCATCAAACGCATAAAGGTGCTGGGCGCGTTTGACAAACCGAAGGGCATCACCATCCACTCATACAACCCGTCACGCGTTTTAAAGGCAGTCTTCCACTCATCGCCTGGTCGCATACGAATCTGGTGGTACCCGCTTCGCAGATCAATTTTTGAGAACAACTTGGAACCATGTAACTGATCTAAGAGGTCGTCAAAACGAGGAATAGGAAAACGATATTTCACCGTTATTTTATTAACGGCGCGACTATCAATGCACATTCGATATTTTCCTCCGGGTTTAGGTACCAAAATAGCGGGACCGGCACAAGGACTTTTGCTCTCGCGGATGAGACCCTTATCTAACAATTCAGAGACTTGGCGATGTAGTTCTTGATATTCCTTAGGATTCATACGGTAGGCCGGTTTATTAGGAACACTAGCGCCCGGCAGAAAATCAATGACATGTTGAATTTCACGTTCTTGGGGAAGTCCGGGCGGGATATCGTCGGGGAAAAGATCACTAAATTCGGCCAATAGCGGTTGTATAGCCGGCGGTGGAGCTGGGGCCGACGTGTTTTCCTCGATCACGACTAATCCCAAGATCCACGGTGGTGCGGGGTGCATGGCACAACTTAGAAATTCCGATTTGGACAATATTAGCGCTTCTGTTTGACTTTCTCGTGGATTAAATGGCGCCAATGTGATGCTGAGGCCATCCTTACGAAAGCTATATGTATTCCGGAACCCATCGTGCTTAACCCTACGATCATAAAGCCAAGGTCTACCCAACAAATTATGACACGCGTCCATTGGGATGAGTTCGCACCATATTTCATCGGTGTATTTGTTGCCAATAGAAAATGCGACTAAACAACGATGAGTAACTTTTAGCAGATTACCTTTTTTTAACCAAGTTAATTGATATGGCTCCGGGTGTGCTTGAAATGTAAGGCCTAGTTTCTCAACCGCGGTTGTGGCGATCATATTATCACAGCTTCCTCCATCCACAACGATATCACAAACTTTACTTTTAATAGTGCACTTGGTTCGGAAGATATTGTTGCGAAGCCAACTGGTATCATCATTATCCGTGGCTATTGAAGCGCTGAGTACACGTTGGGAGATCAAATCCTCCCCCCGATCCGGGTAAATAATTTCTCCATATTCTTCAGACCCGGGTTCCTGATCATCATCATAAGTTAGTGTGGGGTCATTGACAAAAGCGATAACATCCTTGTTTGGACAGTCTCGACGCAGGTGACCAATCCCGTTGCATTTATAACACTGTATCGCCCCCGCGAGCGGGTTTGAGGAGGGTGCTGGTACTACGGGAGCGGTGGGTTTTGGGGCTGTCGAGGATCCTACCTGAGCCGTCGGTGTACCTCGGCTTTGATTGGGCCGTGGGTAAATTGGCCGATTACGAGAACTGAGCTGTTTCTCCACAGGCGAAGCTAACCTGCAAACATCATCAAAAGTATAGTATTGTTGTAATTGGATGACATCTGCGATATCAGTCCGCAAGGAACCCAGAAATCGTGCGATTAATTATTCTTCATCCTCCTCTAGACCGCATCGCATGCATAACTTTTCAAACTCTAGGATAAATTCGGTCACTGTTAAGGAACCTTGCTTGAAAGCATGATATGCTAAAAACGCATCTTGCTTATGAGTGATAGGCAAAAACTTTTTATATAACAAACGCTTCATCTTATCCCACGATTCAATTTTACGTTTACCTTCGTGACTGCGCTTACGTTTGAGGTTCTCCCACCATAACGATGCGTGCTTCTTCAGCTTGACTGCGACAAGTTTAACCTTCAAGTGTTCGGTAACGTCTCGTAGGTCAAACATGCGTTCAACGGTTCGAACCCAATCAAGAAACTCATCCGGTTCCACCCCTCCTTCGAATTCGGGTATGTCCATGCGAAATCCCAGATTTCGCAGTGGGTCCGATGCTCGTGGTGGTGTCGGCTGCGGCTGATACGGTCGGCCGAACGGGTTGTAATATCCGGCCCTATCATCATCGCCCCACACAACTGATTCGGTTCTCTCGGATCCGTCCTGATCATTCCAGTGACCTTCGTTCTGCAATTCCACTTCGCGAAGCCTCTGGCGTAATCGTTCGATCTCCTCATCCCTCGGATCATGATAGTAATCATCGTTGCCTCCTGTGGCGAATCTACGATGGTTTTTACGACGATCCAACATGGCTCTGAATACCACTTGGTAGCGTAGCGGATAGTAACACCTTAAACTATGTCAAGAAGATAACCTAGAAGCCAAATTCCAGCTCTAGAACAATTGGAATAACCTCCAAAAGATAGACTTTTATTAATACAACAATCCCACTTAAAACACACACAAACAAGAGTTTAAATAGGGAACCAAACTTGCAAAGAAAGAAAACAAATAAAAACCCTAATAATAATAAGAGGGGCCGGTCGCAATTAGGAGGATTTAATTGGGCCGGTCCTCATTAATCCGCATATCCATCCTTTAGCCACTTTGAGTTGGAATCGGACCCGCAGGCCCGAAACCCGAACCATCCCCCTCGCCATC
>JBCNJP010000027.1:59926643-60064456 GCA_039602395.1 Deinandra increscens subsp. villosa
TTAAAACTTGGACATTTAATTCCATTAGTTGGAAATCTAAAACGACCATACGTTGGACGTTACGTTTGAAAACGTTTTTATACTCGTGGTTAATTCAAAGTTGGACTTAGAATTACACGACTTAAAGACGTAATTAAAACTCGTGTCTAAACAAGTACGTGTTATTTCAAAGTTGGACTTAGATTATAACAAGTACGCGTTGAAACCTCAAGTTTTAGTTTTCTAAACGTAAGCGATTAAAAACAACCAAGTAACACTATACATCCATTAGTTGGAACGTATTAAAAGAAAACGTGCGCGTTAAAAGTCATAAGTTGACACTTTAATTCTGGACATTAACTCTTTAAGTTTATTTTTCAGAAATGACGAACGATACTAACGGCTCAAAGGACAAGTCTAGTGACAAGTCGAGTGGGGGGACATCCGTTGTCACCCAAAAGAGCGTAACGCCTAACACTATTGCGAATCAGGCTGAGAAACCCGAGAAGTTCTCGGGTCTTCACTTCAAAAGGTGGCAACAAAAGATGTTGTTCTATTTGACCACCTTGAACCTTGCAAGGTTCCTCACTGAGTCCGCTCCCACTCTTAGTGAAGGGGAGTCCAACGTGGAAACCGTTAGCGCGGTAGAAGCTTGGAAACACTCGGACTATTTGTGCCGTAACTATGTGTTAAACGGCCTAGTGGACGCGTTGTACAACGTGTACTCGGGTATAAAGACTGCCAAAGATTTATGGGAGTCCTTAGCCAAGAAGTATAAGACGGAGGATGCTGGCACAAAGAAATTTGTGGTAGCCCGTTTCTTGGATTTTAAGATGATCGATTCAAAATCGGTCATGACTCAAGTCCAAGAGTTACAACTTATACTTCACGACGTCCACGCCGAGGGTATGTCCCTTAGTGAGACCTTTCAAGTGGCAGCCATGATTGAGAAACTTCCTCCAAGTTGGCTAGAGTTTAAGAATTACCTTAAACACAAGCGAAAGGAGATGACCATCGAGGACCTTATTGTTCGTCTTCGTATCGAAGAAGACAATAGGATCGCTCAAAAGTCCACCAATATCCAAGCTTCGGCTAAAGTCAATATGGTGGAACATGGTCAATCTTCTAAAGGAGGGAAACGCAATAGTGCGGCTAAGAAAGGCAAGGCCAAAGCAGTGGAGCATTTAGCGCCTAAAAAAGGGGTTGTGAAAAAGAAACCTCAAAAGTTCATGGGCAAATGCTACAACTGTGGCAATCATGGTCATCGTGCTGAAGAATGCACCAACCCAAAGCGTGAGCGCGCGCATATGGTGGAAGATGATATGCCCCTAGTGGCCATGATTACCGAGGCATCTGCCTTCATCGCTGAAGTCAATGTTGTGGGTGAAAACCCAGGCTGGTACATTGACACGGGTGCCACTCGCCATGTCTGTGGTGACAAGACCCTCTTTAATACGTTTAAGGAGGCTGCGGGGACTGAAAAGCTTTACATGGGGAATAAAGCGACTGCCGACATCATGGGTGAAGGCGACGTGATCTTGAAGTTCACCTCTGGGAAGGAACTCACACTCAGCAACGTTTTGTACGTGCCAGAGATACGCAAGAACCTTGTGTCTGGTTGGCTGTTGAATAAGTTTGGATTTCGCATAGTTATCGAGTCTGATCAGGTCGTGTTGACCAAATCTGGAATGTTTGTTGGAAAGGGCTATGCCCAGAATTCCATGTTTAAATTTTCTACCATGGTGGTTAATAAAATGGCCAAGGCCAAATCTTCTACTTACTTGATTGAATTGTCTGATTCTAATATGTGGCATGGTAGATTAGGACATGTGAATTTTAAATCAATTCGTCGTTTAATTAATTTAAAATGTATTCCAACATTCCAAATAGACTCGAAGTATAAATGCGAAACATGTGTTGAATCCAAACTTACGAGATCACCTTTTAAATCAATCGATCGTAAGACCGAACCCCTTGACTTAATTCACACCGACGTGTGTGACTTAAAAGCGGTCCCCACGCGTGGTGGAAACAAGTACTTCATCACTTTTATTGATGATTGTACAAAATATTGCTATGTATACTTACTTAAAAGTAAGGATGAAGCAATAAACAAGTTTGTCTTGTTTAAGAATGAAGTTGAGAACCAACTTCGCAAAAAGATCAAGGTTGTTCGGAGCGATAGGGGAGGTGAATATGTTTCACCATTTGCGGCCTTATGTGCACAAAGTGGAATTGTCCATGAGACCACTGCACCTTATTCTCCACAATCAAATGGTATTGCGGAACGAAAGAACCGTACATTGAAAGAGATGATGAATGCCATGTTGATCAGTTCCGGGTTGAGCGCGGACATGTGGGGGGACGCCATCTTGTCGGCCAATTATCTTTTAAATAAGATACCCCGCAAAGATAAGGATAAGACTCCTTATGAGATGTGGTCGGGCATAAAGCCTAGCTACAAATACTTGAAAGTGTGGGGGTGCCTAGCTAAAGTGTTAGCGCCTTTGCCTAAGGTGCAAAGGATAGGACCCAAAACTGTGGACTGCGTTTTCATTGGATACGCACAAAACAGTACTGCATATCGGTTTCTTGTCCATGACTCGAAAAATCCCGATATACAGGAAGGCACTATCATGGAATCAAGGAATGCTTCATTCTTTGAAAACGTGTTCCCGTGTGTGTCACAGGATCACGCGAGTTCTTCAACACCATTTGTTGAAGATGAGGTTCATGAAAAAATTCATCAACCACCTGAAATTGAAGAGGGTGAGGTTCGAAGAAGCAAGAGACAAAGGGTCGGAAAATCCTTTGGTCCAGACTTCTTGACCTACATGGTTGAGGGTGAGCCCAATACCTACCGCGAGGCGGTATCCTCTTCTGATGGGCCTCAATGGAAAGAAGCCATTAAATGTGAAATAGAGTCTATTTTACAAAATCACACTTGGGAGTTAGTAGATCTTCCTGCTGGTTGCAAACCACTTGGATACCGTTGGTTATTCAAGAAGAAGATGAAAGTTGATGGCACCATTGATAAGTTCAAGGCGAGGCTAGTGATCAAGGGATATAGGCAAAAGGAGGGCCTAGACTACTTTGATACTTACTCACCTGTGACACGCATAACCTCTATAAGGTTGGTGCTTGCTATAGCGGCTCTACGAAATTTGGAGGTTCACCAAATGGATGTTAAGACCGCCTTTCTAAATGGTGATTTAGAAGAGGAGATCTACATGGAACAACCTGAGGGTTTTTCTGCTCCGGGCCAAGATGGCAAGGTGTGTAGACTCGTCAAGTCATTATATGGCTTGAAGCAAGCTCCAAAACAGTGGCACCAGAAATTCGATCATGTCATGCTTGACAACGGATTTAGAATTAATGAGTGCGACAAGTGTGTTTATTCTAAAACCACACCAAGGGGTTACGTGATATTATGTCTTTACGTGGATGACATGCTTATCGTTGGAAGTGACGATAAGATGATCAAGTCCACTAAGGACATGTTGAAAGCGAGATTTGACATGAAAGACATGGGGCTCGCTGATGTTATACTCGGTGTAAAAATCATCAGAACCCCAAATGGTCTTACGTTGAGTCAATCTCACTATGTAGACAAGATTCTTGAGAAATTCAATGCGGACGATAAGAGTGTGTCTCAAACTCCGATTGATACTTCCCGCCATCTAAAGAAGAATAGAGGCAAAGGGGTTGCTCAACTAGAGTACTCAAGGGTCATTGGGAGTCTCATGTATCTAATGACATGTACCAGACCTGATTTGGCTTATGCGGTTAGCAGACTAAGCCGGTATACGAGCAATCCGTGCGCGGAACATTGGAGAGCAATGACTCGTGTACTTAGGTACTTAAGATACACACGAGACTATGGACTACACTATACCCGATATCCAGCGGTTATCGAAGGATACACCGATGCAAATTGGATTTCGGATATAAAGGATACCAAATCAACAAGCGGATATGTGTTCACGCTTGGTGGTGCGGCTATTGCTTGGAAATCGGCTAAGCAAACGGTCATAGCACGTTCCACAATGGAATCTGAGTTCATCGCCTTAGATAAATCTGGTGAAGAGGCGGAATGGCTACGTCAATTCGTGGAAGATATTCCAATGTGGCCTAAGCCACTTGCGGCTATTTGCATACATTGTGACTGTCAGTCGGCAATTGGGCGCGCCCGATCCGTAATGTACAATGGCAAATCAAGGCACATACGACGTAGACATAATACGATACGACAACTAATGTCTACGGGCGTTATCTCTGTTGACTATGTGAAGTCAAAGGATAACATTGCGGATCCGCTTACAAAAGGCTTAAGCAGAGACTTAGTTTTGAAGTCGTCAACAGGAATGGGACTAAAGCCCATTGGGTAAAGTTGATGCGAAGGAAAACCTAACCTATGAAATTGGAGATCCCATGCTCTAGGTTCAATAGGACAACCTAATCGTATCGACTGTGGTCACTGTGGGGGAGTACCCCAAAACTATTAAAGGGAGTATTGTACTTCCTAGTCCATTCCTATCACCAAACAGTGAATGGTGTGAGGTTAAGCATACGATGGCCATTGATTTTGTGTAAATCATAGATGATCTTGCGTAAATCATACATGCCAATGCTTTTAATGATCGTGGTAATCACCTATGCAAGAGAGAAGTGGGGTCGCTTCGAATGGATTTGTAGGGGCACAAATCCTAGAGCTCTCGCAGAACCAGGCTAGTGTTCCAGGACCATTATTGGACACAACCATGAGGGCTAACCAGACTAGGGACAGTATTGTGTGAAGTGTAATGTCGTTTACACAAAAGGTTGGTTGGTTCAAAGACATCGCGTCTACCAAACACCAGTAAACTAAGTATACTTCACAAAGGAGGGTTCAAAGGTGTAACCTACCCATCCTGCAATACTCGACTGTCGAAATTGCCGTGATACTTGAATTTTGTTCGATCTCCATTAATGTGGGGGATTGTTGGAACTTTATTAAAATATATATATTATTTATATATATATTATTTAATAAAATAGTAATTGAATGGAGATTGAGTCTTATGAGTTGAATCCATGTCATAATTCTTGTTGAATATGTTTCAACTTGAATTTATGATGTTGAATGGTGTTACACCATGAGTTATGAACTTGGTTTATGGTGAATGAGTTGTTACAACTCATTCTCACCTATAAATACCAAGGTAATTCTTGGTTGAAAGGTACACCAAGAATTAGATAATTCTTTTCTCTCTAAAACTCTCTCATCTTCATCTCAAGAACTTCTTCCAACCTTCTTGAAGATCATTATCAAGTTCAAGAGCTTCAAGGTAATTTTGGGTCTAGAGTTATCCCGGTCGTACTCTCGACTTCGACGATTGCCTGTTATATTCTGGGTTAGACAACTCCTGGGTCACTCCTGTCCTTGGCCTTTACCTGCACCCTGGATTATCAGACTGAGAATTCGGGGTATAACAGATGAGATAGGACCGAAGATGTTGTATTTAATGAATGCCTTAGTACTAAATCGTCCATATAACTGCGCCAGGTTGATCTTTTACTACATGAGTGATAACTTGACTCGGAGGCACAAAAAGGCGTTGTTGCATCTGAGATTCACACAGATGATCTTGATGATCTGTATCCGACACTGGTGATAAATGTACATCAGAAAATGAATTTAAAGTGCATGAGTGAGGTCAGTGCTGGTATATTGACAACGTACCGGAAGAAGAAACCAGCGGATTACCCAAAATTGAAAAGACTAATTGGTCATTTGGGTAATGTCAACTACATAGCACCAGCTCAAGCTGCACCTCGTCATGATCAAGGTTATGATTCTGAAGAACTTGATTACAGTTGGATTGAAGAAAGAAACCGACAACCACAAGTCAAAGTTAAATGACCAAGAAGACAGACACAGATACCACCTGTTGTATCGGAACCGGTTGCTACTGAACCTGCTGTAACACAACCTGCTAACTCTGAAGATGTTTCTGACACAAATATCACGTTTGTGTACATCAAGTTCAATTTAAAGCATGTTAAAGTGAAGAAAGGTAGCGAGGAACATCTTGCGTACCGTACAAGTCTAAAGAAAAGTAATGATCGGTACATGGGAAGGGTTTATGAAGATAAAGCCCCATCTGAATCAGATGAAGATTACAACCCCGATGCTGATGTCCGACATGGCAAGGGTAAATAGCTAATAACCTCCTAGTCTTCATTGACACCATCAAAAAGGAGGAATTCGATTGCTGCTGGAGGACGAGGCAAGAAGCAGAAAGGTTCACAGTTTGTACTGAAACTCCATCCCAGCATATCTTCGTCTGGTGGTCCTGATATGTCCTTACCTAAAGTTACCACAACAGCCAGCACAATACCTTCAACATGTGTTGGTGCTCAATATGGTTAACAGCCTATGGGAACTACATCAACACCAAAGTTCATAGCTGCAACTACAACAACATCAACTCCTTCAACACTGGATGTTAATTTCAGTGTTTCTCAAGGGTCGATATCCTTTACTCAAATGGATTTGCTCAACAGCGCTCTTCTGGATTGTCAGACAAAAATTGAAGAGTTAAAGACTAAGGATGCTGAAAAATCACAAATCATTGAAGTGTTAAAGAGGAAGGATGAAGAAAAGTCACAATTGATTGTCGAGTTAAAGGCAAGAGATGAATCTCAGAGCAAATTGATAACTGCTTTGCAGAGAGATTATCTTTAATTAAAAAATGGAGAAGCAGCCAAAGCTCAATAGATAACACGTTTGAAAACGGCCAGTCTGAACTAGGATGCTCTTATGGCATAGATGTGAAAGTGCGTGAGCGTACGGATCTTCTACTTAGTCGTAATGAAATCAAAGTAATACGAGATGAAACACAAAGAGTAAATACAAATGAGCTTTGTATTAACCACAGAGACCACAGAGTACACAGAGAATATATGACGCGGAAGCATTAACTCCAAATCTCTACAATACTAGACGGCCTATTTATAAGGCTGAAACCCGACTGGCCGAACCTCAGGTTCGGCCACAAGCTCGGAGCTGTCCAAACTCCAGGATCGCTGGGAGTTCGGACCTCAGCAATCTTGTGTGATCCGTCTTGTATTCGATACTTCACATGACGATCAAGGACCATGTATCAACAAACTCCCCCTCGGCATGTGTAGTATCATCTTCTCCATTCAAACTTGTATCTTGTATCTTCAATCAAACTCTTCCTCGATCTTGACGATGAGTTAAATCTTAAGTACTTGATATTGCATCGTGTGTAATCTCTTTATCAACAAACTTCAGAAGACTTGAAGTTGTGATGTTCTCTTCCCACTTAGAAACCTGCCAACATAAATAATCTTGGTTTTTCGGGACTCCAAGATATATTGATTTTGAAAACGTGATTTTGTAATTCGTGTTGATCAATCGAAAACAAATAAGAAACAAAATCTTTTTGGCTTTTAGAAACTTTATATCAAAACACACCCAAAATCTTTTTGATATTTTCTGATTAGAAATGTAAAGGCATTACAGAATCAGACACTATTTTTGTCTTTTGTGAGAAAGATCACAACTTGGGATCATATTGGTCATAACATGCTGCACTACATTTCAATTTCAATTATTGAAGCACATAAGCCATGCCGATTGCAGATATAGTTTGTCCAACTTTAAACTCTGGCACAATCATACTCATAACATCTGGATATGTTAAGATATTGATTAAATTTGCATTGACCAGTGTACCCCACACTATCAGACATACTCAGATATGCTTTTGCTTATCACATTTTGTGATCTCATTTGTGATTGTAATCACACAATGATTGTTACCATGATATAGTCAACTGTGTTCCATGCAAAAAGAAATAAGAACGTTAAATCGTCTACCTTAAGGTCGATCTTTCGATACGCAGATAAGGCTTCGGATTTAACAAAATAAGAAAAATAAAACAAGTTGAAGTTGTATAACTCAACAACAATCAGGTCGGTACTTCCGTACACGCACAGAAAGTACGATGAGTTATACGAAACACCAAAGAAAATAAAGCAGAACGTCAAACGAACAACAATCAGGCCGGTCTTTCGACACGTAGAGAAAGTCCGATCGTTTGACAAAATAAAGAAAATCAAACAAGTTTAAATCTTTGCAAAATGAACACATGTATACACAGTGACTTCTCATTTTATTTTTCACATATCTTCTTCTTGATATATCATGAGACATGCATCAAGATGTTGTCCACTAGGTTAAGCATCAGATTTAGTGTATATCACATTTGTATACTTTCTGATTTGCCGAGCCTACCTTACACATCGATCAAATGGTCTTATGGCTTTTTCATTTACTTTATCCATGAGTCAAACACTGTCAGCCAATGTACCATCATTTCCCAATCATGTCGAATACAATTTCTCATTTTTCAATGTTTTTGTCTTTTTCAAATTTCTCCCCCTAAAAATGACAACTCTATTTATAGATTTTCATTTTTACGATTTGAAAAACAAAACTCCCCCTTAGAATGAGACGAAGGAAAAAACAAGAAAAATTTATCAACCAACACAAACACGAGCAGTTTAGCCTTTTGAAAAACAAAATTGATTTTGAAATCCAATTTAATTAAAACAGATATTTCACAATCAACAATTTTCCAATCACCGAAAGGTCTTCCTGAAACACCTGCTTGACACCAAATAAAACATTAGTTGCATTGGGATCAACCCAAATCAACAGCGTCCGGGTCGCCCGGTGTCTTCCACAAAGTCATTGTTGGCCTTGGAAACAACTTTTGGTTTCCAAATTTGTAAAATTTTTAACTTTTGATCGGAACCCGAATCAGATTCAACCGATAAACTTGAGTTGCACCAAGACGATTTACGAGTTGATTTAAGCTTTGGAGACCAAGGTTCATCAAAAATTTGACCTTTGTTATCCACATGTTTTGCAGTTTTGTGGATATATGCAGTCGTTGGACAATCAGCAGCTAGATGTCCTGGTTAACGACATACATAACAAATTCTTTCTCTAAAATTGGGTGAAAAATGTTTTGATTTGTGAGAATCAGATGAATGTTCAGAATAAAAGTTATCAAAAGAACCATTAGAAGAATCATACCTAGGAGATGGACTCCTTGAAGATGAAGATCTTCCAGAATAATAAGAAACTTCCTTCTGAGATGGTAATTTCTTTGTAACTTTTGTTGTAGGAACCTTCTCAGCCTTCACTGATTTCTTTGCTTGAAGCGGTTCTTCCAAAACTTTGTAACCTAAACCTTTGTGTTTAGATCCTTGAGTCTTTGAAGAATTTGACGAAGAAACTGAAGCAATTCTTGATTTAGCGTCACTAATAAATCTGGCTTTGATATCCTTCAGCTTGTTCTTTTCAATCAAAACTTTTTCTTCTTCGGTTGCAGATGAAGAACTCGAAGCAATCTTATCAAACACTTTCTCATTTTCCAGCAATACAGACTTTGAAATAAATTTTGGAGCTTCACCCAAAGGTTTCTCCTTCCTTTTAGGCTTGGACTTGTTCTTCTTGGATGGAGTGGCAAACTTGGAATAATCATGCAAGTCATCTTTTGGATCAATCTGAGCAACAGTAACATCAATTAAATCCATTGGTTGAGGAACCAAGTGAACATCATCCTTCTTAGAACTTTCCGAACTCTGATCCTGCTTGTATAAGAAGTTAAGCAATGTCGGTGACAAATTGCAGTTCTTCACTTGCCTTTTCAACTCCAAAATCTCCAATTTTAAATCATTAATCTTCTGTTGACCTTCAAACACCTCTTGTTGTGACTTGATGAATTTTGCATTGAGATCATCATATTCGTAAGTTTGTAACTTCCGGATCTCACATTCAGCATATAATTCTTCACGCACATTTTCTCTTTTTTGCTTGTATATGTCAACATCTTTAGTTAACATTAGTAATCATCATCACATAATTTTCCCACTTCTCTGGTAGAGCTTCCATAATCTTTTCTTTTCTATCTGCTTCATCTTTTTTAAGATTCACCAACTTCATTTCACTCATTAAATGTGCAAATCTTGCAATCAGATTTGGAATTGATTCATTTTGATAATGCTTGAAGGTATCAAATTCTTTCTTCAACACTTTTTGTCGACTTTTCTTATACTGATCATTGCCTTCACATCTCTTTTCTAGAGCATCCCACAAGCTCTTTGCGGTATAGTTACTTGAAAGTTGATGTAGTAAATCAGTAGGCAAAGCCATTGTTAAAGTACCATAAGCCTTTTTCTCAGCTTGATATGCTTTCTTTTGTTCACCAGAAAGCTTCCTTTGAAGAATTGGCTCCCCATCCTCACCCTTAGGATATGTATATTGTTCAGAATACGATAACCACATATCGATATCATTTGCAGAAACAAACACCTCAAATCGTGTCACCCAACTATGATAATCTTCCAATTTAAGTAATTTGGGAACTTTCTGACTTGTTCCAATTTCAATATCATAGTTAATCATTGTTTGCATCGTTGCCTCAACTGAATTTTGAATAGCTGCGAACGCTTGAAAATTGGACATTTTCGAAAAACTGGTTACTGTTCATGCCGAACCTCGTCCGAACTTCCTCCGATCTGCCTCCGAACTTAGTTCGAACTTAACAACGCCGAACTCTCTCCGAACCTGACCTTCGGACGAACAAGAATCAAACAACTCCGAACGATCACCGAACTTAGTCCGAACACTGACCGATCCCTCACCGAACTCTCACTGAATCAATATAGAGACCGAACTCCGTCCGAACCTCAAGTTCGGAGTGGTTATGCCGAACTTGTCCGAACCTCAAACAGGACAGAATTCACTCGACGCCATTTTCTCGATTTTCAACGTTTTTGACTGAAATTTTCGACAGGAATTCAAGCAAACATGATAGAAACAACTCAGGAATGAATTTTGAATGAAAAGCACACCCGAAACAATCAAACGAACTCAAAAATGATTGACATTTTCGCAAAAACGTAAATTTGAACTCAAAACTCCGAAAAACACTGATTTCCGACTAGTAGAACAAACCTAATGCTCTGATACCACTTGAAAGTGCGTGAGCGTACGGATCTTCTACTTAGTCGTAATGAAATCAAAGTAATACGAGATGAAACACAAAGATTAAATACAAATGAGCTTTGTATTAACCACAGAGACCACAGAGTACACAGAGAATATATGACGCGGAAGCATTAACTCCAAATCTCTACAATACAAGACGACCTATTTATAAGGCTGAAACCCGACTGGTCGAACCTCAGGTTCGGCCACAAGCTCGAAGCTGTCTGAACTCCAGGTTCGCTGGGAGTTCGGACCTCAGCAATCTTGTGTGATCCGTCTTGTATTCGATATATCACATGACGATCAAGGACCATGTATCAACAAGATGAATGAGCAGATTAAACTCTTGCTAGAGAAGTTTAACACTTAGGGGGAGATAGGTTCTGGTTCAGGATGCAAAGATGATGGGCTGCAATATTTAAACGTCGAACCTGATAATGATCTGGAAGGCAATACTAGTGGAGGTCGAGGCCCAACTGGAGCATCTAACTCGGGTGCTGGTACTTCTACAGCCTAGGGGGGTCAGATTCCAGAGATGCAGTTCCAGTTACTTTAGTTCCGTCGAATCAAGCTGCAAAAAGCATAAACGAGATTACTTGAATATGGTGAGTTTGTCTGTGAACTCAACCAAGAACAAATTCAAGCGTCTTCGACTTAAACGACGAGGAGATGAAGAAAGCTGCCGAGGCTGAACCCGAAATTTATGAGTCATCAGAATCAGAGGCTGAAGAAGATATATTTGATGAGGAGATTAAGGTTGAAGACATAACAGAGGAGGAGTATCCGGATCTGTATTCAAACTTCAACAATAACAACTCAACTGATGATGACTTTGAAGTTTTCCCAAAGGAAAAGGGCGATGAAGCTGAAGCAGAGCTGAAAAAGAAAGAAGCTGAACAACCTGAAGACCCTGTTGCCAAAGAGGTTAAGGAACATGTCCCACTGTGGCGATTTTAGTATGATTCCCAAGCCCGCCCCTTGACATTGGATGCTCCATTAGTAAATAATGTCCCACATCCTGAGATTTCTCCCTCTTGTAAATTATGGAATTCTTGGTCATCACTGAAATCAGCCACAAAGTCCGCTAATGCTTGTGACTTTATTGTTGTTCTTTCCTCATAGACCATGTCATAAGCACTCAACTTTATAGACTACTTCGCCATCCTACCTGACATCTTTCGTTTTCTCAAAACATATTTAATAGGGTAGTTAGTTTTCACATGTATAGTATGTGTTTCAAAATAATGCCTTAATTTGGTAGAGGCCATACTTAAAGCTAAAATAAGTTTTTCTAAGTGAGTATACCTGGACTCTACATGAATAGTCTTTTACTTACATAGTATACTGGGTGTTGCAGGCCTTCCGCGTCCTTGGTAAGCACTGCACTTACTGTCTTCCTTGAAACTGAGAGGTAAAGTGTGTTTTGGCTAAAAATTACTTAAGTTAAATTAGCAAAGTTTGAACCAAATTTGAATGTGAGCTTAGGTGTCTAAAATTCAGATGTGAAAATAATTCGAAATAATCCTGGGACAACAGCCGAATTCCAGGGACAAATAACTAGAATCCTGGGTAAAAACTTAGGTTTATTTATGAAATCAGTTGAGAAACTTTAGCAACACAAATGTAACCTGTAATACGAGCAAGAACACCGGAGATTTGACTAGGGAAAAGCCCTTAGCCCTTAGATGTCTCTAAGGCGCCGCCGGCATAAAAACCCCGGGTAGCGATAACACACACTACCAATTTATTGATCACTGAAAAATGTTGATTACAATGAGTTTGCAGAGAATTTAGTACGAGAGTACAATGAGTAAAGCTCGAATGAGCTGAAAAATGAGTCTAAGGGTCCTATTTATACGCCTAGATCTTCAACTACTTCTCCGATATTCCAGGGATCTTTCTCTCAACGTCTCTTTCAGTTGGTTGACCGAGTTTCCAGCTAACAAACTTTGACCACGTGCTAATAAAGTCTTCTCCTTGTTTTATGCGACCGTTGGGAGACTTTGTCAACCTGTTTTCACTTAGATAAAGGCACAAGATACGTTAGTAACAATGTCCTAGCATGCAGGGTCATTTCCACATGCTGGGTCATTCGGAGAATAAAGGTGACCCTGGATTAAACTCATCCTGGGTCATGGTAACATAATCAAGATAAATAAACCAGATATGGATTTCCCTGGATTTACGCGACATCCTGGGACATTACCTTACTCCTGATACATTCAGGGTCATTTGAACTTTACCTATTAAATTATGGGTTATACCATTCCTGGGTCACTCCTGCCCTTGGCCTTTATCTGTGCCCTGGATTACCAGCCGAGAATTCGGGGTATAACAATTGCCCCCAAATTTTCGCAAGTGGATAGAACTTACAGCTGTGAAAATTTGAAATTTTGGGTCACATCACCCCTTGCTTTAATCGTGTCCGTTAATTTCGCATCCATGATGCCACGTCCCGAGCGACTTCCCAACAACCTGGAAAACATTGATCTGGACGACCTTTTGCTAGGCGAATCTGAACAGGACCTGCAAGTCGTTACCTCCGTGAAGACTGAACCCATGACTGCTCCCAAAGCTCCTTCTTCAAGGACTTCTGGCACCAAGCGCAAGACCAGGGCCACTGTCACTGCTTCTGCCCCTGTCGTGCAATCTCTGGAGAACCTGGACGCTGCAAAGCTCCGTGCCCATGCCGAGGCCTCTTCTCGCCAAGTAAGTTAATCCTGGGTACCCCTGAATTTTCTACACAGTAAATAATTCAAGGTCATAAATGTTAATAGAATTACCTTTTCTTGCAGATTGCTGGCCGATTCGTGGAGATGGTCTGGGCTGCTGGAAAGCGGGCCCAGGATGCTGAGGCTGCTGCTAAGAAGGAGGTTGCTGCCCTGACCAAGGAGTTGAACTCGCTCAGGGTAGCAGCCAACAAAAACCTGGGTCTGGTGCAGGATCTTGAGAAGAAGGCAGCGGAGGCACGGGCTGCACATGAGTCTGCTTTAGCCACAAAGGGCGATGAAGGCAGGCTCATTGCTCGCATCTCCCTTTTCCAGTGCAGGTTGAAGATGGCGAAGGAGGCCAGGGACCTCGGGTTTCAGAACGCCAAGTGGGATGTGACCTGATGGGCAACCAAACTGCGCGAACTAGGCGCAACCATCTCCACTGGGTGTGATCCTGATGCTGGCCCTGGGTCTAGCAAGGGTACCCCGTCCAAGGATTCCGCTGGCCACGCCATGGAGATTGACCAGCCGAAGGGAGCAGAGCAGCCAGCCCAGGGGTCTGAGGCAGTGGAGGAGGTTCCCGTAGATGAAGCAAAGGAGGTGCCCCAAGATGAAGCTTGAAGAACAGGGGTCACCTTCTCATCTTTTGTGGTTCATGTTTGCTTGAAAACAATTTTATTTTTATGTATGTGATGGTATACCGGTTGATGTTTCCCGGTTTATTTTGTTAAAACAATGATCCACCCCTGGATGTGATATCCAGGATCTTTTGACATGTCCCAGCCTGGGACGTCCGGAGCTTTTCCGGGCCCAGGTTGGGTTTTATGAATATATATAACTGCTTTAGTTACATACCTGTGTTTGACATATTTGAATGATATTTGCAATGTATGGAATGGTTCTAGGGTTTACCTTGGTAATCCTGGGTTGCCCCCAGGATCTTAGGATTCCTCGTAGCTTTAGCAGACTTGTGAATGTTTCCTGTAATAGGAACATATCAATCAGAATTAACTAGACAAGGAGTTAATTTTCTTAGGCTTTGACCGTTATGACCCTAGATTAGATTAATAATCCTGGGTCACTAGGTAATCTTTGAATTGTTTCTGGGGTCAAGCCCGATGGTAATTTTAGAATTATTTCTGGGGTCAAGCCCTTAAATACTGGGGTTAAACCTGGTGCCAATCTGGCGAACTGGGGTCAAGCCCGGTGTCGTACTGGCGAACTGGGGTCAAGCCCGGTGCCGTACTGGGGAATTCTAGGGACCACCTCAAGCCGTACTGGCGAACTAGGGTATTGCCTCGGGTGTCTTAAGTTGGTACGTTAGCACCAATCCGTCTTGAAAACGCGTTAATCGTTTTAAACCTTGAGAGATCCGCATATGTCCCTGGATTGCAAGGTTGCCACCAATGCTATTAACACGGCTGATCTCACAATCCCAGGGTTTCATACTTGGATCACGTGCGTCTCGGGCGAGGCAAAAATTGCCAACGTGCGCTACAGGCGAGGCGTGATAGCCTATATTCGGATGAAGGACGTATAATCCTTAAACCTTAGGAATGGGTCTAAAATTTACCCATACGGAAGTGAGATGGCCAATCTTAATACTTAGGAGAAATACGTTTGTTGCAGTCGACTTGGAGTACCTTGAGTATGCTTCGTTTCACATGCCTTGAATCTCTGACCATTCCGCGTCTTGAGTACCCTGAATCCTGGGTTACCTTGGATTTTAGGCAATCCGTCTTGCAAAACATAGATCTTAGTAAATTCAAAACTTTAAACAACAATTTTAAAAATGAAACGTAACATGTGACCAATGTCAGTAAATAAATAACAAAAGCAAAATATATAAGGAAATAAGTAGATTAAGTAAGAAGAACTGACCTGAATTTCCATTGTGAAATTTCAAAATAAAACACATACCTGAGTAATTGGACCCTGGGACAGAAGGCCTTACATGAAATATGCTTTGAGGTGTATCGCATTCCAAGGTCTTGGCAATAGGTCTCCTTCCATATTAGCTAGCCAATGTGCCCCCTTACCAGCCTCAGAATCAATCAAATAAGGACCTTCCCACTTAGGAGCTAATTTTCCGTCCCCTGGATTTGTTGTGTTCTGAAATGCCTTTCTCAGGACCAGGTCTCCTACCTTGAATCTTCTGATCCTTACATGCTTGTTATAGGTCTTCGAAATCCTTTGCTGATATGCTGCCATTCTCCAAGCTGCCTGATTTCTCATCTCATCCAGGGTATCCAAGTCTTCAACCAGGGACTGATCGTTCAAATCCTGGGTCTGACCACTGACTCTGAATGTTGGGATTACTATTTCCGTCGGGATGACTGCTTCTGTGCCAAATACAAGGGAATATGGGGTTTGGCCCGTGGCATTCTTGGCGGTAGTCCTATCTGCCCACAATGCTAAGGGTAACTCCTTTGCCCATTTTCCCTTCTTCTCCTTCAGTCTCTTCTTCAGGTTGTTTATGATGATCTTGTTGCTTGACTCAGCTTGGCCATTGGCTTGAGGATGCACTGGAGTTGATGTTATCATCTTGATACCCCAGGATTCACAGAATCCTGTGGTCCTACTTCCAATAAATTGAGAGCCATTATCACAGACAATCTCAGATGGCACTCCAAACCTTGTCAATATGTTCCTTTTAATGAAGGATATAACCTCTTTTTCCCTGACTTGAACGTACGCTCCGGCTTCAATCCATTTTGAGAAGTAATCTGTCATTGCTAACATGAATACCTTTCTCTCCAGGGGCTTTGGGTAGCTTACCAACAATGTCCATCCCCCACTTCATGAAGGGCCAGGATGCTGGAATTGGATATAGAGGCTCTGCAGGCTGGTGAGGCACATTGGCGTGTCTTTGACATGCGTCACATTTCTGAGAGAAATCCAGGGCATCTTTTCTCATTGTTGGCCAATAATACCCTGTTCTTAGGATTTTGGACATCAGGGACCTGCCCCCTGTATGATTTCCACAGTCACCCTCATGGATGTCTTTGAGCACTTCCAGGGCCTCCTCCTTCTCCAAGCATCTCAAATACGTACCTGCAAAAGATTTTTTATATAGTATATCTTTGATAATTACGTACCTGGCTGCTCTTATCCTGAATGCACGGGCGTCTTTCTCGGTTTCTGGTATGGTACCATCCTGCAAATATTGAATAATCGGCCTAGTCCAGGACTCCTTAGTAGAATCCCGGGTACTGGACACCAGGGTCTCACCTGCTATGTCAGAATCCTGGGAATCCATACCTTGGTCTATGGCCGGTGTTAGTATGTGAATAATAGGAATATGAGTATCTTCAAGTGCTTTGAATGCTGAACCTAAGTTTGCTAGTGCATCTGCTTCAGCATTCTCTTCCCTTGGTACTTGTTGAATATTAAAATTTTGAAAATCCTGGGACATTCGTTTTACCACTTCCAAGTACTTGACTAATTTCTCTCCCTTAGCTGCATAAGAGCCATTAAAACGGTTAGCTAAAAGAAGAGAGTCTACATATACCTGAATGTGTTGAATTCCCAGGTGTAATGCTAGGTGTAACCCAGCAATTAGGGCCTCATACTCAGCTTCATTGTTAGTTGCTTGAAATCCACATCTAACAGCCTGGGGTATCATGTCCCCCTGTGGTGATCTCAGTACTATTCCAAGGCCTGTCCCCCTGATATTTGATGCTCCATCAGTGAACAAGGTCCAGCACCCTGAAATTTCCTCTTGTTGAAGCTGCTGCAATTCATGGTCTGCTTCTTGTTGTATGTCGGTACTGAAATCAGCTACAAAATCAGCTATAGCCTGAGATTTTATAGCTGTTCTGGCCTCGTAGATCAGATCATATGCACTGAGCTTCACCGACCACTTAGCCATTCGACCTGACATTTCTGGTTTTCGCAAAACAGACTTTATAGGGTAGTTAGTTCTAACATGAATTGTATGAGTTTCGAAATAATGTCTAAGTTTAGTAGATGCCATACATAGGGCTAATATAAGTTTTTCAAGGTGTGAGTACCTGGATTCGGCATCAAGCAAACTCTTACTTACATAATATATTGGGTGTTGCTGACCTTCTGCATCCTTGGTCAGGACTACACTTACCGTGTTCCTGGACACCGCCAAATACAGGGACAGGGGTTCCCCTGGATTAGGCTTCATTAACAAGGGTGCCGTGGATAAGTATACCTTCAAATCCTGGAAAGCTTTCTCATGTTGCTCCTTCCATTCGAATTTCTTGTTTTTCCTCAGGATATCATAAAATTCCCTGCATCTTTCCGAAGATTTTGATATAAATCTGTTAAGGGCAGCGATTCTACCTGTAAGTCTTTGAACTTCCTTGGTGCTGGTTGGCGATTTCAGGTTGGCAATTGCCCTGATCTGTTCTGGACTTGCCTCTATTCCTCTTTTGGTCACCATGTATCCCAGGAATTTACCTGCTCCGACTCCAAAGTGGCATTTTTCTGGATTCAGCTTCATGTTGTATTTATCCAAGATATCAAAGGAATCCTTGACATCCTGGACATGGTCACTGGTGACCCTGGATTTGACCACCATATCGTCGATATAGACCTCCATCGTGTCCCCCAGCTTTTCTTTGAACATCATGTTGACCAGCCTCTGATATGTTGCCCCTGCATTTTTCAGTCCAAAAGGCATAACTATATAACAATATATACCTGTCGGTGTTATGAATGTTGTGTCTTCCTGATCCTGGGGTTCCATCTGAATTTGCTGAAATCCTGAAGTTGCATCCATGAAAGTTAACATTTCATGGCCCGCGGTTGCATCGACCATGAAGTCTATGTGAGGCAATGGGAATGGATCTTTCGGGCATGCACGGTTCAGGTCTGTGTAATCCACGCATACCCTCCATTTGCCATTCTTTTTTCCCACCACCACCACGTTAGCTAACCACCTGGGAAACTTGACCTCTCTGATCATCCCTGCTTTCAGTAATCTGTCCACTTCTTCCTGGATTATGATGTTCTTCTCTGGCGCGAATTTTCTTCTCTTTTGATGTATTGGCCTGAAAGAATTATCAATTCCAAGTTTATGTGTAATAATAGATTTGGAAATACCTGTCATATCGCCATGAGACCAGGCGAAGGTTGACATTCTGGTCCTGAGTAGATTCACTAATTGCTCCTCTATCGGCCCTGGAATATTCGTCCCAATATAGACCTTTTTCCCTGGATTGGAGGGATCTAGCTCAATAGCTTTGACGTCCTGTTCCCTTGCTTCCAAGGTTTCCCGGGCCTTCTTCTTTAATTGCTATGCTTGCCTTGGTTTAGATGATATCTTCATCGCCGTGGTGTAACATTCCTTAGCTTCTTGCTGATCGCTGTTGATTGTGATCACACCCCAATGTGTTGGTATAATCACACATTGATGATATGTTGAGGGTACAGCCCTGTTGTCGTGAATCCAGGGTCTACCCAGGATTACATTGTATCCTGATGGTGCGTCCATCACACAGAAGCGCTGGACTGAATTGAGTCCCTCTACATAGACTGGAAGCTTTACTTCTCCCAGAGTGTTCTTCGTTTCACCACTGAAACCCACAAGTACCGTGGATTTCGAGATGATCTCTGTGTGCGGGATTCCCATCTTGTTCAAGGCTTCTAATTGGATTATGTTTACTGAGCTTCCTCCATCAATCAGAATCCTTTTCACGACGATGTTGGCAATATGAAGAGTTATCACTAGCCCATCGTGATGAGGGTCTATGATGTTGCGTCTATCATCTTCTCCAAATGTAATTTCTTTGAGATCTGGCTGAATAGAGCTCTTCCTGGGTCTTCCATCCCTGTCTGATTTTGATTCCTTGGCGTGTCTCTTTGCTGCAGAATAAGAAGTACCACAGATATCAGAACCACCAGAAATAAAATGAACTACCTTAGCATCCGGGGGTGGTGATGATGCTCTTTCGGGATAGTCATCGGAGCGTCTATAATCCTGGGACCTTGCACCATTGTCCCTGGACTTTGGGTTCTGTTCCCTGGATTTATCTTTCTTTTTTCCCAACAGTTCCTTTAGATGGCCCTTGCTGAGTAGATAACTAATCTCTCTCCTTAGGGCTATGCAATCTTCAGTTTGATGACCAAAGTCTTCGTGGTAGGCACACCACTTGGACTTATCCTTCCATGCGGAGGGTTTATCGCCCTTTCTGGGCCACCTTGCCTTGTCACCTAAATCCTGCATAGCACACATCACACCAGAAACGTCAGTAGTAAAGCAATAGTCATTAAAAGAAGGATATTCTTCATCGTCCTCATCCTGTTCCACATTGTTCACTCGGCGCTCATCAGGCCTTGAATAAGGCTTTGACCTTTGTGACCTAGGATGTGTGGATTCTGACTTTCTGCTGGAACCGTTGAATCCTGGGGAGGACTCAATCTTTCCCAGGATTTTCCTATCCTCCTCCAGTCTGATGAAGCGGAGAGCCCTGTGACGAACTTCATCCATCTTATGACATGGGTTCATGACTAGATCCTCGTAAAACGATGAGTCCTTGTTCAGCCCCATTTTAAAGGCTTGAACTGCAGTTGCCATATCCATGTTCGGGATCTCCAGAGCTTCTCTGCTGAATCTGCTGACGTAGTTCCTTAAGGTTTCACCTGCATTCTGGGTTACCCTATATAGATCACTTGTTAGTTTTTCAAAACTACGACTACAAGAAAATTGACTGTTAAATAAATTAACTAGTTGCGAAAATGAAGCAATAGAATAGGGAGGAATGTTTAGGAGCCATTTGAGAGCTGCCCCTGTTAAGGTGGACCCAAACCCTTTGCAAAGGCAGGCTTCCTTTATTTCGGGTGGCATGTGAATAACCTCCATTCTTTCGCGGTATTGTGCCACATGTTCTTCTGGGTCTGTGGTGCCGTCGTAAAGCTTCATACTGGGTGTTTGGAACCTCTTGGGAATCTCCACATCACAGATTGATGGAGCAAATCTGGACATCCTATGGCTCGAGGGCCCAACTTCAGGGATCGGCTGCACAACTCCTGGGACACTCGAGATCATTTGTTTGAGCTTTTGGATCTCTCGCTCCACAGATGGGCTTATTCCTGAATCCTGCACAGAATTGTTAGTAGCAGCATAATGAGCAAGAGTTTGAGGGGTGTTACCAACATCCTGGGGCATATTCATCCCAGGATTAACAACCGGGTCTCTAATAGCGGACACCCTGGGCAGATCATTCTGGGTCATCTGAGGGGTATGGAACGCCGCTCTCCTTTCTGGTGGTGTAGAATCATCACGGATCCTGGAACTGCTCCCCGGAGTGCTGAAATTGAGAATCCTGGGGTCGAGTGGTGAAGGCTGAACTGGCGCAATCCTGGGCACCTCTGATCTTAAGCTTGTTAGTTGGGCCAGAAATTCTTGGTTCAGCTTTTGTTGGTGTTCCATCTGGCGCTCCATTCTGGTGAGCGAAGAGAGGATGTCATCATTGGATATCAGAACAGGGTCTTGATTGATGTTATCCGTCTGCACTCGCTCAGGGTTACCCGCTGATCCATCGTTGTGCGTCGCCGAGACTGAGGCATTGATCCTTGGCGGAATGGCCCCAATGGTTGTAGAGCTTATAGCAGGAACCGAAGCATTCGAGGAGTTCATTTGTGTTGACATTTTTTGATAGATTTTTGTAAAAATCAAGTTTAGGATGAATCTAAAAAGCGTTTGACAAAAGATTGACACCAATTGCCCCACGGTGGGGGCCAAATTGTTTTGGCTAAAAATTACTTAAGTTAAATTAGCAAAGTTTGAACCAAATTTGAATGTGAGGTTAGGTGTCTAAAATTCAGATGTGAAAATAATTCGAAATAATCCTGGGACAACAGCAGAATTCCAGGGACAAATAACTAGAATCCTGGGTAAAAACTTAGGTTTATTTATGAAATCAGTTGAGAAACTTTAGCAACACAAATGTAACCTGTAATACGAGCAAGAACACCGGAGATTTGACTAGGGAAAAGCCCTTAGCCCTTAGATGTCTCTAAGGCGCCGCCAGCATAAAAACCCTGGGTAGCGATAACACACGCTACCAATTTATTGATCACTGAAAAATGTTGATTACAATGAGTTTGCAGAGAATTTAGTACGAGAGTACAATGAGTAAAGCTCGAATGAGCTGAAAAATGAGTCTAAGGGTCCTATTTATACGCCTAGATCTTCAACTACTTCTCCGATATTCCAGGGATCTTTCTCTCAACGTCTCTTTCAGTTGGTTGACCGAGTTTCCAGCTAACAAACTTTGACCACGTGCTAATAAAGTCTTCTCCTTGTTTTATGCGACCGTTGGGAGACTTTGTCAACCTGTTTTCACTTAGATAAAGGCACAAGATACGTTAGTAACAATGTCCTAGCATGCAGGGTCATTTCCACATGCTGGGTCATTCGGAGAATAAAGGTGACCCTGGATTAAACTCATCCTGGGTCATAGAAACATAATCAAGATAAATAAACCAGATATGGATTTCCCTGGATTTACGCGACATCCTGGGACATTACCTTACTCCTGATACATTCAGGGTCATTTGAACTTTACCTATTAAATTCTGGGTTATACCATTCCTGGGTCACTCCTGCCATTGGCCTTTATCTGTGCCCTGGATTACCAGCCGAGAAATCGGGGTATAACAAAGTGATAGTGGTTCTTCAGGTTCTAGTTTCATTAGCAACTGTGCCGAGGATAGATATACTTTCAAATCTCGAAAAACCTTTTCATGCTCGGGTGTCCATTCAAATCTTTTGTTTTTCTCAGGATGTCGTAGAAATCTCGGCATCTTTTCAAGGATTTCAAAATAAATATGTTCAGGGCCGCTACTCTACCTGTTAATCTTTGCACATCCATGGTTGATTTAGGTGACTTAAAATTTACAATAGCTCGGATTTGCTCAGGGCTAGCTTCAATTCTCCTCTTTGTGACCATGTATCCTAGAAATTTGACAGCCACTACTCCAAAATGGCATTTCTCAGGATTTAGTTTCATGTTGTACTTGTCCAGGATATCAAAGGATTCTTTTACATCATGGACATGGTTGTTCGTATTCATAGATTTTACCACCATATCATCGATGTAAATCGCCATGGTGTCCCCCAACTTTTTTTTAAAACATCATGTTGACTTGCCTTTGGTAGATTGCACCTACATTTTTTAATCCAAAGGGCGTTACAATATAACAATATATACCTGTGGGGGTGATGAATGCAGTGTCTTCCTGGTCTTCAGGTTCCATTTGGATTTGTTGAAATCCTGAGGTGGCATCAATGAACGTCAGAATTTCATGGCCTGCCGTTGCATCCACCATCGAATCTATATGTGGCAGAGGGAAAGGATCCTTGGGGTATGCTCGGTTTAGGTCATTATAGTCTACACAGACTCTCCACATTCCATTCTTCTTTTGCACGACCACCACATTAGCCAACCATCTTGGGAATTTTACTTCCCTTATCATCCTGGTTCTGAGTAAACGGTTCACCTCTTCCTGGACTATTGCGTTCTTTTATGGGGCAAACTTCCTTCTTTTTTGCTGTACTGGCTTGAAAGAATTGTCAATTCCCAATTTATGCATTATAACATTTTTATGTCATATCTTCGTGATTCTAGGCAAATGTAGACATCCTGGATTTGAGGAATTATGTTAATTCTTTTTCTATAGGATTTGGGATATTTGTGTCAATCAAGACCTTCTTCCCAGGATGAAAAGGGTCAAGTATTACTTCTTTGACGTCTTGCTCCCTTGCTTCTAGGATATCGCTGGTCTTCTTCTGTAATTGCTAATCCTGTCAAATTTTTGTGGAGCTCTTCATTGAAGATGTGTAGTAGTCCTTGGCTTCCTGCTGGTCGCTGTGAATTGTGACTACCCCCAGGACGTTGGCAGTTTCACACACTGGTGGTAGGTGGATGAAACGGCCTTTATGTCATGGATCCAGGTTCTACCCAGGATGATGTTGTATCCGGATGGCCCGTTCATGACATAGAAGTGCTGCATTGAGTTCACACCTTCAACATATACCGGGAGTTTGACTTCACCCAGGGTCTTCTTAATTCGTCTCTCCACTGAAGCCTACCAACACCGTGGATTTGGCTATGATATCTTCGTGGGGTATGCCCATCTTGGTCAATGCCTCTTGCTGGATGATGTTGACTGAGTTGCCCCCATCTATTAAGATTCTCTTGACAAAATGGTTGGTGATATACAGTGTAATCACCAGTCCCTCATGGTGAGGTTCTAGGACGTTGCATCGGTCATCTTCACCAAATGTGACTTCCTTCACGGCAGTCTGGATAGAAGCTTTGACAGGTTTCCTTTGCAAATCCGACTTATCCTCCCTTGCATGTCTCTTAGCTGCAGAATAAGAGGTACTACAAATGTCAGAACCACCAGATAAAAATGAATTACCTTAGCATCCAGGGATGGGGACGCAACCCTCTCAGGATGTGCACGGGATCTGTCCAGATCCTGGGTTTGCACATTTCTATCAGCATCCCTAGATTGCACACCCTGATAAGCTCTTTTGGATCTTTCTTTCTTTCTTCCCAGGAGTTCCTTCAGGTAGCCCTTGCTTAGTAGATAGTTGATTTCTTTCCGCATGGCCATGCAATCCTCGGTCAGGTGACCAAAGTCTTCATGATAGGCACACCATTCGGACTTTTCTTTCCAGGACGTGGATTTTTCATTTTTCTTTGGCCACCTTGCCTTGTCCCCAAGATCCTGCATGACATTAATTACACCTGCAACGTCAGTACTAAAACAGAATTCAGTAAATGTAGGATATTCTTCTTCTTCGTCATCTTGGTCAACCCGGTTAACCCGATGACTATCTGATCTGGAATATGGTTTAGGCCTCTGAGTCCTTTGATGGATTTCTTTTGACTTCCTGTTGGAGTGTACGTATCCTGAGGATGCTTCTGCTTTTTCCTAAATTTTTTGGTCTTCTTCCAATCTGATTAAACGTAGCGCCTTGTGTCTAACTTTCATCCAGCTTTTGGCAAGAATTTATCACTAGATCTTGGTAGAATGGGGAATCGTTTTTCAGTCCCATCTTGAATGCTTGGACTGTTGTCGCCATATCTATGTTAGGTATATCCAAGCCTCCCTGCCAAATCGGATAACATAATCCCATAAAGATTCGTTAGCATTCTGGGACAACCTATACAAATCACTTGTTAGTTTCTCAAAGCTACGGCTGTAAGAAAATTGATTGTTAAATAAATTAATTAAATGTGATAATGAATTAATGGGAAAAGGAGGAACACTAAGGAGCCATTTCAGGGCTGATTCGGTGAGAGTGTATGCGAATCCCTTGCACAAGCATGCTTCTTTTATGTCAGGAGGCCTATATATGACCACCATTCTTTCCCTGTATTGTGCTATGTGCTTCTCTGGATCAGTTGTACCATCATAGAGTTTCATGTTGGGGGTTTGAAATCTTTTGAGGATCTCCACATCACATAATGGAGGCGCAAATCGAAAGAGTCTATGGCTCGTGGGTACCACTTATGGAACAGTTTGTACTACCTCTAGCATGCTTGAAATCATGTCCTTGAGCTTCTGGAGTTCTTTAGCTATCACCGGGCTGACACCTGTATCCTGCATTAACTCATTGGCATTAGTATTAAGAGTGGAGTTTCTAAGGATGTTACCAGCATCCTGGGTAATGTTGACCCTAGGATTTATAGTTTACTCTTTGAAAGTTAACACCCTAGGCATATTAGCCAGGGCCGAAATGGTGGGTCTCTGTTCCATTGGAATGATGTCCTCATGAAGGCTGGAATCATTCCTGGGAGTGTTAAAGCTCAACGTCCTGGGACGGATAGGAGATACAGGAGTCTGATCCCGTCTCTCAGTTCTGATCTCAACCTTGCCATTTCACCCATCACATACTGGTTCACTTTCTTTTGCTGTTCCATGAAGTGCTGCATTTTTGCAAACATGGTAAGGAATTCGTCATTTAAAACCAGGACTAGAGGTTCCGTGTTATGCCCTGATCACATAACACCATAGCTAAGCGATTGGCCAGTGCTGCGATTCAGGGTATCTCCGGCCGAAGTGTTGAACGTGGTAGTGGCCGAAGATGAACGAAGTTGGTTGATGACGAAGTGTTTGCATGAGTTGATGCATTCGAGGAATTCAGTTGTGTCGACATTTTTTGATGAATTTTTGTAAAAATCAAGTTAAAGACAAATTTTACAAGTATTTGAAAAAAGATTGACACTAATTTCCCCACGGTGGGTGCCAAATTGTTTCGTCTAAAAATTACAAGACTAAATTTAGTAACCAAATTAGTTTGTGAGACATGATGCCTAGGATGTAAAACAATCGATTTGTTTAGAATAATAGAAAGTCAGGGCTTAAACAGAATAGAATCAAACACAACTAAAAAATTCCCAGGATGCAAGTATCAACACCGATATTTATATGAGGAAAAATCCCTTAATCCTTGGTTGTCTCCAAGGATTGCCGGCATAAAAAACCTTGAGCAACGATAACACACGTTTCTACTTTATTTCACCGAAAAATATCGATTACAATGGTTGCCGGTGATTGCTAAGTGTATATGTGAGTACAAGTGTTATAGAGAGCAAAAGTGTGTCAAAAACAAGATCTAAGCCGCCTTTAAATACATTATATGTCTAACTAACTATGGGAGATTCCTGGGATCTCCTTTTCAACGGCATTTGACTGTGAATAACCGATTCTTCTGGCGAGCCTTTCTCTTCACGCTAATGACCGAGTCCATGTGATCGTTACATGATATTTTGCCTGGCTATCGGTCAAATAAGGGAAAGGTAAACCGTTAATATCAATGCCCTAGCATGCTGGGAATTCCAACATGATGGGATTAAATGAGATAAGTAAATATTCCCTGGATGGCTGACATCCTGGGACGTGAATACAATAAACGATACCCAAAATGTAAGGCATAAATTTCGGGTATAACAATAATTATTGTCAAATAATTATTCATAAGTCATGGAAATATTATATATGCAAATAAATATGTGTGACTTATACATATGATTATGAAAATGTATTATTCTAATAATCAAGTTTTGAATATTGATAAATAATAAGGTTTTCTATCATTCAATGTTTATAGTTTGTATATTTCCATTATGCGATATCTTTACGCGTATAAATAGTTTTCTTTTGAAAATAATTTAGTATTCATCTAAGTATTATTCCAGCATTTTCAACATTCCTAAAATGATAGACTTTGTATTTTAGGATATTAATTTTCCAGTTTAGCTGGTATTCGGTGTTTTTTCTTATCTGATTTCATTTATGCATTCCGTTATTATGATACGAAAGGTATCTAAAATGTTTTGACAATTATTTATAATAATAAATTAGTCCTCTTAAGGATTAAAAAAACATTGTTTTGATTAGTTTGGATTTATTTTACCAAAAACGCGTCTTCTTGTAGCGTATAAACACGATTTGACCCCAGTTTCTTCCCAACGCAACGTTTCTTCATTTTGGTCATTATGGTTTATAAAAATAGTCTATATTTTTATAAAATATCCCCAAAGTAAGCCATGACTTTTTTTGTTAATTTAGTCCAAAAGCTTAAGTTTCTATTTTATAGAAATTATCCCTTTTTGGTAACTTTCGAAAACTAAACTTTCTAGTTTTTTACCAATGTTGCTCATCTATATTTCATCATAAATTACAAATCCTAAAAGTGAGCGGGAGGCGAATTGTGCATAATTCTAAGCCATTTTATCAACGAAACAAACAATAACGAGGTAAATAAAACTCAATCTTTCATTCAATAACCAAGATAAGGTTACAAAAGACTCAGAGAACAGTTCTGGAAAACACCTCAGATTACACACACTTAAGGACAATTGTTACAAAATTCTAAACACAATCTACTATATTTAAGTACCCGATCATCCGCACTGACCTATGTCGGAACTGGCAGTTCAGTGCTAGTTCGTCCACAGTTCGGGTGCAGTTCGGCTGGTTAGAATTCAACTTGAACTTTTCTTCTGAAATCTTTTGTCTGATCCAGCATCTTGCCATATGCATGTATCAACAAACTCTCCCTTGGAAAATGTTGGCCAGTTTCTTTCATTCTTGAGCTCCAGCCTCCATCCCGGTCCATGTCTTTTGATGGTTATGCCCGGCATAGATCTTGAACGCGAAGCAGATCTGGATAACCCTTTGGATTTGCAGAGCCTGTTCCATAAAATTCGGATGGACCAAGATATGATTATGGTACAGCCCATTTATGTTAGCCTTTGATAAGTTGATCAACCAAATGGGATCGAAAATCTTCACAACTCTATTATCATTCTCCAACACTAGCACCGCTTCTCCGATCTTCTCATTGTAGTACCACCACATCAAGTTCTTTATAAAATCCAATTACATCTTCATCAATGGAATCTTCTTTATTACATCTGGTTTTTCTTGAATGTTAGCACTATCATCTTCTAGTTACTAGTTCTCTGATGTACCTTTGTCGAATGTTCATGTCTTTTTTGTCTTTGTGGCTTCAAGAATTGAAATCCCTTATCACATTCTTTCTCCACCATATGCTTGAAGTATAAACCCATCCAATCATTTCCAAACCTACAGAATGGTTTTCTGGTAAGCACCCGAATATCCCAAACCGGTAGAGAACTGAAATCCAATGCACACTTGAAATATTGGATACCACACAGGCGTTTGATTCCATAACACATTAGATCTCCA
Source organism: Deinandra increscens subsp. villosa (assembly GCA_039602395.1). Lineage (NCBI taxonomy): Eukaryota > Viridiplantae > Streptophyta > Magnoliopsida > Asterales > Asteraceae > Deinandra > Deinandra increscens. The sequence goes on from JBCNJP010000027.1 coordinate 59,955,112, forward strand.
GCATACATCCAGCTTATTATTTCACCTAAAGCTTGACCCTTAAATCTGACATGCCTACGTTGTTTGATAGGTTTCGGTGGAGGAACGTAGTTGGCATGAAAGATCTTAATGTACTCTTCATAGACCTTTCTTTGCTTCTGTTCTTTGGCCTCTTTGACTATTGTGTCTTCAGGTTTTTCAGCTTCTTTTCTTTTCAGCTTTACCTCAGCCTCATTACCCTTATTTTTTTGAAATACCTCAAATTCGTCATCAACTTGAGAGTTGGTATTGTTGAAATTTGAGTACAAATCAGGATACTCTTCTTCAATTATATCCTCAACCTCAAAATCCTCATCCAAGATATCATCTTCACTTTTAGTCTCTGATGACTCATATATTTCAGGTTCAGCTTCGGCAGCTTTCTTTATCTCCTCGTCGTTTAAAGTAAAGATCATTTGAATTTGAGCTTGATTAAGTTCACATACAAACTCACCATCATCAAGTATGTACCGATCTCGTGAATACTTTTCACTACCTGATTCAACGGGACTGATGTGATTGGCACCGCTTCTTTTCCCCCCTGGTGGGTCCTCATTCTCTGGTTCATCATTCAGATAATGCAGTATATTATCTTTACATCCCGATCCTGAACCAATCTCCCCTTGAGCAGTAAATTTCTCAAGTAGAAACTTTAGCAGCTCATTTATCTTTGAAATTTGGGCATCTTGATTCATATTGGCCATTTTCAATCGTGTAATCTCTTGAGCTTTGGCCGCTTCCCCACTTTTTAATTGAAGATAATCTCTATGCAATTCAACCAACTATTTGGATTGAGATTCATATCTCGCCTTTAACTCTTCATTTAGTTGTGTTTTCTCTTCTTCCTTTCTCTTCAATACCTCAATCACTTGTGACTTTTTAGCATCTTTAGCCTTCACCTCATCAGTTTTGGTTTGACAATCCAAAAGTGCAGTGTTGAGTAAGTCCATTTGTGAAAAGGATATTGACCCTTGAGAAACACTGAAATTAACATCTGGTGTGGAAGGGGTTGAAATTGTTGCAGTGTCTGTTGAGAATGTTGGAGTAAAAGTTGTTCCCATTGGCTGATTCACAAATTGAGCACCAACACTTGCTGAACGTGTTGTCCTGGCTGTTGTAGACTTTGATAATCCTAGAAAATCTTTCAAAACACCCGACTGACCCAACTCTGTGAACATTGCAGCTTGTGCAGCAGTTGAAGACACAGTAGCTGCTGGAGTTACAGTTGTCACTGGCATAGACATATCCGGACCACTAGATGAAGAACCACTGACATGACTTTTTAGTATAACTTCTTAACTTTTTTATCTAAAACATCTTCAGAGTCTACTGCCATGTCGCTCAGCTCATCATCATCATCACTATCTTCTTCATCTACTAGGGTGTTTACAGCAGGTGTCTCAGTCACATCGATAGTCGCTTCGACTTCAGGTGCTGAGACTACTGGTGCAGGGTTTACTGGTTCTAACACAGTAGGTTCAGATACTACCTGTTCATGTACTATCGGTTCTTGTAAAATAGGTGGTGTTTGTGTTTGTCGTCTTGGTAGTTTAGCTTTTGCTTGTTGCGGTTGTTGGTTTCTTTCTTCAACCCAAGAATAGTCAAGTTACTCTGAATCACTTCCATCCTCATGGTGAGGTGCACAATTGGCTAGTGCAACATAGTTTGCATTTACCAAGTGATCAATAAGCTTTTTCATCTTCGGATAATCTTCCGGCTTCTTCTTCTGATATGTCGTCAGTGTACCAACACTCGTCTCACTCATATGTTTCAAATTCATCTTCTGATCTTCATTCTTCACCAAATTTGGATATAGATCATTCAAGGTCATCTGAGTGAATCTCGGGTACAGCATCGCGCTCTTGTGCCTTTGAGTTAGGTTATCTCTCATGTAATTGAAGATCAACCCGACAAAATTGTATGGACGGTTAAGAATGAGAGCATTTATCACCTACAACATCTTTGGACCAATTTCATCATGGCCACCAATTCTGTTCCCCAAATAGTGTAAAAGTACACGTATCAGGAACTTATAGGGAACACTGAATTCTAACTTGTAAATCCAATCTCTGCTTAGATCTTCAGTATACCGCAACCTCTTCAATTTTGCTACATTGTCTGCTTGATTAAACTCTAACGCAACTGTAGTATCATCTCTATTCAGCTTTAGTACCTGTTTTTGGTAAAAAATTAAGAAGTCAAATTAGGTAACCAAATTAGTTTGTGAGGTATGGTGCCCTGGATGTAGGATATTAAAATCAAATTAGTTTGTTGAAATTCAAGGTTTAGTTTATATATTTGGAAACACAAGTGAACACTTCCCTGAATGCAACTAAGAACAACAAGATTTGAAAGGGGGAAAAGCCCTTAATCCTTGAATGTCTTCAAGGATTTCCGGCATAAAAAACCCCTTCGGCAACGATAACACACGTTGCCTATTTATTGCTAAGGAAAATATTCTGAGTACAAGTGTTTGCGGCTTGATTGCTATGTGGTAGTGTAAATACAGGTGATCGAGAGAGTGAAAAACTAAGTCCTATGCCGCGTATAAATACATAGGAAACCTAACTAACATCCCGAGATTCCTGGGATCTTCTTTCAACCACTTTCACCCGTTATTTGACCGAGTTTAGCGGCGGGTCTCTTCTTCCACACGTGCCTCTGACTTTGACAAGGTCCATATGACCGTTACCTTCCTCTCCGCTCCTGGCTTAAACATACAGAATCAAAGAGAAAGATTAGTTATGCTTTCCTAGCATGCAGGGTACCCATGCATGCTAGGATTGAGTAGTCAAATAGATTCAGAGTACACTACATCCTGGGATAACAATTAAATAAAATATAAGCATAAATCCTGGGTTTGGCTATTGAAACCGTAGTCCCTGTATGTTTAACATCCAAGGGTCCCAACTCATCAGAGACTATCAGTAGAATATAGGACCAGAATTCAGGGGTCTAGGACTACTTGCTTTACATCCTGCTCCCTTTCCTCTAGGATGTCCCTGGCCTTTTTCTTTAATTGCTATCCTTGCCGGGCTTTGGCTGAAATCTTCCTGGCTGAGGTGTAGCAGTCTTTCGCTTCCTGTTGGTCGCTGTGGATGGTGACCACTCCCCAGGGTGCTGGCAGCTTGACGCACTGATGATACGTAGAGGGGACAGTTTTCATGTCATGAATCCAGGGTCTGCCCACAATAATGTTGTATCCGGAGCATCCATGACACAAAAGCGTTGCATCGAGTTCACCCCCTCAACATAAACTGGAAGCTTCACTTCTCCTAGGGTATTCTTTCTTTCCCCACTGAAACCCACGAGAACCGTGGATTTGGCGATAACTTCATCCTGGGGTATCCCCATCTTGGTCAACGTTTCAAGTTGAATAATATTGACAGAACTGCCTCCGTCAATTACGATCCTCTTCACAAAATGGTTGGCTATGTAAAGTGATCAAGAGCCCATCATGGTGAGGGTCCATGACGTTGCATCTGTCATCTTCACCAAAGGTAACATCCTTCACGTCTGTTTGTACTGAGGCTTTGACAGATTTCCTGGGTACGTCTGATTTGGTTTCCTTTGCGTTCCTTTTAGCTGCAGAATAAAATAATTTACCTTTGCATCCGGGGATGGAGACGCTGCCCATTCGGGATGCCCACGTGATCTATCTGCATCTTGGGCCTGGTCAGTGCCCCTGGATTTCGCAGACTGATCAGCGCCATTGGATTTGTCTTTCTTCCTTCCTAGGAGTTCCTTCAGGAAGCCTTTGCTCAGTAAATAACTGATTTCCTTCCACATAGCTATGCAATCCTTGGTTACATGGCCAAAGTCCTCACGGTATGCGCACCACTTGGACTTATCTTTCCAGGATGCTTGTTTGTTTGTCTTTCTGGGCCACCTTGCTTTGTCTCACAGGTCCTGCATTGCATTAATCACACCTGCAATATCAGTAGCAAAACAAAATTCATTGAAAGTAGGATACTCTTCATCATCCTCGTCTTCACCCTGATCGACCTTATTAACCCTTGGATTATCGGGTTTGGAATAGGGTTTAGGCCTCTAGGACCTTGGATATGCGGGTTCTGATTTCCTGTTGGAAGAGCCGTATTATGGGACAACGTCAGCTTTTTCCTGTATTTTCCTATCCTCTTCAAGCCTGATGAATCGCAGGGCCCTATGCCTTACTTCATCAAGTCTGTGACATGGATTCATTACAAGATCTTGATAGAAGGGTGAATCCTTCTTGAGACCCTTCTTGAATGCTTGGACAGCAGTAGCCATGTCCTTGTTGGGAATATCCAGGGTCTCCTTGCCGAACCTGTTTACAAAATCCCTGATAGACTCGTTAGCATTCTGGGTGACCCTGTAAAGATCACTCGTCAGTTTTTCAAAACTGTGACTACAAGAAAATTGGTTATTAAATAAGTTAATTAAATGAGAAAAGGATGGGATAGAATAGGGCGGAATACTCAGCAGCCATTTTAAGGCTGAACCTGTTAGTGTTAAACCAAAGCCCTTACATAAGAATGCCTCCTTGATATCAGGGGGAATGTAGACCACCTCCATTCTTTCCATATACTGAGCCACGTGTTCCTCCGAATCAGTCGTGCCATCGTACAGTTTCATACTGGGATTCTGAAACCTCTTGGGTATCTCGAAAGTCGATGGCTCGATGGTGCTACTTCAGGGATAGGCTGGACCACCCTAGAAACACTCGAGATCATCTCCTTCAGTTTTTTGAGTTCCTTTGCCACTGCCGGACTTAAGCATGTATCTTGCACAGATTCATTAGTATGAGCATTAAGGTTAGGGGTTCCAAGGACGTTACCAGTATCCTGAGTAGTGGTGCCCCTAGGATTCGAGGCAGAATCCCTGAATGTAGACATCCTGGTCCTGTCAGACAAGGTAGTATGAGCAGTAGTATATGTAGGCCTCGGAGCAATGATTTGAATGTCATCTGCTAGACTAGATCTGTTCCCAGGACTGCCGTATTGCAACCTTCTGGCATGAACAGGAGACATGGGTGTATGATCCACCCTGTTCATCTCTGACCTCAGTTTGGCTACCTCTCCAAACATGTCCTGGTTCACTTTCTGTTGTTGTTCCATATATTGCTATACTTTTGCGAACATGGTAAGGAGTTCGTCGTTGGAGACCATTAGTGGAATTTCTCCACTACGTCCTGTGCCCATGACACCCTGATTGGTAGCCCTGATGGTATTGCGGTTCACGGTAGTGGTTGTTGACTTGGTGACCCGTGGCGGTGGTGGAGGAAAAACAGTGCTAGTAGTAGTAGAAGTGCTTGCAGGGGTAGTTGCATTCGAGGTACTTGGTTGTGTTGCCATTTTTTGATATATTTTCGTAAAGATCAAGTTGAGAATAAATCTAACAAGACTTTGGAAAAATATTGACACCAATTGCCCCACGGTGGGCGCCAAATTGTTTTGGTCAAAAATTATGAAGCTAAATTAGGTAACCAAATTCGTTTGTGAGGTATGGTGCCCTGGATGTAGGATATTAAAAATCATATTAGTTTGTTTAATATTCAAGGTTTAGTTTATATAAATGGAAACACAAGTGAACACTTCCCTGAATGCAACTAAGAATAACGAGATTTAAAAGGGGGAAAAGCCCTTAATCCTTGAATGTCTTCAAGGATTTCCGTCATAAAAAACCCCTTCGGCGACGATAATGTGACATCTGTCCATTTAATTTTAGATTAAGAATGATAAGTTAGGATTTATTTGGACTTATTTAGGATTAATTGTAATTATGTGAATTAAGTTAAAAAAATTTCATATTAGATAAAGTCTCGTCACTGTGAACCAAACAACGAAACGAATAAAATATTTCGTTTTCTTTAAATATTGAGTTTAATATAAGTTAGAACCTTTAGAGAAGGTTATACGTTCGGTTAGTGATGAAATAAAGAACATTACGCGATTATGGAAACGAACTATGTAAAAACGTCACGACATTTGGTCACCGACCAAGTGTGATGAAACTGAAAAATAATTATACTGTTTAGAGCGTAATTTAATTTCATGAATTTTCATATAATTATTGGAATTTATTGAATTCGGAAAAATACCTACGAAAAACGACATACACTGTGTATTAACTAGAAGTTTAAAAAAATTAAAGGAGAGTATGTGTGTGCATATATATGTGTCGTATATATATATACATGTATATGTGCAAGTGTGTGAAACAAGTCATAATAATGAGAAGTGAGATAATGTGCATGAGATTTAATAAGTATAGGTTATCATTACATTTAAATTTTTACACAACCTATACATGCAAACATTAACACAAAAGAAAAAGAAAATTATATCTCCCCCTCTCTCTATTAATCTCGGCCGAACCCCCCCCCCCCCCCCCTCTAACTCTCATCTCACACTCACTCTCTCTCTAAAACACACACACAACTCTCATTTCTCTCAAAGTCTTCAAGATCTTCAAGGTGTTCATCATCTTTAAGCAATCTTCTTCCTCTAAACAAGAATCGAAGCTCAAGGTACTAGATTCTCTCATCTAAACCCATCATCATCTCAAAATCCACCATCTAATCTCATGAATTCTTATGAAGAACACTTTTCTAAATCAAAATCTAACATGGAAAATGGTGGAATGAGATGAATCAAAGCAAGAAAACACAAGATTTGTGTGAAAAACCCACACACACACACATTAAATTTCGTGACTGTGTGTAAGTGTGTGTGAGTGTGTGTTATGCTTAGGGTTAGGGTTTGATCATCTACAAACCCACATGCATGTACCATGTAAGTCTAAAACAAGATTTTTAAGAAAGAGTACATAGAAATTTTAAAGAAAAACATGAAGATTATGAATAGAAAATGAAAACTAGTTAACTTGATGACACATGCATCATTATTTTATGTGATTTTATGTATATATATGTGTTTATGATGATTATTTACTCTAGAAATTTGATAATCTTTGAGCTTGGTTATATAAAAATGTTATGTATAGATGATATTAGGTTGTGAAACCTTTGAATTTTTAATAAAAATCCGATATATATATATATATATATATATATATATATATATATATATATATATATAGGGTAAGGATCAATGGAAAACCTCACCTTTTTGGAAAACCTAGAAAACTCATCTTACACAATTGATTAGTTAATCTATGGTTGAAAATGAATGTGTCATTTTTGGAAATAATTTGAAATCTATTTAATGCACCAAGGGCATAATAGACATATCATATATTTATTATTAAATGTTCAAATAAAATTTTCTCTCTCTCATCATTTCTTTCCTAAACTCTCTTTCTCTCCTTTAGTTTTAAATTTTCAGACCAAATTTTTGAAAAAAATAAAACCTAATTTACAAAAGAAAAAAAATCGTTGATCATCAGCTCATCACCAGCGTAACGATTGTTACATCGTTGTAGCAATAATTTTATATTTTTTCAAGAAAATAAACGATAGTTACATAGGTGTAACCATTCAGAAAAGTTTGTAAATTGTATTTGTGGTTCTATTGTTTCTACATCTGATTACACGTATGTACCACTTTAGTTTCATATGTTTTTAATTGATGCTACACGAATGCAGCACCATGTATTTTCTTTCTAGAACATTATAAAATTGTTTCACGTGATTACGCATATAATAGTTATTACATAAATGTAAGTAGTTATTACACATATTTTAATTCACATGTTTTTAATTGATGTTACATGAATGTAACACCATGTATTTTCTTTCTAGAACGTTATGAAATTGTTTCACGTGATTACGCATATGATAGTATTACACAAAAGTAAGTAGTAATCTCCTATCAACTTGTTCTTTCTAGGTAACTTTTCTGAATGGTTACACCTATGTAACTATCGTTTATTTTTTCTTGAAAAAATACCTAAAATTATTGTTACAACGATGTAACAATCGTTGTGCTGGAGATGAGCTGCTGATCAACGATTTTTTTTTCTTTTGTAAATTAGGTTTTTTTTTATTTTTAATTTAGACTGGAAATTTAAAATAAAGTAGAGAGAGGGAGATTTTAGGAAAGAGTATATGAGAGAGAGAAAATTGGTTTAATCAATTTATTAAAAATAGTTTACAAAAATATATTATGACAAGTTACCATATTGCCCTTTAAAATAAAAGAAAATTTAAAAACAAAAGAAATAATGTGATTGGTTGAAAAAGGTTTTCCAGTTTTCCAATAATTAGAGGGTTTTCTAATGATCTTCTTCCTATATATATATATATATATATATATATATATATATATATATATATATATATATATATATATATATATACATATGAACTTGGAATAAAAAGGGTAAATAAAACAAGACTTGGTGTTACAATTGTAGTAAACCCGCCTCATGGTCGTCAATTATGCCTACACGGTCGGTAACGATTGTCACTAAGAAAACCCGGTGACTATTCTCATTGTAATCCCGCCTAAAGACGGTCGGTCATGAGGAAACACGAGCGGTACACATTAAATATATGATACTTGGAAAAAAATATGAAGTTAAATATATAAGAATTATAACAAATAAATAAAAATAAGTTTAGAACAAAAAATTTATGATAAAAAGTAAGCAAATCTAGTATTAAAAATTTAGAGTAAATGAACCCCTATGAGTGGGTATATATTAAATGGTAAAAGACTTGAACTTTTATGTCTTAAATGCATTAAAATGGTATAAAGAGTAAAAATAGGTCAAAAATCCGAAAATTTGAATTGGGTCAGCAGCCTAAGGTTGGTAATCAGTAGAAATAATTAGAAAAATATTCTGAAATTTTTGGAATCTATTTATTGAATTAAAGTGGAATTATGGGATTAAAAATGTTTAAAAATAGAATAAATTATGGAAATAATATGAAATAATTTGAGAATTTATTTTATACAGTAAGTAACTAATATAAGTAAAAATAATTGAAAAATCAAGTGAAAATGGCACCCGAGCCCTTAAAACGATAAAATTAGGCGTTAAAACGTAAAATTCGGTAAAAATAAGATATAAAATATAAAAGTGAATTAGATCAGTAGATAAAAGATTCAAAACATATTAATCAAGCATATGAAACATATAAAAATATTGTGGAAGTGAAAACTAAAGTATCGGAGAAAATTTGGATAAGAACCACTACCGAAAAGTCGTAAAAACAAGTAATTTGACAAGAAAATTAGGAAAAATTATAAAATGAGTTATATACAGATTGTAATAATATTAATTAATTATAATAGCACTTAATAGGCTTTAGAATAAAATTTCATGAGCAAAGATTAATTTCTTTCGCCTTATTTGACGAAATTAATCGAATAAGGGCGAAATCGTCATTTTGTCCGAATATTCTAAAAATTCATAATTTACTCCATTAGTTAAGTATAACCTCATAACTAATCTGATATTAATGGAAACTAGGACCAAGGTACCCAAAACCTTTCGAATAGAAGCACATTCATACTAAAAAGCAAAGGTGGGTTTCACTAACTAATGCCCTAAATTGAATTGATATATTTTGTTAAATGTTTTGGGCTTATTACTTATGAATATGCAATTTTAAATGAATGATTGATTGAGAATATTATGGGTACGAAATTAAGCGTGAGTGTCGGCGCACGCTCATAGAAAAGATGAGCTAGGCCTATACTGAATAATGAATTTGGAATTTGGATAATTTTGAACAATGCCTTCTAGATCATTAATGTAACGTGAGATGTATTGGTAGATCTACTGGGGTTGACCACCCGTACTCACTGATCGTGAAACACGATGAGAAATACGATCGAATATGGGTCTAGTTTTGATTTAGAGCTTACGATTAATTTGTGCATCGTAAACCTAGCTAGTTTACAAACCAGAAATATTCTCCATTTGGATTCACTCTCTTGATTCTTGAATTGAATAAGTGGGATTAAATGATAAAGTGGAAACCAATCATTTTTGTTAGTGGACTCACCAACCTAGTGTTGACTTTGTGGTTTTAAACTATTTTTCAAGTAACTAATGGGATGCATGGAGATATGGATTTGGTGGTACGAGGATGACTACGTGAGGTACTATCGAGTCTATATTACGTTTTAGTGGTGGTGAAATGTAATGGGGGACCTAAGTATGGGATGATAGACTCATCCTAAATCTTTTGTAAACACTTAGGGGATTATTAGTATATCCCAAGTTTGTAATGAAAAGTGTTTTAATATAAATTATGTTTCACTTATTAACACTACTAAAGCGATGGGTTAAATAATAAATTACTGCCACGTAAGCCTTCCGCTATAAAAAAGAAAAATTGGGGTGTTACAGAAAGTGGTCTCAGAGCCTGAGGTTATAGGGAACCCAAAAATATTTTTATAAATTTTAATCTATAACCTAAGGAATGAGAAATATGAAAAAGGGTAGCACGTGCAACGAAAGTACACTAATCCAAATCGCCAGGCATCCTATGGTAAAAATTACTTGTTCATTTTGTTAATAATTTGTTAATTTATTGCTAACTATTTAGTTGCTTATATAATTACAGATGTCACCCTTTCGAAGGACTATTTTCGTTATGGACAATGATCCTGAGGACGTTCCTCAAAATGCTAGCGTTGGACCAAAACAACTGCCTTCACCAACCTTCGATTCGTTTGGAACGGAGGTGGATTCGATATGGACTTATTCCGGTAACGGATGGCTTAGCAAATCTGACAGCGAGCCAAGCGAAGAGTCGGGAGAACCAGATGGAATGATGACGGAGAATGCTGAGAGGTGGGTGGTGCCGCCATCTTTACTTGAGTTACCTTCGTGGCGCGAGAAAGGGATACCTCTTCAAGTTTATACTCGCCGTCACAAAAGGAGTTTTACTCGGGAAGAGAAGGGAAAGGCTCCAATGAGTGGAGAACCACAACCTCCGGCAGCGGTCCGAAGAAGCAAAAATGATCCTGGCAGCGAAACCGATCCTCGAATCGCAAAGATCAATGAGGAAATTATTGGTTTGAAGAGGAAAGTGAATCGAATGATCGGACAGCTGCAACTTATTAAGCAGATTTGCCTCTTGGACAAGGGATCCTTGGACAAGATGCATTATCGAATCAGTGAGCTCGAGGAGAATGACAGGAGGGTGAAGAAGGCAATGGGTCTCTAGTAATTTCTGGTTGTTTGTTTGTGATGAATTGGTTTATTTTGAAACTATTTGGATTGTATGTTAAATTTGAATATTTGAATGTGGGATGTGAACCCACTTAAGACATCGAATTTTGGTTTAAATAAACGCATGATTAGTAGTAAAGAAAAATCTCCCCTTAGTTATTATATATGTACGTGTATATATATATATATATATATATATATATATGCACTTCTTTATTTTTCGCCATATACAACCAATTAATTTGGATTGTTATCTTCGAAATAATAGATAACAATGGCAACCGAAGCTGATCTAAGTGCTCATGGTTTAAATGCCGGATTTCCAACAACTCAAGAGGAATTGACACAGCTCATTTCCCAACGAGTGGAAGCGGCAATAGCAGACCGCAACGTGAACGCCAGGCGAGAACATGGACCACAAGATCGAAGCTCAGGTGGTCAAACAATTGGTTGTTCCTATAAGACATTCCAAGGATGTCATCCACGTTCATTTACTGGTTTGGAGGGACCACTTGATATCGTACGTTGGATTGAGAAGATGAAGTCTGTCATGGCGATCAGTGGTTGTAGTGCCAACCAGAAGGTGATGTATGCTACCTGCTCATTCCATGATGAAGCTCTCACGTGGTGGAACGCTCAGGTGAAGACACTGGGAGAGGATGTGGCAAACAAACTCTCTTGGGAAGAACTTAAGGAGATGCTAATACGAGAGTATTGCCCACGGCAGGAAATTCAGAAACTTGAGACTGAATTCTGGAATCATAAGATGATAGACGGTGGGATTAGAGAGTATATTACTAGATTCATGGATTTAGCTAGATTGGTGCCACGTATGGTCACTCCAGAATACGCGCGTATTGAGAGGTACATTTGGGGATTAGTTCCTCAAATCAGGAGCATGGTTACGTCAGCCAACCCTAGACCAATCCAGGACGCAATATCCCTAGCCAAGACGCTAATTGATGACACGGTGCGAGAATAATTCTAGGGAAGAAAGGTGAGTCTTCCAAGACGTCCGACCCAGAGTCCCGATGTAGCAAAAAGAGAAAATTTAGGAAGCAAAATAGGAGTGAGAAGAATAAGAGAAACAAGGAGTCGGATCAAGTGTCTGTGGCTACAGTGGATAGGAAAGATGAGGATACAAATCCGAAACCGGCATGCAAGACGTGCGGAAGGAATCACGGAGGAGTATGCAAGAAATGCACCAGATGTCACCACTACGGACATCTGCTCCAGGATTGCTATGCTAAGATTCCAACTAAAGAAGATAAGAGGAGCGGAAGATGCTTTAATTATGGAGAAGTTGGACATCTTAGTAGGGACTGCACTAAACCCAGAGGCCAGAATAACAAGGGCAAAGTGTTTGAGATGAGTACAGGAGCTGCCAGGGAAGACCCTACTATTGTTACTGGTACGTTCCTAGTTAACAATCACTATGCTTATGTACTCTTCGACACTGGCGCTGATCTTAGTTTTGTTTCTAAGAAGTTTAGACCCTTGTTAGGAGTTAAGTCTAGTAAGTTAAATAAGAATTACTCGATAGAATTGGCCAATGGAGATCTAATAGAAACGAATGAGGTTCTTCGTAAGTGTAGCATGATTCTAGGAGATAGTAGCTTTGACATCGATCTGTTACCTGTAAACCTAGGAAGTTTCGACATCGTGGTCGGAATGGATTGGTTATCAAAGAAAGGCGCCGAGATAGTATGTTCTGATAAGTCGATACGTGTACCACTTCCAGACAACAAGATATTAACAATTCAAGGTGATAAAGGAGGAGCCAAAGTTAAGGTCATAAGCGTTAAGAAAATGCGGAAGATGTTAAGAAAGAACTATCCTGCATTTTTAGTTAATGTTATGGACAGAAAGGCTAAAACACGTAAGTTAGAGGAAATCCCTGTAGTTCGGGAATACCCCGATGTATTTCCAGAAGATCTACCTGGACTACCTCCAGCTAGGCAAATAGAATTTAAGATTGACTTTATCCCTGGTTCTGCACCTATAGCCAAATCTCCTTATCGTTTAGCACCCTCGGAAATGCAAGAGTTGTCAAATCAACTCCAGAAGCTTTTGGATAAAGGATTCATTCGACCAAGTTATTCGCATTGGGGAGCTCCAGTATTGTTCGTAAAGAAGAAAGATGGTTCGTTTAGAATGTGCATAGATTACAGAGAGTTGAACAAGCTTACCATCAAGAATCGGTACCCATTACCAAGGATTAATGATTTTTTCGACCAATTGCAAGGATCCACGTATTACTCTAAGATTGATTTAAGATCTGGGTATCATCAATTAAGAATCGCAGATAAAGACGTTCCTAAGACCGCATTTAGGACATGTTATGGTCATTATGAATTCTTAGTTATGCCATTTGGATTGACAAATACACCAACAATATTCATGGATCTTATGAATAGAGTTTTCAAACCTTATTTAGATAAGTTTGTGATAGTCTTTATAGATGATGTTCTTATTTACTCACATACCAAGGAAGACCATAAAACGCATTTAAGATTAGTCTTAGATATATTAAGGCAAGAGAAGCTTTATGCAAAATTTTCAAAATGTGACTTTTGGATGCGAGAAGTCCACTTTCTCGGTCATTTCATAAATGAAAAAGGCATACACGTGGACCCATTCAAAATTGAAGCAGTGAAGAATTGGGAGACACCAAAATCTCCAACAGAGGTACGCCAAGTTTTAGGACTGGCTGGATACTATAGGAGATTTATCAAGAATTTCTCCAGGATAGCTCAACCGTTGACAATGCTCACTCAAAAGGATAAGAAATATAAATGGACATAAAAACAAGAAGACGCTTTTCAGTTGCTAAAGCAAAAACTGTGTAGCACACCCATTTTGTCCCTACCAGAAGGAACAGATGGTTTTGTAGTTTATTGTGATGCATCTAAACTAGGTCTTGGTTGTGTGCTCATGCAACATGACAAAGTTATAGCCTATGCGTCACGACAACTTAAAGTGCATGAGAAAAACTACATGACTCATGACTTAGAACTTGGAGTTGTAGTATTTGCTCTAAAGATTTGGAGACATTATTTGCATGGCACCAAGTGTGTGATTTTCACCGATCACAAAAGTCCTCAACATATATTCAACCAAAAAGAGCTTAACATGAGACAGCGACGTTGGATGGAATTGCTCAACGACTATGACTGTGATGTTAAGTATCACCCCGGGAAAGCCAATGTAGTGGAAGATGCACTAAGCAGGAAGGAAAGGGCCAAACCATTGCATGTACGTGCTTTAGGATTAACAATAAAAACGAATCTATCGGAGAAGATTCGGATCGCTCAACAAGAAGCCTTAAAGGAGCATCACATGAGGAATGAAGGACTTCGAGGCTTAGAGTGCGAGTTGGAGCTTAAAGCAGACAGTATTAGCTACTTTATGAATAGAATATGGGTCCCGAAGTACAAAAATCTTCGTAGCTTAATCCTTGATGAAGCGCATAAGTCGAAATATTCGATTCATCCTGGTGCTACAAAAATGTACAAAGACCTTCGAGAATTCTATTGGTGGCCCAATATGAAAGGTGATATTGCGATATACGTAAATAAATGTCTTACCTGCTCCAAGGTAAAGGCAGAGCATAAGAAGCCACCTGGCTTATTGCAACAGCCTGAGATACCAATTTGGAAATGGGAGAATATCGCAATGGATTTCATAACAAAACTGCCCCGTACGACAGCAGGAAATGACACAGTTTGGGTGATTGTAGACAGATTGACCAAGTCAGCTCATTTCATACCCATGAAAGAGAAAACTGATGCAGAAACTTTAGCTAAACTGTATTTGAAAGAGATTGTAGCTCGCCATGGAGTTCCAGTATCTATTATTTCAGATAGGGACGGTCGATTCACCGCTCGCTTTTGGCAATCGTTTCAAGAGAAAATGGGTATTCGTTTAGATATGAGCACGGCTTATCATCCCCAGACTGATGGTCTGAGTAAAAGACCGATTCAAACCCTGGAGGACATGTTAAGAGCTTGTGCTATTGACTTCGGTAGTAATTGGGATACTCACCTACCCTTGGCAGAGTTTTCTTACAATAACAGCTATCACTCTAGTATCAAAGCAGCACCATTTGAGGCTCTATACGGAAGGAAGTGTAGATCCCCTTTGTGTTGGGCTGAAATTGGTGAAAAGAAATTAACAGGCCCGGAAGTTATTCAGGAAACGACCGATCAAATGGTATTGATACGAGAGAGATTGAAGGCGGCGGCCGATAGACAAAGGAGTTATGTAGATAATAGACGACGCCCCTTAGTCTTTAATATAGAAGATCGTGTCATGTTGAAAGTTTCTCCCTGGAAAGGTACCATTAGATTTGGTAAGCAGGGTAAGTTAAGCCCCTCGTTACATTGGACCTTTTGAAATAACAGCTCGTATAGGCCCCGTGGCATATAGACTATTACTTCCTCCTGAGTTGGAAGGAGTACACGACGTATTCCACGTGTCCAACCTAAAGAAATGTTTATCCGATGAAACATTGATCATACCCGCAGGAGAGGTCCAAATCGATGATAAACTTAGATTCAGTGAGGAACCTGTTGAGGTTTTAGATGGAAAAGAAATATCCCCAGCTCTTTCGTCGAAGGCAGAAAGGTACGTTTCATTGAAATTTCGGGACGAAATTTATTAAACTAGGGGAGACTGTGACATCCGTCACTTTAGTTTTAGATTAAGAGTGATAAGTTAGGATTTATATGGACTTATTTAGGATTAATTGTAATTATGTGAATTAATTAAATATTTTAATATTAGATAAAGTCTCGTTACTGTGAACCGACCAACGAAACAAATAAAATATTTCGTTTTGTTTAAAAATATTGAGTTTAATATAATTTAGAACCTTTAGAGAATGTTATACGTTCGGTTAGTGATGAAATAAAGAAAATTAAGCTATTATGGAAACGAACCGTGTAAAAACGTCACGACATTTGGTCACCGACCAAGTGTGATGAAACTGAAAAATAATTATACGGTTTAGAGCGTAATTTAATTTCATGAATTTTCATATAATTATTGGAATTTATTGAATTCGGAAAAATGCCTGCGAAAAATGACATACACTGTGTATTAACTAGAAGTTTTAAAAATTAAAGGAGAGTATGTGTGTGCATATATATGTGTCGTAGATATATACATGTATATGTGCAAGTGTGTGAAACAAGTCATAATAAAAAAAAAATCTCCCCCTCTCTCTATTAATCTCGGCCGAACCCCCCCCCCCCCCTCCCTCTCACTCTCATCTCACTCACTCTCTCTCTAAAACACACACACAACTCTTATTTCTCTCAAAGTCTTCAAGATCTTCATGGTGTTCATCATTTTTAAGCAATCTTCTTCCTCTAAACAAGAATTAAAGCTCAAGGTACTAGATTCTCTCATCTAAACCCACCATCATCTCTAAATCCACCATCTAATCCCATGAATTCTTATGAACAACACTTTTCTAAATCAAAATCTAACATGGAAAATGGTGGAATGAGATGAATCAAAGCAAGAAAACACAAGATTTGTGTGAAAAACCCACACACACACACACTAAATTTTGTGAGTGTGTGTAAGTGTGTGTGAGTGTGTATTATGCTTAGGGTTAGGGTTTGATCATCTAAAAACCCACATGCATGTACCATCTAAGTCTAAAACAAGATTTTTAAGAAAGAGTACATGGAAATTTTAAAGAAAAACATGAAGATTATGAATAGAAAATGAAAACTAGTTAACTTGATGACACATTCGTCATGATTTTATGTATATATACGTGTTTATGATGATGATTTACTCTAGAAATTTGATAATCTTTGAGCTTGGTTATATAAAAATGTTATGTATAGATGATATTAGGTTGTGAAACCTTTGGATTTTTAATAAAAATCTGAAATATATAAATATATATATATATAAATATATATATATATATATATATATATATATATATATATATATATATATATAGGG
Source organism: Deinandra increscens subsp. villosa (assembly GCA_039602395.1). Lineage (NCBI taxonomy): Eukaryota > Viridiplantae > Streptophyta > Magnoliopsida > Asterales > Asteraceae > Deinandra > Deinandra increscens. The sequence goes on from JBCNJP010000027.1 coordinate 59,972,248, forward strand.
TAAGGATCATGTGAAAACAACTTTTATTGCGAAAACACGAAAACAAATATTAAAACCTTTATAACTTTTTCATACATTAATATTTTTCAAAAGATTTTGCACCAAAATCCTTAAAATTATGTTAACTTTATTTCTGGAAAAAAATTTAAAAAAAAATTAAATTTTTTTTAAAAATTATTATTGCACAGGTGCAATAATTTTTTTATTATTATTATTGCACATATGCAATAATATTAAAACCTTTATAACTTTTTCATATGTTAAAATTTTTTATAAAAAATTGCACTATAAATCTTATAATTCTTTTATCTTTAATTCTGGAGAAAATTAAAAAAATTTCTACGTTTTTAAAAAAAAATTTATTATTGCACATGTGCAATAAAAAATTATTATTGCACATGTGCAATAATATTAAAACCTCTATAATTTTTTCATACGTTAATATTTTTGATAAAAAATTATACCATAGATCTTATAATTCTGTTATCTTTAATTGTTGAAAAAATTTAAAAAAAATTAATGTTTTTTTGTTAATATTGCACATGTGTAATATAATTAATACGTATTATTGCACATGTGCAATAATAAAAAAAAATCACGAAATTTTATATGTTTAATTTTTTTTCCCAGAATTAAAGGTGACATAATTTTAAGACTTTTGGTGCAAATTTTTTAAAAAATTATTAACGTATGAGGAAGTTATAGAGGTTTTAATATTTGTTTTCGTGTTTTCGCAATAACATCTTGTTTTTATTTGATCCTTCCCATATATATATATATATATATATATATATATATATATATATATATATATATATATATATATATATAGGTTCAAATGAGAACTTTTTATTTTGAGAACTTTTGAGAACTAAATCTCAACCACACATTTCAGAGGGGACCACTAAAATTCATGGGAGGGGGGATACATGTAAATAAACTTGTGGCTCAAATTAGTTCTTTTTAGTTCTCAAATCAAATTGGTTCTCAAATGATCCTCTCCCTATATATATATATATATATATATATATATATATATATATATACATATGAACTTGGAATAAAAAGGGTAAATAAAACAAGACTTGGTGTTACAATTGTAGTAAACCCACCTCATGGTCATCAATGACGCCTACAAGGTCGGTAACGATTGTCACTAAGAAAACCCCGTGACTATATCTCATAGTAATCCCGCCTAAAGACGGCCGATCATGAGAAAACACGAGCGGTACACATTAAGTATATTATACTTGAAAAAAAATATGAAGTTAAATATGTAAGAAGAATAACAAATAAATAAAAATTATAAAAATAATTGTAGAACAGAAAATTTATGATAAATATTAAGCAAATCTAGTATTAAAAATTTAGAGTAAATGAACCCCTATGAGTGGGTATATATTAAATGGTAAAAGACTTGAACTTTTAGTGTCTTAAATGCATTAAAATAGTATAAAAAATAAAAATAGGTCAAAAATCCGAAAATTTGAATTGGGTCAGTAGCCTAAGGTTGGTAATCAGCAGAAAATAGTTAGAAAAATATTTTGGAATTTTTGGAATCTATTTAGTGAATTAAAGTGAAATTATGGGCTTAAAAATGCTTAAAAATGTTTAAAAATAGAATAAAGTATGGAAATAATATGAAATAATTTGAGAACCTATTTTATACAGTAAATAACTAATATAAGTAAAAATAATTGAAAACTCAAGTGAAAATGGCACCCGAGCCCTTAAAACGATAAAATTAGGCGCTAAAACGTAAAATTCGGTAAAAATATGATATAAAATATAAAAGTGAATAAGATCAGTAGATAAAAGAGTTAAAACATATTAATCAAGCATATGAAACATATAAAAATATTGTGGAAGTGAAAACTAAAGTATCGGAGAAAATTTGGATAAGAACCACTACCGAAAAGTCGTAAAAACAAGTAATTTGACAAGAAAATAAGGAAAAATTATAAAATGAGTTATATACAGATTGTAATAATATTAATTAAGTTTAATATCACTTAATGGGCTTTAGAATAAAATTTTATGAGCAAAGATTAATTTCTTTAGCCTTATTTGACGAAATTAATCGAATAAGGGCAAAATCGTCATTTTGTCCATATTCTAAAAACTCAGAATTTACCCCATTATTTAAGTATCGTCATTTTGTCCATATTCTAAAAACTCAGAATTTACCCCATTATTTAAGTATAACCTCATAACTAATCTGATATTAATGGAAACTAGGACCAAGGTACCCGAAACCTTTCGAATAGACACACATTCGCACTAAAAAGCAAAGGTGAGTTTCACTAACTAATGCCCTAAATTGAATTGATATATTTTGTTAAATGTTTTGGGCTTATTACTTATGATATGTAATTTGAAATGAATGATTGATTGAGAATATTATGGGTACGAAATTAAGCGTGAGTGTCGGCGCACGCTCATAGAAAAGATGAGCTAGGCCTATACTGAATGATGAATTTCGAATTTGGATAATTTAGAACAATGCCTTCTAGATCATTAATGTAGCGTGAGATGTATGGGTAGATCTACTTGGGTTGACCACCCGTACTCACTGATCAGTCGCTCTGGTCGCGAAACGCAGTGAGAAATACGATCGAATATGAGTCTAGTTTTGATTTAGAGCTTACGATTAATTTGTGCATCGTAAACCTAGCTAGTTTACGAACCAGAAATATTCTCCAGGATTCACTCTCTAGATTCATGAATTGAATAAGTGGGATTAAATGATAAAGTGGAAACCAATCATTTTTGTTAGTGGACTCACCAACCTAGTGTTGACTTTGTGGGTTTAAACTATTTTTCAGGTAACTAATGGGATGCATGGAGATATGGATTTGGTGGTACGAGGATGACTACGTGACGTGCTATCGAGTTTATATTACATTTTAGTGGTGGTTAAATGTAATGGGGACCTAAGTATGGGATGATAGACTCATCCTAAATCTTTTGTAAACACTTAGGGGATAATTAGTATATCCCAATTTTGTAATGAATAGTGTTTTAATATAACTTATGTTTCACTTATTAACACTACTAAAGTGATGGGTTAAATAATAAATTACTGCCACGTAAGCCTTCCGCTATAATAAACAAAAATTGGGGTGTTACAGATAGCACACGTTGCCTATTTATTGCTAAGGAAAATATTCCAAGTACAAGTGTTTGCGGCTTGATTGCTATGTGGTAGTGTGATTACAGGTGATCGAGAGAGTGAAAAAACTAAGTCCTATGCCGCGTATAAATACATAGGAACCTAACTAACATACCAAGATTCCTAGGATCTTCTTTCAACCACTTTCGCCCGTTATTTGACCGAGTTTAGCGGCGGGTCTCTTCTTCCACATGTGCCTCTGACTTTGACAAGGTCCATATGACCGTTACCTTCCTCTCCGCTCCTGGCTTAAACATACAGAATCAAAGAGAAAGATTAGTTATGCTTTCCTAGCATGTAGGGTACTCGTGCATGCTGGGATTGAGTAGTCAAATAGATTCAGAGTACACTACATCCTGGGATAACAATTAAATAAAATATAAGCAGAAATCCTAGGTTTGGCTACCGAAAACGCAGTCCCTGTATGTTTAACATCCAAGGGTCCCAATTCGTCGGAGACTATCAGTAGAATATAGGACCAGAATTCAGGGTATAACAGTACCCTTCTGACATCAGACTCTGTAAAGTCTACCGTTTGGTTTTGGATTGTGCCAGATATTCTGATTGAACCTTCGGTTAATGTTCGAGTAGTGGTCCAGAATTCGGTGAGAATATCACAATACGCATCACACTCGTGTGTAATCTTAATTAATTCGTGATCATCGTAGAATGTCGAATATTCCAGAACCACCAAACTTGGTCATCTTTGTGCGACTAACACCGAGATGTGCACAAATGTTGTGTGTATCGTCAACCTTCAAATCGTTCGCCATTTATGAAAACATATAAAACATAAAGTTCATTAAATTCAATGTGACTATAAAAAACGTTCACCAAATTTGTCAATTATTAATCATTCGCGTAAACTTTTAACTTTTTGTTCAAAAATTCATTTTACACGAACTGGATCCTAACTGAATAGTCCAAACGAACCAGATCCAAACTGACAATGGTTATCCGAACTGGATCTGAACTGGGTTCAGTCAATCAGTCAAAGTTTACTTTGGTTAACGTTCGAATTGGCTTGGTGAACGTGTCCAAACCTAAACGAATTGGATCCGAACTTCCAGTTTGGCTGATGAACTCTCAGTCCGGTTCTGTGCGCGTATCCGAAAAGTTTAATAGACCAAAAATTTGATCCAGAAAATTTCATGCTAAACCCTTCTACCCCTAAACGTGGTTTACCAAGACGAATTTAATGGTACAAGTTTTGTCACTTAAAACTAACTCTAAGTGTGTTAATTTTCAGATCTATAAACTGGAACCAAACCGAAAACGTTTTACCAAAATCGACCATGTTTACTGGAAAAAAACGACAACAAAACACACCCCTGCACTCGGAATTTAAGTATCTACCTTGATCTGGTCACAAAACGCGTTAAAAAGCAGTTAATCGAATTTTGGATTTGAGAGCAAAGGTTCGGCTAGGGTTCGGCTATTTGAGTAACAGTGATAATGTTTCCGAACTGGAGCTTCGGCCTTTTATAGGCAGCCCAGTTTGGTTGTCTGAACTAACAGTTCGGATCAAACGAACCCTTTAGAACGTATCCAAACTCAGCCTTCGGATCAAAAGTAATGTAACTGAACTCTTCCGAACTTGAGCTTCGGATCATCCGAACTTGTAGTTTGGCTCTTTTCAAAAAATTTCAATTCAAACCCTGATTTTTGAAGAATTTCCAAATTGAATCAAAGAGTTTCAATTTTTTTTTTCAATTTGACACAAACCTTTGACCAATTCATGATGAGCTTCATGATTCCAAGATTGTTTGTTTGTTTCCAGCATATTTTTGATTTTTCATTATCGGTTGATCGAAAATAAATCAGAAACAAAATCTTTTTTATTTTTATAACATTTCCATACACACCGAAAATCTTTTGAATTTTTACAAGATTATGCTAAAACTCACCTAAAATCTTTTTGGATTTTCAATATAACAAACAAATAATCAAACAGAATTGGATTGCGAATAACCTAAACTTTTTGCGAGAAAGATCCAGACGCGATAACGTATCAGACACACTTCAATATCAGATTTGATCAGCATGCAAGCCAAGTCGGCAGAGAATACAACTTTTTAGTTTGTTTCAGTTTAGGCAAATCAATTTTTATAGCTTTCTGATTTGTTTTAAGTATGATTAATCAAGCGCAGATAATGTGAAAGCCCACACAATCAGGAATACTGGCAATCTGACTTATTCTATTTTTGTATTTTTATACAGAATTTGATTTTCAACAGAGATTTATCGTTGATAGTGTTTCATGCAAAAATAAAGCAGAACCCTAAACAAACAACAATCAGGGCGGCTTTGTGAGCACGTAGAGAAAGTCCGGTTGTTTAGGAAAACAAAAAAATATATAATAACGCATATATTGTATAACCCAACAACAATCAGGTCGGTACTTCAGTACACGTAGAGAAAGTCCGACGGATTATACGAAACACCAAGGAAAATAAAGCAGAACGTCAAACGAACAACAATCAGGTCGACCTTTCGATACACAAAGAAAGTCCGATCATTTGACAAAATAAAGAAAATCAAACAAGTTTAAATTTTTTCAAAATGAAAGCAAGCATACACCAGAACATCACTTATTCTGTTTTTGTTGTTTTCATTTTTATTGCCAAAATTACATATATAGTACCCTTCATGATGTAACATCAATATTATCAAGCAGGTATTTAGGTTTATATCATACTAGCATATATCAGATTTTCCTTAACGCATTCATCAAACCAAACAAGTACCTACAACCTTTATTCCTACTTTATTCATGGTTGATAACATATGCTAATGTAATATCATTTCTCGCCGGGTCGGAATCAATTTCTCATTTTTTTTTCCATTTTTTTTATAAATTATTTCATTTTTCAATTTTTTCAATTTTCTGATATTTTCTCCCCAAAACAATACAAAACTCTATTTTTGGATTTTTTTTAAAGAAGAAAAGTAAAAAAAACTAAAATGCAAGAAAAAGTAAAAAGTAATCAACTGACAACTACTCAAATTGATATTTTTGTATGTTGTTGATCTTCAAAAGATATATGGAGCGGGTTTTGTCAAACGATTTTGTAAAAAGATCCGCTCGTTGAAAATCGGTATGGATCTTTTGTAGATCAATAAGGTGTTTCTCAAAACAATCACGTATGAAGTGAAATCTGATGTCAATATGTTTTGTTTTTGAGTGGTGAACGAGATTTTTGGTTATGAAGATGGCGGCATAATTATATATATGTATGGGAGTATTAAGAAATTGCAAACCGTAGTCTCTCATTTGTTGTTGTATCCATAAAACCTGAGAACAGCAACTTGCAGCCGCAATGTACTCGGCTTCAGCAGTGGATGTTGCTACCGACGTTTGCTTCTTACACTTCCATGACACCAACCTATCTCCCAGAAATTGACAACCGGCAGTTGTGGATTTGAAATTAATCTTGCAGCCTCCATAATCTGAGTCGGAGTAGGCAGATAATTCAAACTTATCATCATGAGGGTACCAGATCCCGAGATCCGTGTTACCCTTCAGATAAGCAAAAAAAAAATATGACCGCATCCAAATGTGATTTCCTTGGAGTTGCTTGGTACATATCACACAAACATACAGCAAATATTATGTCAGGTCTACTAGCTGTCAAATACATCAATGAACCAATCATTGCACGATAAAGAGTCTCGTCTCACCATCCTCATCAGGAAAAAGACCATGAGACAGCTGTATTGGAGTTCCCGGAACACAAACATCATCTATCTTGAATCTTGAGCACACCATTCACATACTTTATCTGATGGATGAAGATCCATTTTTCAGGCTGTTGAACTTGTAACCAAGAAAGAACGACATCTCGCCGATGGAGCTCATTTCAAATATTGTTTGCATCAACTTCTCGAAATCTTTCGAAAGTTGTTCGTTTGGGCTACCAAAAATAATGTCATCAACATATATTTGTACCAATAGCAAGTCTCCTCCCGTTTGTTTGCAAAACAGAGTGTAGTCTACCAACCTGCGATTGAATTTGTTCTCTAGTAAATAAGTGGACAAGGTCTCATACCAAGCTCAAGGAGCTTGATGGAGACCATAAAGTGCTTTGTCCAACTTATAAACCTTCTCCTGATAATCAGGATCGTATTATCGTGGAGGTTGTTTTACATAGACTTCCTCTTTCACCTTACTATACAGAAACGCACTCTTGACATTCATCTGAAAGACTTTAAACCCATGATGTGCCGCGAACGCCAAGAAAATACGAATAGCTTCAATTCGGGCAACAGGCGCATACACTTCGTTAAAATCTATCCCTTCTTCTTGAGAAAAACCCTGTACATCCAAACGAGCCATGTTTCTGAAAATAACTCCTTGGTCGTCTCGCTTACACTTAAATACCCGTCGGGTTCCGCATGGCTCTTTACTACCAGCAGGCAAATCAACCAGGTGCCACACCCCGAGTTTCTGGATTTGTTATAATTATTCCTGCATTTCTTCCACCGACGAACCATCTTTTAATGCTTGTTTAACATTTGTTGGCTCGATCTGGGACAAGAAGCATGAGTGAAACACCTCATCTTGAATACCGGATTCCCTTATTGCAAGCAGAGCAGTACTCTCAATCTGTCTTCTAGTCCTCACTCCATCATCTAAATCACCAATAATGTGATCTTGTGGATGAAAGGTGTTTATTCGGAGTGTCTGATGAGCAGGCACAATGATAGTTTCTTCCAAATTAGAAACATGATCTTCCTCCACCACAACATTGTCATTTGAACTGGTTTCAGGTTGTGAAATAGTTAGAACATTATCCACTTCAACCTCACCAGTACCACTTGTAGTAGGTACAACTTGTGGGACAGAAACATCAACCTGTTCTAAAATAGCTTCGTGAAACACATGTTCATCATCAGAAGACAAATCATCATCAGTAATTTTGGAGTCGATTGTGGTTTCAATCAGATAATCTTCAGTGACAGGCACATTCGGAGACGATATATTCATAACCGGAACTTCATCTTGCAAGTTAATGTACACTTTTGTAAGATGATCATCGGATATATATCTGGTCTTGACTCAAGTGTATCAAAAATATGCTTGTAGTCAAACATCCAGTCTGGACCAACACCTTTGGGTGGTAACATGTATGATTGAAAATTAACATGTAAGTAATCGACAAATAAACCTTCAAACACTTTGTCGTCGAATCTACCCGCAGACCATAAAACTTTGCAGGGACACCCAAATGGTTCCAGATGATTGAGATTCGGCTTATGATTCTTTAACAGCTCATAACAAGTTTTACCAAGCCGTTTCTAGCACTCGATTCAGCACATAACACGTCGTATTGACTGCTTCCATCTAGAAATTCACTGGAAGTAGTGCATCAGCCAATATAGTTCGTGCTGTCTCAATAATTGTTGTGTTTTTCCGTTCTGCAACGCCATTTTGCTGAGGTGTATATGGAGTACTAAATTCATGTAGAATCACCTTTTCCAAACAAAACATTTTCATTGCGAGATTTTTGAACTTCATTCCATTGTCGCCTTAAATTCTTCTAACTTTCAACTTCTAATATGATTCCAATGTATTGATCATGTTGATAAGAATTCTTGAAGTTTCATCTTTGGTTACAAGAAAATTCACCCGAGAAAAACGAGAAAATTCATCAATAAGGAGTAAACAGTACCAATGTCCAAAAATGCTTTGTCGATTCACAGGTACAAATAAATCCATGTGAAGCAATTCCAATGGGACATCAATTGAGTGGTACTTATTATGTATTGCTAACCATTATGTTCGCAGGATCCTGATAGACAATGGCAGTTCGGTCAACATCATTCAATTGGACATGCTTAAAAAGATGAGCATTCCAAAAGAAGAGATAATTCCAAGATCCTCGGTGTTAGTAGGATTCAGTGGAGAAACCAAGCATACGGTTGGAGACATCAGACTTCCTGTTTACATTAAAGGAGTCAACTCCATGCAGAAATTCTGCGTTATTAACTCCCTTCCTTGTTGCAATGTAATCTTGGGAAGGCCATGGATCCATGATATGAAAGCAGTTCCATCTACCTATCATCAATGTGTGAAGCTTCCCACACCTTGGGGGGTTGTAAGAATACTAAGTGATCAACAAGAAGCCAATGACTGCTATACTTCTGCTATGAAGAACACCATCAAGCCCAAGCCAGCATAGCAATTAAAGAAACCAGCACGAAGAATTCAGATGACAAAGGAATCGGAAATCAAAGAAGTTCAGCTTAATCCTGAAGATCCTGAAATCAAAGTGCTGGTAGGAACCAATATTCCTGAGGATATTGAGGAGCAGCTCGTGAACCTCTTAAAATCCAAAATCACAACGTTTGCATGGAAACATGAAGACATGACAGGTATATCTAAAGATATTATTACTCATAAACTTGGTATAGATGAATCTTTCAGGCCAATACATCAGAAAAGAAGGAAGTTCGCTCCTGAGAGAAACATCATAATCCAAGAAGAAGTTGACAGGCTGCTCAAGTCAAAAATGATTAGAGAAGTTAAATATCCTCGATGGCTGGCCAACGTGGTGGTAGTCCAGAAGAAAAACGGTAAATAGAGGGTATGTGTAGATTACACAGACCTAAACAAGGCTTGCCCGAAAGATCCATTCCCTCTGCCACACATCGATTCTATGGTGGACGCAACTGCCGGACATGAGATGCTAACTTTTATGGACGCATCTTCGGGCTTTCAACAAATTCAAATGGAACCATCAGATCAGGAGGATACGGCCTTCATGACACCCATAGGTATTTATTGTTATATTGCAATGCCTTTTGGTTTACGAAATGCAGGTGCCACATACCAGAGGCTAGTCAACATGATGTTTAAAGATAAACTGGGGGACACCATGGAGGTATATATAGATGATATGGTGGTAAAGTCGAAAAAAGCAAAGGACCATCCTAACGATCTTGAAGATGCTTTTAATATCTTGGACCAGTTCAACATGAAATTGAGTCCTTCCAAGTGCCATTTTGGAGTAAGAGCTGGCAAGTTCTTAGGCTTCATGGTTACTGAAAGAGGAATAGAGGCCAGCCCTGAACAGATCCAAGCAATCATAAATTTGAAATCTCCAACGAATGTCAAGGAAGTTCAAAGATTAACTGGAAGAGTGACAGCACTCAACAGATTCATATCAAGATCGTTCGAGAAGAACAAAGAATTCTATGACATATTGAAGAAGAACAAAAAGTTCGAATGGGGTGAGAAACATGAAGCAGCTCTGAGCTCCTTGAAAGAATATTTATCACCTGCTCCACTACTAATGCAACCGGTCAAGGGCGAACCACTATCTCTCTACCTAGCAGTTTCAGGCAGCTCAGTAAGTGCTGTGCTTGTAAAAGATCATGAGGGACAACAGCATCCGGACACTATGTAAGCAAAACATTATTAGACGTTGAAACCAGGAATTCTTATTTAGAAAAACTGATTTTAGCTCTTGTCATGGCTTCTCAAAAATTAAGACATTACTTTGAAACTCATGTTATTTATGTGAAAACTAACTATCCTATTAAGTGTGTCTTAAGAAAACCAGAGATGTCAGGAAGAATGGCGAAATGGGCAGTCAAATTAAGTGCCTATGACATCATATATGAGCCGAGAACAGCAATCAAGTCACAAGCCCTTGCTGACTTTGTGGCTGATTTCAGCAGCGACATACTGCCAGAAGTTGAACTAGAGGTCAAGCAGCTCGAAGAAGCTTCAGGAAGCTGGACCTTGTACACAGACGGAGCATCTAAAGTTAGAGGAACAGGATTGGGTGCGCTATTGAAATCGCCACAGGGGGACATTATCCCTCTATCTATCCATTGTGAATTCAAGGCTACTAATAATGAAGCCGAATATGAAGCTTTAATTGCAGGATTACAACTCGCTAAAGATATGGGTATCCAACACATTCAAGTTTTTATTGACTCCTTGTTATTGACTAACCAATTTAATGGATCTTATGCAGTGAAAGGCGAAAGGCTAACCAAATATCTAGACCTTGTAAAACAATTAGCATTATCTTGTGAAAATTGCAGCATATCACAGGTACCTAGAGAAGAAAACGCAGAAGCTGATGCTTTGGCAAATTTAGCATCATCTTTAAGGTTCCCAGAAGGTGTCAAGATTCCCATAACTCACATCCTGACCCCAGCAATAGAAGAACAGGAGGTCAATGACGTCACAGCAGATAAAGATCAGGAAATGATAAACTCTCAGGATCCTCAGGAATCCTGGACATACCCTATCAGGAGATTTATCCAGGAAGGAGAAATCCCCAAAAACGAGAACTCCAGACTTTTCCGAACAAAGGTAATCCCGTATTCAATAATAAATGGTATCTTATACAAGAAATCTTTTGCAGGACCATACTTGAGATGTCTCGAGCAGCCTGAAGCACTTGCAGTACTCCAGGATATTCATGAAGGTGATTGTGGCAATCACACTGGGGGCAGATCACTATTTTCCAAAGCATTGAGGACAGGATACTACTGGCCTACTATGAAGAAGGATGCAATGGCCTTTGTTCAGAAGTGTGATGCATGCCAGCGGCACGACAATATCCTCCATCAGCCTGCTGAGCCACTCCATTCAATATCATCTCCATGGCCGTTCATGAAATGGGGCATGGATATAGTTGGTAAGCTGCCTGTAGCACCTGGAGGAAAAGTCTTCATGTTGGCCATGACAGACTATTTTTCTAAGTGGATTGAAGCCGAAGCTTTTGTTCAAGTTAGAGAAAAGGAAGTGATTTCCTTCATTAAAAGGAATATTTTAACAAGATTTGGAATCCCTTCGGAAATAGTTTGTGACAACGGGTCTCAGTTTATTGGAAAAAGAATGACTAGTTTTTGTGAGGCATGGGGCATCAAGATGGTAACTTCAACTCCCATACATCCACAAGCTAATGGCCAAGCGAAATCGAGCAATAAGATTATCATCAATAATATTAAGAAGAAGCTAGGGGACAAGAAAGGGAAATGGGCTGAAGAGCTACCTCTCGTATTGTGGGCTGACAGAACGACCTCAAAGAATTCTACTGGTCGAACACCATTTTCCCTAGTGTTTGGCTCAGAAGCTGTAATACCCACTGAAATGGTGATGCCAACTGCCAGAACAAGCTGCCGGGATTTTGAAGCAAATAGGCAGGAACTTATTGAAGATCTTGAAACAATCGATGAAATCCGAGACCTCGCAAAATTCAGGATGGCAGCATACCAGCGAAGGATAGCCAAGTCTTACAACAGAAATCTCAGGATCAGAAGATTTTAAGTAGGAGATCTGGTACTCAGGAAAGCTTTTCAAAATACTACCAATCCAGCACATGGAAAACTTGCACCTAAATGGGAAGGTCCTTACCTAATAAACTCAGAAGCTGGAAAAGGAGCATACAGGCTAGCTACTATGAAAGGTCAGCTGCTCCCAAGAGCTTGGAATGCAATTCACTTAAAGTTATATTTTATGTAAGTGCTCTCCGGATCCTCTAAGCATATCTAAAGATCCTTGTGTAAACTCCAAAAACATCAGGTATGATTTTTATTCTTATTTCAATTTCATATTATTATCTTGTGAAATGATTACTGACTTAGGCATCGGAGGGGTGTTAGCCAAACTAACACCCACCCCTCACCAAGCCTTGAAGTATTTTGCAGATGTTCTAAGCACTTTGTCATAAGCTAGAGGCTGATCACCTCTTCTAAGTATAAAGCATTCTGAATGCAATCAAAGGTTTAGGAGGTTTTCACCTTCTCGTTCACTAATGGGAATCGCCAGGAGCGCAAGACCCTCGCCAGGAGCACACGGTGGTGGCCTATGGTTCAAGGTGGTGCGACCAGTCCATCTGAGGGTGGCTGATAATTTCATCACCGTTGGCCATAGAGTGCACTTCAAAATGAGTGGCAGACGTGTCATCTCGTAAAGGTTCTAAGGTTTTTGACATTTTCATGTCAACAAAGGTTTAGGCACATTCGTGTCTCTCAAGTTTTGGGCTTGACCCCAGTTGGCTTAGTCCCAAGTATTTTTTGAGCTCGACCTCAGTTTAACAAAGGTTTTTAATGTTTTCACATTAACTAAGGTTTAGGCGCTTTCGTGTCTCTCAAGTTTTGGGCTTGACCTCAGTTGGCTTAGACCCAAGATTTACAAGGCAATTCTTGCCTCAAAGGATTAAGATGGGCTTGACCCCTGTTTGGCTCATTCCCAAGTACCTGAGTTTTGTCCTCAGGATTTCACCAAATCTACCTAAAGGATCCTTGAGGATCTTCAAGGATCTATGACTGTCTCAACGAATGGAATTTTCTTGAACAGGTGACATTGGTATTACTTATGTTACGTATATTTATTACTAAGTATTGGCTAGCATCATGGTTTGTTAACATTGGCAAAGTTTTATAGACTTTTGAGTTTTTAAACTAAACTATGCTATTAAGCATCCTGTAGGATCCTCATTCAGATATTTTTCAGAATAACCAGAAATACGCACAACACACCATGATGATCAAAATACTACTAAGTCATATATATGCAGGAAATTAAAGGAGTTGACCCCAGGCTTCGTCTTGGAACCCAAGATCCCTCCACCTGAGGCCAACCATATTGTCTAAAGAGCTTGGACTTCGCCTTGAAACTCAAGGTCCCTCCATCCAAGCCCCCAAAAGTTAAAGTATTTTGTTTTTACCACAACCATTGTTTAAAAAGAACCACAAACAACCAAACCAAACAACCTAAAAAAGCGGGCTCCGACCTAGTCAAGATTGCCTTCATTGCCCAGCTTATCACCAGCAGCCTCCGCCTGCTCCACCTCCTTGCCCTTGCCCTTCTCACCAGCTTCCTTCTCGACCTCCGGCTCAACCTCCTTGTCAGCTTTTTTAGAAGCTTCCCCCCTCTCGGCCATCAGCTTTTTGAGACTCACCTCCCAATCCTTGACCGGCCTGCTCTCTGGAGTGAAGCCTTCAGCCTGCGCAGCAGTGGCCATCTCGATCATGCACTCAAGCACGCTGATGGCGGCTGAGGATTGAGCATTCTGTTCAGCCAGATTTAGGGCTTCAGCAGCTGCAGCATCTCTTTCTTTGAGCTGCTTCTCATAGTGGCGTGCATTGCTGGCTGCTGCCTTGCCCATCTTCTCAAGACGGAGCGTGGCCTGGTCAAGCTTAAGTTCGGAGGCCTCAAGCTTCTGCTCAGCTGCCTCCAGCTTCTGCTCAGCTGCTTCAAGCTTCTGCTCCATTGTCTCCAGTTTGCCTTCAAGATCAATTACCTCGTGGCTCAGCTTATCAATGCCCTGTACCAGAGCAGAACACGTCAGAATCAGCAAGGGAAGTATTATAACTACAACTTTAACATACTTCTCTATTATTAAATTATACTTACAATGTTCACCACAGCTTGCAGTGAGAGCAGCTTGTTGGCAGCTGCGACAGGAGGAAGATCATCAAAACTATCCACATTGATAGTGGAGTCTGGAGCCTTACGCTTCTTGGCAGAAGAGGTCTTGGATCGAGTGCTGGGGGCCCGGAACTTAGGGGATGAAACGTCTGTGGGAGCCTTGCTGCTGGTTTCCTCAGTCTTCTCTTTCTTGGCTATGAGCAGTTTGAGATCCTTGAAGGAGAAGTTGGAAGCTGAACCTGGAGCTTCATCATAAACAGAAAGGGATCAGTTTCCAGAAATAGCAAGGTGTAATTTAAATCAAAGAGAAAACAAGTTCCTACAAGTACCTGTAGACATGGTTCCCGAGGGGCTGAGAGGTTGCTGGGAGATACTTCTAGCACTTGAAACGTCTTCGGGTTGACAGCTTCATTCTGCCACTGGGATGCTGTAGAGATCCTTGAGCTTCTTGGAGGATTAACGGGTTGGCTTGATCAGAGCTTCAAACTTGGGCGCTGTAAAGACAAGAAGGCAAGCATATCAATTAAGTAAAATTGAGGAGCATATGGAATCAAAATATTACAAAAACTCTTCCTACCCTTGACAACCCATTGGGTAGGAAGGTTCTCGCAACCAACAAGGCTACTCCTTTTGACAAAGAAGAATTGACGCTTCCAATCATGGTCATTGTGAGAAACCCTAGGGATCATCTAGGCTTCTCCGGTTCTGATTTTCAAGACAAATCTACTGTTGCCATGAGTGGCTAATCGGTACACCTTGCAGATTTCGGCAACTCCAATGTTTAAGTTGCGGGTCTGGTTCAAATGATGGAGAGAAAGAAGGATTCGCCACACTATGGGCATTACTTGCGAATAGGCAAGGTTGGTGACTGAGAAGAAGTCGGTGACCAAATCCGGAAAAGGGAATGTCATTCCGAGCAGAAAAGGGTAGTAAAGAAAACAAACCCAGTCGTCGACGATGTGGTCGGCTTTCAAAGAAGGGTCGAATGGACGAAATTCAGCTTCGGCAGGGAAGCTCGAAGATCGCTGCAACATTGCGATCTTTCGATCATCAAAGTTGCAGGTCTCCTCCTCCGTTGCCGGAAGGAGTCCCTGGTCGGTGAAGTCGTCGGCCACTTCGTCGGAGACGGTGGCCGAAGATCAGAGCAGTTTCTTTCCCATGATCAGCGAAGACGAAGAAAAAGAGAAAGAGTACTAACCTGTGGAAGATGGGAGATGCTCTAGGGTTTCGCCGAAAGAAAAAGCTGTGCGAAATTATGTGGCCGAAGAGGAGTTATAAAGAAAAATTAAGCGAAAATGTTGCTTGGAAGTTGAGCGGATTAAATTTCTGCTTTATCATCATTATACTTCGGATAAGAGTACAAGTGTTTCAAATTTTCGACAGCTGGCTTACATGCGCCAACCGCCAAAAATTTGGGGGCAATTGTTGGTACTAGAATTCAGGAGATACTGAGCAGCTCGGATCAGCTCACAAGCACTTCACTGTAAGGATCCTGATTTACATTTATTTACTAACAATTGTCTTTCCCTTTTTTGTTTGTTCGCAGGTTGACTCCAGTATTAATCACATGTCCTAAAGACTCGGTCAAGCTAACAGAAACGTGGACCAAATGGACCTCAACGGCTATATGGAAGACGTGGACTTAGTTGCTACTTTTTAGGATAGGTTGTTGAAATATAATCATTATTTAAACCGAGCTCTAGGTTTGCACACACACACCTTTTTTCAGCAATCGCAACTCTTTGCAACACTTAGAATACGAAGCTCGTTTCATTTGTACTAAAGACATTCATTATATAAAAGTTTTAGGAGGCAGGTACTTTGAACCGGCCCCCGAGGTTTTTTGCTAGGCTCCTTGAGGATACTCAAGGATTTCTGGATTTTCCCTCGTTACATCCTCGTGTCAATACTCGAACTTACATTTTTCTTGCTAATTTCATCAAACACTCTACCTCACTTACAAAGTTTGATCAACTAATTGCTTAGGCAGTTTTTGACCAAAACATTATTATTATTATTATTATTATTATTATTATTATTATTATTATTATTATTATGATTATTATGATTATTATTATTATTATTATTATTATTATTATTATTATTATTATTATTATTATTATTATTATTATTATTATTACTATTATTATTATTACTATTATTATTATTACTATTATTATTATTAATACTATTATTATTACTATAACTATTATTATTATTACTATTATTATTATTATTATTATTATTATTATAATTACTATTACTATTATTATTACTATTACTATTATTATTACTATTACTATTATTTATTATTATTATTACTACTATTATTATTACTACTACTACTACAAACAATCACAAACAAATCAAAGAAGTTGAGTACATTAGTTGAGTAGAAATTACAAACGATCACATGAATTGACTTTATATTAATTAATCTCAACATAGCCAACTGATTTTTTTCCCTTAATGTGTTTGGCATAAGCGGCTAGACGTTCTTGATATACATCCTCCCATTCTCCAGCTTCATCGCTACGGTTTCGTCGCCATAAAGGAACCGGTGTCGGCATGGGATAGTCTCCTTGTAAAATCACCCGGACAAAATGACTTTGGTTATTAACGTGTGCTAAGCATATGACGCGAGGAGTACCAACGGTTCTCGGGCCATCTACGGACCCTTGATTTGAAAGGAGAATGACAATCGAACGGTACCTTAAGGCGACAAGCATGCCCGTGTATGGCATGAGCATCCAATGCTCAGGCGGTGCGAATCCGAGTCCCTTCCAATTAATTGATTCATGTACGTGCTTATACGCATCATGCGAGTCGAAAACCGTTTCCCACATTTGCCTTTTCGATTCTAGCTCATCTAGTAGTTCCATCCGAAGCCAGTTCCATTGATCTTGATAAAGGTCCAAACCCTCGACTACCGCATGAAAACCACAGTTACCGTCGGGCCGGACGTCGTGTATACTTTTGATGAAGGGTAGAAACAAAGGGGAATCTCCGGATCATATAGTTTATGGGTGTTATAACTTATGTCGGGATCTTTCTCTATTTCTTTCCCTTTGCGAGATTTTGAATGACTTGTTTGCATTTTCGACGCGTCTGGCTTTGCGAAATCCAGATCCACCGTACTCTGATGGGACCCCGTGTATGAAAATTGTCTGGACAAGTTAGGTGTACTCTTTCGTGGGCCAGCGTATGAACGTTGTCTGGACAGGTCCGGTGTACTCTTTTGTGGACCAGTATAGGAACTATGTCTAGGCAAGTCCCGGGTCCCTTCTTCTTGGGCCTTAGTAGATGGACGCCCATGGTTATTCGTTTTAACGACTGGTTCTCTCTTGCTAGAACTGCTTGGTTTGAAGAGCGCCACTAACTTCGAGAATATATTTTTCTTGACATGTTCTGGTTTTGACATGAAGGTCTTTTTCATCTCTTCAAACCCTGCCTCATAGTTAACAGGCTCACATTCATCTATATATGCTGGCGTTCGGTTGTCAAGCTTTATCCAGAAAATGTCAATTTCACTTAACGGGATTCTGTAACCTGTGTCAAAACAGACAGTTGATTAGCAGTTTCCGTGGCATTTTGAGAACCAGATAGGTAGTAAACCACTCACCTATCTCCAAGTCTTTTTCCAGACGACACGCATGGAAGGCCAGAACCGGTAAAAAGCTGATGGTCACACGCAACATTTTCTTCCCGAATCTTTCGCATCTTGTCCATCTCCTTCAATATCATATCCAGACATGTGTGAGAAACTTTACCGCGTATGTTCTGAAACATTGGTAGCATGTGATGACGCATTGTTATTATCATGCTATCCTCGAATCTTTTCTTCAACTCCTCAATCTGGCCTTCTATAACTTTTTCAACAAACAATACGAGTTGTTCCAGTGTGGAGTTGGTGGACCTCAGATGTCTCTTCAAAGCTGCGTGTTGGCTCTCCACTCTGTTTGTCGTATGCTAACCGAAATTACGCTCCATCAGTCCACGCTGACACGAACATATGCCTATGCTTCTCCAACCATATATCATCCAGATATTTCATTACATCTGCAAAATAATGAAAATACTTATGATAGATATGTAAATATGTATACTTATACTACTTATTCGTTCAAGGGAACCTACTCATTCGTTTTTGAGCAACAAGTCGTATGAAGATTTGGTTGCGGTTATACTCGTACAACTCCGGGGTTGCAGAATTACACAAACGGTTCCATGCTTTCTTAAAATCGTCCCAACTATACACTCTGTCATTGCCAAAAGATGGCCTGCAATGTTTCTTGATATTCTGGTATATATGCCACCTACATAGCTGATGAGAAGCACCCGGAAATACCTTGGTACATGCATTAACAAGCGAAATATCTCTGTCTGTTATTATAACCCTTGGCTCATAACAACCTATCAATATTTCTTTTAGCCTCTGTAAGACCCACACAAAGTTGTCCTCGCGTTCGTATGTAACAAACGCATGTGCAATGAGAAACGATTGGCTTGTCGAGGTCACGCCAACCATTTGAACGAACGGGAGTTTGTACACGTTCGTTTTGTAGGTTGCGTCAATCATTAACACGTGTGGGAACGCACGCCATGTGTCGTAGGATTTAGGGTTAATGAAGAATATCTCATGGGTGATATTGGTCTTGGGATCTTCGCGAGTATGAAAAACATAGTTCATCTCCCGCAACATGTTCTCCAGAGCTTCCATCGGGGTGCTCCCATTCTCTTTCTACTCTTAATTTTATCTTGACCATTATATATGTCTTTTAGGATAGATACGTTGCCTGGAAATTGCTTCTTTAGGGTAGACAATATGTTACGGGGCGGCATGTTTTGCTCTGTAAGCTCTTCAACCAAGCGGAATTCATCAGTAGTTAATCTCCTCACAAATGAATGGCCCTGCAAGTACCTTGCTGGAGAATGATTATGTCTTGGAAAGGTTTGATCCAACTGAAAAGACCTAGAACGTTGGTCGTACAACACCGTCAACTTGAAGGGACAGTTTATCTTTTTGCTACCAGATGTTCGAAGTGTAGCGGTTGATACGAATTTTCCACTACGATTACACCTGAACAATACCTTATTCTTATGATCAGATTTTTTATTCTTATTACTCCGCCCCGTGACAATGGCGTATCTGTTGTCACGTCCTACTTTCATAACCCAGGCTGCCAGCTCGTCATAATGCCTGAAAACCTACAATAATGGTACAAAAATACTTAGACGGTATAAACAAGAGTACCTGTTTTCTAAATTTAGTTCACTTTCTTACCTGTTCAGTACTATAATCCACATCCGGTGGGCGGATATAATCACCAGAATCCAGGGGGTCTGCTAAATCACTATGTTTGGAGACGCGTTCCTGATTGGTTGGTGCGGGTGATAATGGTTCAACAACATGATTTGTTGAAGATCCAAGAACGACGTGATAATCAGAACCCACGTGAGGGTCCCATGAACAATGTGGTCCCTGGCCATACGAATACTGCTCGTTTGATTGCGGTTGAGGGACATAATCAGAACCGACGTTAGGGAGCCATGAAGATTGTGATGCCTGGTTGGATTGAGGTTGACTCCAGTCCGATGATTGTGAACCGTAGACGTCCTAAAAGGGTAAAATTGTCATGGATAAAAATTTATCAAAAGAAGGATATATATGATATTTTAAGTTTAAAAGGATATATATGAACTTATCTCAATACAATTCACTAAATGTCTCACTTGGTTCAAATCAAACAAATGCTCCTTAATTTCTGGAACCGGCTTGTTAGATGATTGAAAGCCATCATACTGCTCAAGAAACACAAAACATTACTATTTTAAGATAAATAAATAAATAAAATAGTTGAAGAAACTAAATAGTTACCCGGTTTGATTCTGGAATCCACATCGGGTTAGAAGAAGAATCGTCAATAAAATCTTCACCGAAAATGAAGTCATAATAAGACATTTTAACTGCTAATATTTTTTTTACAAGTTAGACATAGATGATACAACTAGAAATAATTCGCATTCATACGAATGAATAGTGCAAAAAAAAATCAATGAACACTCATCTATTTATAGACCTCAAAATGAGGCATATATACCTAGATGGGGCATTTAACAAAAATGACAAAAAAGAGTCAAAACATGGCATCTAGGGAAAAGTGCGGCATTTCAAGGCATATTTCGTACAACTAGTCAACCGAACCAGTTAGCTTTAAGGTACGCGCGTGTCTGCAACTAAAACGCCCCGTTTTCTCCTATATGCGGCGTTTTGGCATTTTGTCTTTTCTCAAAACGCCCCATTTAGTCATATACGCGGCATATTGATTGGTGCAAATAGAAAATAGGTGGTACGGATAGTAGGACCCTTTATTAATCAGGTTGTTTGTCACTTTATTATCTTTTATTGTATATTAATTATGAACACAAGACAGTCACACACAAATCCTAGGTAATTAATATGCGCAGTCTATCAAGCTTAATCATTCCCTACCACATATTTTCACATACCCGTATCTAGAGTTTTGAATCTTTTCTCGAGACTTGGTTGAGAAGAGAAAGAACAAATCATCAAGAGATATGGATAATATACAAAGACTTGTACGATTTCAACTCAGAGGCATTTTTCAGCAGGTGGTAACCTTTCATCAAACACATAAGCCTAGTATCAAAGTAAGGGCTAAACGGTTTTGGACACTAGAGGGTCTCTTTTGCTGTGCACATTGGCATCTTTTGGGTGTAAATTATATACAGCGATCTGCAAGCATTTATATACAGGCTAACCACGTCTTTGCTCACGCAAAACAGAGGAAAGTCTAATTAACACGTCAATACAGTCTACACCATGTCTTTGCTTACGCAAAACAGAGGTGAGACTGACTAACGGCTTTGACATCCCTAGGTATTTGCTCACACAAAACAGAGGGGACGTCGACTTTTTGAGATTTTCGATTCAACACTTTGGAGTGCGGCGTGTGTATCGAGAATAATTTTGCAGTCAAATAGAACATGCAACTAACCTAAGTGTGTGTTTCCCGTCCAATGACATACTTTATCTTTAAATGTTGTGACCCATACCTTTGTTTTTGGAATTGAGCCTACCGAGCACATCACCTTGGAGCATGTCTTTCACTTCAGCCTTACGCGTGCCAGTCATTCTCAGATCGAAAGATTATTTCACTTCCTTCCTTCTCAAACAAACAAAAAAAGATTAAAATTTAAAATGCACATTTTTGAGGGGTCAATTTTTTCAACTTTTCTTTTATCTTTTCTATTCTTCCCCTTGCTTTTTAATTTTTAATAACAATACACTCCTTTTCTTTTCCTTTATTTTTTTTTAATTTTTTTTATGAACACACTGACAAATCACAAAATATCTACTAAAGATGGCCAAGCTAACCTTCAAGATTTTTTATTTTTTTTAAATATTTCAGAACATGGTTTTTGTCTTATGCAGAATGATACCTCACAGTATTTTTTAGTCAAGAAACAACCAATCCGTACAGTACCTTGTTGATTTGTTAGAGTTACCTCTCACCAGAAGAACATCCCTACTATTGAGAATTTGCATGCCATGTAATGGAGAGATGCTTTCTATCATGTGCCTAGAACAATCACCATCACAGATAAACAAGGTTAATTAAAGTCCTCCTTGACTGTTCCTGCATAATGTGAGAGACAGTTAGCCATAGGTACCCAGGCCATTGTGGTTCGGGTATTCCTGAAGCGTCAATAAGTAAAACTTCTTTTAAAAACATTCCCTTTGAGAAATCAGGAATTTGATCTGCAGCTGTCTTTGATATTGGTTTCCAAATTCTAGGTGATTTGAAAGTTGCTTTAGTCACCTTTGAAGTAGTGACTTTAGGTATTTCAACCTGTTTCTTTTTTAAAATCATGTTTTAAAACAGTTTAGTTGCCTTTGGAGTGACAACCTATAGGCTTTTCAACCTTTTGATGTTTTGATCTGTTCACATTTTTATGAAAATTGTCATAATTTGGAAAAACCCGTTTTTGATTTAAGAGCTTTTTGTGCTCTTTGGCAGCTCCCCATTTTTCATCAGATGGTTTAACCTTAGGATTAACAGTCTTCATTTCTTTTGGTGGTTACACCTTCATCAGCTTAGACTTTATTGAAACCTGAGATGAAACCTTATGACTCAGTGGGTAATAAGGTTCAAAAGGACGATTCAAGCAGTTTCTAGCAATGTGACCAGGAACTCCACAGTTAAAGCAAGTCTGCTTCTTTAGGTAGAAGTCAGAAGTGTGGCCATTTGAGCTGTATGGCTTTGATGGAAAGGCATTGTGATTCGGTTGCATGTTCGGAAAGACTCCAGGTCGCAAGTTGTTTGATCTTTCTGACCTTGATGCATTTCCGTTGAATCTTTTCTGGGTTGTGGAAAACTGGGCAGAACAAGGCATTTGAACTTTTGGGCCCTCTGGGCTCTTTGAGAAAGTTGTGTTGTCAGTGCATGAGCCCACTGATGAGATTGGAGGCTTGTTTTTTATTTTAGGCCTTTCAATCTTGATTGGAACAGACGTTGGAGGCTGTTATGGGTCAAATTCCAAGCACCCGGCCGAGAAGCTTGATCATGCAGGAATCCAGGAATCCCAAGGATTCTCGACAGGTTACGTTATTTGTTATTTATTTAAATATCCTTTATTTGCTAATAGCCACGTGATTACTTTCAACGGCAGGTAAGCAAGGTTTAACCTTCCTAAGGAATCGGTCAATTAGCGCTGACGTGGCATTAACGAACGTGGACTGAGTGGTGAACTTCCTCAAACGGCTAATGGACGTGGTCAAGAGGATCCCTGATTTCTCGGATAATTAGTTATTTCTGTTTGTAGCTATAAATGGGACATGATCGAATTAGGAAACATAACACAACACACGACACTCTGAATATTGTAACACTTAGCCTTCGATCATCGTCTCCACCACTGTAATCGAATTCTTACTTTATAAAAGCTTTAGGTAGCAGGCGCTTTGAGCCGGCTCCCGAGGTTTTTACTGGGATTCTCAGAGGCAACTCTCAGGATTCCGGGTTTCCCTCGTATATCATCGTGTCATTTGCATTACTTTTTCTTTACCTTTGAACCAGACTTCTTGGCACCTCACCCCACATTCTAAGTTTGGAATACGAGATTGCCTCGTGCAATTTTTGACCAAAACAGTTTGGCGCCCACCGTGGGGCAAAACGGTGCAAAACTTCATTTACTCTATCATATCCTACGTTTTCGATCGCTACAATGTCGTCCCAGATGAGAACTTCATCAGTATCCGCGGGATCTTCGGGCATAAGCAAGATCAACACGATGTCCTCCTCTGAAAACCAGCCGAGGGACACTGGAGTGTTCATGCCAGCAGTTAGCGCGTCACTTCCTCCCATCCCAAGGAGAGATGTAGCGAAACAGAAAGGACCGCAAATTCCTGTTTTCTCGGGATCTCAGGGTGAGCGTATTGATCCTGTTATTACTAACCATGATATTTTTGCTTTGATTCAACAGATGAAATCTCAAGCGGAGCAGCAGGAAAGAACCACTAAACAAGTGATGAAAGAGCTTGAGGAGCTTAAGAAATCTAGAAGCTCGGTCGATGAAGAAAGCCCTTTATATCCCAGGAATCTTGATTTTGGTGTGTCGGGATCCCTGGCCAAAGATCGTCTCAAAACAAGGGCATCAACTGCCGCCAATAAAGGCTCCTCGGCAACTTTCACAACGTGCCCTCCAATCGTCAGTCATCAGAAGCAGGTGTCTGGGATCCCGGAAAGCTATTATCAGGAATCCTCGAAGTCGCGTGATTACGATTTCTGGGAATCCCAACCAATGGGGGACCGGGAGTATTCTGCTTCTCAGCCTCGTCCCAAGGCTAAGGAGCCCAAATGATACCGCTATACTGATCCGTTCGTCATCTCAGACGCCGGTCCTGCAAGACCCTCAGAAGTCCACCAAGGAGATTTCATCCCTATGCAGAATCCTGAAACAACCGAGATTCCAGTATTCAGAAACTCACGACAAGAGCTCAGTCCCAGAACCAGGGACACATATGCAGGGAGAATTCCTAACCCTAGTTATAATCTGCCTAACACAACTATGATGCAGGATACAGGGATTTCACCTCAACTTGCCAGGGAACTCCAGAAACTCAAAGAGATGATAGCTAGTGTCCCGGGAATCATCAAGCCCATTCCTGAAGTCCCTCTAGAGAGTCACAGGATATCAAGGTTTACGCGGCCCATATGTGATGTGGAGATTCCGAAGCGTTTCCAGACCCCTAGCATGAAATTATACGATGGAACGACGGATCCCGAAGAGCATGTGGCTCACTATAGAGAGAGGATGGAAATCAACCCAATCCCCGCTGATATCAAGGAAGCCTGTCTTTGCAAAGGCTTTGGTTCAAATTTGACAGGACCAGCCATGAAATGGCTACTGAGTATTCCTCCCAATACTATAACTTCGTTTTCTCATTTAGTTAATTTATTTAATAATCAGTTTTCTTGCAGCAGAACTTTTGAGAAACTCACAGGTGATCTTTACCGAGTGGTCCAGAAGCCATCAGAACCCCTCAGGGATTATATATCCAGATTTGGCCGGGAATCCCTTGAGATTCCAAATTTGGACATGGCGGCTGCTGTGGAAGCGTTCAAAATGGGACTCTCTAAGGATTCCCGATTTTATGACGATTTGGTTATGACCCCATGCAGGAACCTCGATGAAGTAAGAAGTCGGGCTCTGAGGTTCATTCGCCTAGAGGATGACAAGATAATTCATCAAAGAGAAGAAGCTGCGAGGAATGATCGAAATTCCAGGAAGTCTGAATCTTCCGGGAAATATTATAACTCCAAACCGTACTCTCGAGGAGATAATCAAAGGATCAATGCTGTAGACGAAGAAGAGGACAATGAAGAATATCCTAAAATTTCTGAATATTGTTTCTCTTGTGATATTGCCGGTCTAATGTGTGCTATGCAGGACTTAGGAGAAAAGGCAAGATGGCCCAAGAAAGGTGACAAACAGGGATCCTGGAAGGACAAATCTAAATGGTGTGCCTTCCATGAGGATTTCGGGCATTTCACCGATGAATGCATTGCACTCAGGAAAGAGATTGGGTATTTTTTGAGCAAGGGGCATCTCAAAGAACTTCTCGGCAGGAAGAAGAGCCGAACTCAGGAACCCGAGAAGTCCCAACAGCGAGCAGCTTCTCCGCCTCCGGATGCTCAAATTATTCATTTCATATCAGGAGGCTCAGACATATGTGGAACCTCTTACTCGTCTGCAAGGAAGCATGTTAAACAGTCGAAGAATGAGAAGAATGAGAAGCCTACGAAGACTTCACGTTTAACTGAAGAAAAGCTTATCTCGTTTGACGAGTCCGACAGAAGCGACATCCAGGATCCCCATCATGATAGTTTAGTCATTACTTTACATATTGCTAACTGCGTTGTACGCAGGATTCTGGTGGATAACGGAAGCTCAGTAAATATCATTCATCTGGAAGCATTGAAAAAGATGAACATACCAGAAGGCGACATAATTCCAAGATCCTCAGTCCTTGTTGGATTCAGTGGAGAAACCAAGAATACGATTGGGGATATCCGGCTTCCTATTTATATCGAAGGGATAAACTGTGTTCAAAAATTTTGTGTTATTGACTCACTCTCTTGTTGCAATGTTATTTTAGGTAGGCCCTGGATTCATGAAATGAAAGCTGTACCATCAACCTACCACCAGTGCATCAAATTCCCAACATCCTGGGGAGTTGTTCGGATAGAGAGCGACCAACAAGAAGCCAAGAACTGCTATCTCACTTCAATGAGAAAAGCAGCTAAGCTTAACTCGGCATAGCAATAAAAGAAACTGGCACTTCAACTTCAGGAAGAAAAAGAATTAGATGTGAAGGAAGTTCAGATTGATCCTGAGGATCCTGAAGTGAAGGTGCTAGTAGGAACCGATATTCCCAGGGATACCGAACAAGAATTGATCCGGCTTCTCACCAACAGAAGGGCAACCTTTGCATGGAAACATGAAGATATGACAGGTATTCCTACTAACCTTATAACCCATAAACTTGGTTTGGATCCTACTTTCAGGCCAATCCAGCAGAAAAGAAGGAAGTTCGCTCCAGAAACCAACACTATCATACAAGAAGAGGTTAACAAGCTTCTCAAGACAAAAATGATTCGGGAAGTCAAGTATCCTAAATGGCTAGCAAACGTGGTCGTGGTACAGAAGAAGAATGGGAAGTGGAGAGTCTGCGTGGATTACACTGATCTAAACAAGGCTTGTCCCAAGGATCCTTTCCCATTGCCACATATCGATGCTATGGTGGATGCTACCGCAGGACACGAGATGCTCACCTTTATGGACGCCTCATCAGGATTCCAGCAAATTCAGATGGAACCTTGTGATCAGGAGCACACCGCCTTCATGACCCCAACAGGTATCTATTGTTATACTGCGATGCCTTTTGGACTTCGAAATGCAGGTGCCACCTATCAGAGACTTGTAAACATGATGTTCAAAGACCAACTGGGAGACACTATGGAAGTCTATATCGATGACATGGTAGTGAAATCCAAGAAAACAGAAGATCACCCTAGGGATCTCCAAACGGCATTTGAAATCCTGGATCATTACAACATGAAGCTGAATCCTTCTAAGTGTCACTTTGGGGTCAGAGCTGGAAAGTTCTTGGGTTATATGGTAACGGAAAGAGGAATTGAAGCCAGTCCTGAGCAAATTAAAGCCATTCTAAATCTGAAATCTCCTACAACAATTAAGGATGTTCAGAAATTGACCGGAAGAATAGCAGCTTTGAACAGATTCATATCCAGATCCTCAGAAAAAAGTAAAGATTTTTATGAGATTCTGAGAAAAAATAAAAGGTTCGAGTGGAATGAAAAGCATGAGGAAGCTCTCAAGTCGTTAAAGGAATATCTCTCATCGGCTCCTCTATTGATGAAGCCAATAGATGGGGAGCCTCTAACCCTGTACTTAGCAGTCTCAGGAAGCTCAGTCAGTGCAGTCCTCGTCAAAGATCATGAAGGGCAGCAACACCCTGTGTACTATGTAAGTAAAACACTGCTTGATGCAGAATCCAGGTATTCCTATCTTGAGAAACTTATTTTAGCTTTAATCATGGCATCCACTAAATTAAGACATTATTTTGAGACTCATACTATTATTGTAAGAACTAACTATCCTATTAAGGCAGTGCTCAGGAAGCCTGAGATGTCTGGCAGGTTAGCGAAATGGGCAGTCAAACTCAGTGCTTATGACATACAATACGAGCCCAGAACGGCTATCAAGTCACAGGCCTTAGCTGATTTTGTAGCAGATTTCAGCAGTGACATCCTCCCGGAAGCCGATGAGGAAGTCAGGAAGCTTGATGAACTTGAGGAGCCTTGGATCCTATATACGGATGGGGCTTCCAATGTCAGAGGCACGGGCCTCGGAATCCTACTAAAATCACCCCAGGGAGACATCTTACCCTCGTCTATTTCTTGTGAATTCCAGGCTACTAACAACGAAGCCGAGTATGAGGCGCTTATTGCAGGTTTACAGATTGCTAGGGGCATGGGAATCAGGTGTATACAAGTCTATGTTGATTCCTTATTACTTGCTAACCATTTCAATGGATCTTATGCAGCCAAAGGAGAGAAACTTTCGAAGTATCTTGATGTTGTAAAAGATTTGTCTTTAAAATTTGAAACTTTCAATATAGTTCAGGTTCTAAGGGAGGAGAACTCGGAAGCCGATGCCTTGGCTAACTTGGCCTCATCTCTCAAAATTCCAGAGGATGTCAAGATCCCAATCACTCATGTTTTGACTCCAGCTATTTCGGCTCAAGAATCCAATAAGGTGGACTGCGAGGATTCTATGGAAATTCAGGATCCTGAGAAGGTCTTGGAATCCTGGACCTCCCCTATTATAAAGTATATTCAAAGTGGGGAAATTCCTAAAAACGAGAATCCCAGAGCCTTCCGCACGAAGGTAATTCCTTACATTATTTTAAATAATACTCTATATAGAAAGTCTCTTGCAGGTCCTTACTTAAGGTGTCTTGAGAAACCTGAGGCGCTCCAAGTAGTTCAAGATATCCATGCGGGAGATTGTGGAAATCATACCGGTGGAAGAGCATTGTTTTCCAAGATCCTCAGAACTGGTTATTACTGGCCAACTATGAAAAAGGATGCTATGGACTTCTCACAAAAGTGCGATGCATGCCAAAGACATAGCAATATTCTCCATCAACCAGCTGAGCCGTTGCACCCCATTGTCTCACCTTGGCCGTTTATGAAGTGGGGGATGGATATAGTTGGGAAGCTGCCCAAGGCACCCGGAGGAAAAGTCTTTATGCTTGCAATGACCGACTACTTTTCCAAATGAATATCCTGACAAGGTTTGGGATCCCAGCAGAAATTGTATGTGATAATGGCTCCCAGTTTATTGGCAAGAGGACTACGAGCTTCTGTGAGAGTTGGGGGATAAAGATGATCACTTCAACACCAGTACATCCTCAAGCCAACGGTCAAGCGGAATCCAGCAACAAAATCATCATCAATAACTTGAAAAAGAAATTGGGTTCCAAGAAAGGAAGATGGGCTGAAGAACTTCCATTTGTTCTTTGGGCAGATAGGACGACTTCCAAGAATGCAACTGGCCAAACGCCTTTTTCCTTGGTATTTGGGGCAAAAGCCGTCATCCCTACTGAAATGGTGATTCCTACAGCAAGAGTTACGCTCCAGGATTCCCAGAATAACTCTGAGAATCTACTTCAGGATCTTGAAACGGTAGAAGAACTCAGGGATCTTGCCAAAGTCAGAATGGCGTCATACCAGCAAAGGATAGTAAGGTCATATAATAAGAATATCAGGCTCAGGCGATTTCAGGTTGGAGACTTGGTATTGAGGAAAGCATTTCAGAATACGACCAATCCGGCTGATGGGAAGTTGGCGCCCAAATGGGAAGGACCCTATCTAGTGGAATCCGAAGAAGGAAAAGGGGCATATAGACTAATGAACTTAGAAGGAGACTTATTACCGAGAGCTTGGAATGCTATCCATCTGAAAGCCTATTTTATGTAGGGATCCTATCAGGATTCTCACCCGGATTTTCACCCAGTCAGCAATCCAGGTAAGTATACTAATCCAATTTCAATTCGCTTTATCAATTTCTTTTTAACCATTACTAACTTAAGCATCGGAGTGGTGTCAGCAAGGCTGACACCCACCCTTCACCAAGCATTCAAGTGTTTTGCAGAAGGTTGGAAGTTATACAACAGTTTTTTGGGTTTATCCCCAGTCAGAGGCTGGCCACCTCTTCTCTGTTTAAGATGTCCAGCACATCTTCTAAGGTTTAAAGGTATTCACCTTTCTCAAGTTTGGGTAAACGCCTGTGACGCACGACCCTCGCCTGGAGCGCAAGTAATCCCTCAGGTTGCTCAAGGTGGCCGGACCAGTCCATTCTTAAGGGTGGCTGATAATCTTGTCACTGGAGGCTTCTGAGTGGATTCCTAAGGTTTTTAACGCTTACGTGTTAACGATTGGTTTGGCATTTTCATGTCACTAAGTGGGATTAACCCCAGTTTCCTAACAATTGGTTTGACATTTTCATGTCACTAAGATGGGTTTTACCCCAGTTTCTTCGGGCTCGTCCCCAGCTTGTTTGGGTTTAACCCCAGTATCTTCGGGCTTGTCCCCAGTGTTATCGGGAATAACCCCAGTTTCTTTGGGCTTGTCCCCAGTGTTTAACTTGAAATTTAAAACCTATTGGATCCCAGTCGGGAGAAGATTAAAAACGCGAGTAATTTTGACTTATTATTCGAAGTCCTTTTTAACAGGTTTGGGAATCCTAAGGAATTGGGAATCCTGATCAGAAAGAAAGGAGAATTGAAGGGCCTTATCTTTCAACATACTTTATGCTTTGGGTCCTACAAAATCTGAACATGCGACATTCTTTTATGAGTAAAAGGTTTGTTTTGGATCCATTAAGGTAGTGGATTCAAGAAAGATTCTTTTATACTTTAATATTCTATTTGTGGAACCCAAGCATATACTTTATTCAAGTCAATGAAAAAACTATTTTTGCAAATAAAACGACAAGTGTTGGTCAAACCTACCATACCATTCATAATATTTAAGCAAAATAAAGGGATAAAGCATCCCAGGTTTCGTCCTGAAAACTTCAGGATCCCTCCACCTGGGAGGCTCGATTGTCTGGGTTCTAAGATTCCGGATTTCGTCTTGAAAAGTTCAAGATCCCTCCACCCGGAATCCTATCATTGTTAATTGTTGTTAAGTGTGCAGGAAACATAAAGAAACATTGTTTGAAACATCAAAACATCAACAAAAAACGGAAAAAAGAGAAATTTCCGGGAAGAAGGATTACTGACCTGAATGCCGGAGAGAGCTTTTCTCTAGGGTTTTTCGGGAAGATGGTGAGTAAACGAGAAAATAAATGGTGTATTTAAGGCAGCGAGGTGTGACGGAAATCTCGTATGGGGGAGAGTGTAAGCCGTCAAATCAAAAAGGGTATCTTAGATCTCGGCCGTCCACGTGGGCATGCAGATTATTTTGAAATGATTTGAATTTCACAGCTGTTATCCTTTATCGAACACCCGCGAAATTCAGGGGCAATTGTTATGGGTCAAATTCCAAGCACCCGGCCGAGAAGCTTGATCATGCAGGAATCCGGGAATCCCAAGGATTCTCGACAGGTTACGTTATTTGTTATTTATTTAAATATCCTTTACTTGCTAATAGCCACGTGATTAATTTCAACGGCAGGTAAGCAAGGTTTAACCTTCCTAAGGAATCGGTCAATTAGCGCTAACGTGGCATTAACGAACGTGGACTGAGTGGTGAACTTCCTCAAACGGCTAATGGACGTGGTCAAGAGGATCCCTGATTTCTCGGATAATTAGTTATTTCTGTTTGTAGCTATAAATGGGACATGATCGAATTAGGAAACATAACACAACACACGACACTCTGAATATTGTAACACTTAGCCTTCGATCATCGTCTCCACCACTGTAATCGAATTCTTACTTTATAAAAGCTTTAGGTAGCAGGCGCTTTGAGCCGGCTCCCGAGGTTTTTACTGGGATTCTCAGAGGCAACTCTCAGGATTCCGGGTTTCCCTCGTATATCATCGTGTCATTTGCATTACTTTTTCTTTACCTTTGAACCAGACTTCTTGGCACCTCACCCCACATTCTAAGTTTGGAATACGAGATTGCCTCGTGCAATTTTTGACCAAAACAGAGGCTTGATGACGATCTTAGGCCTTATACTCTTAATGTTAGATGATAAACCACCATCATGACCCAAGCCTTTGAACTTAGTGGTGAATGAGGGTCGCTCTTGTCCTTCAATCGGAATGAACATAGACCATGTTGTCATGAATATCTTACCATTGGGCCTTGTAGTCATCACCACTCATTCCCGCTTTACCTCATCCACAACTTTGGAATAAGGAGTCTCGATCTTTGGATAAGGAAGCAACTTCTCTTCATCAGCTTTCTTCACTTCACTGGAGCTTGAACCTACACACTCTGTAATGATATTAGTGTTATTCACACAATTTGACTGAGTTGCTTCAGTGGTTGTCTTTTCATCTTTATGCACTGGTTGAGGCCCGTATACCATGGTTGCTTCATTCAGGGACTCTTTCAACAAGTCATCTGTAGTTTGTAGCAGTTTGATGTATTGATGTTTTAATGGGGGAGGAAAATTTCCATCCTCGAGGCCGTATGTTTCTTTTATCTGCTCGAGTCGCTCTTCTGATTTGAATAAAGCATGATGAGAGTCCATCATTTTCTTTTGTATAACTTGATGTTTTTCAAGGGTAGATTGGGAAGTGTCAAGTTTGGTTCTTAGTTCATCTACCTCTTTGGTTAACTCTTCAACTTTAGAGTTAGCAATCTTAAGATATGTGTTTTTCAAGGGTAGATTGGGAAGTGTCAAGTTTGGTCCTTATATTCGCTGACTTCTCTAGCAGTGGATGCATGATTTACTGTTTCATTTGTGAATTTACATTCCCATTCTATAGCCTCACACTTGGGATTACAACATATCTCATTGCTGTTGGTAGATGCAGTGGTACCTGGTAGAATGGGTGCCATGATTTTCTTTGGATGAACTTCTAGAGCAAATCTTGTAAAAACAGCAAAATCACTATTCAAAGAATAGTGTCAAAAACTTGAAACTGAAAAACGGAGGCCTTCAGAGGTCCAAACGAGCTCCCCTATCCGTTAGGCCAGGGTTATTGTGGGGCTCGTCGACACGGTCGTTTGGGCTGGTATTAGAGCTTCTAACTCCAAACGAGGCCCAAGTTACGCGCATTTTAGTGAAACAGTGCGAAATAGTGTTTTTGCCGCAAAAGGGTTTTGGATCGAAAAGTAGGAATCGATCGAAAAGGGTTTTCGATCAAAACAAGGGTTTTTGATCGAATGGTTGGCTGGTCGAAAAAGGGTTTTTGATCGAAAAGGTGGATCGGAAAATGATTGAGTGTGATCGAAAAGTGGCAGAAGAGCTGGGTCGAAAAGGCTTGATCGAAAAGCCTGCCTTTCGATAGAAAAGGTCGTGGATCAAAAAGGGGTCACTTGATCGAAAAGTCAGCTTTTCGATCGGGCAGAGTTTTGGCTCGATCGAAAAGTATAGACTAGTCGAAAAGTACACTTTTTGATCAGGTCGGAAGGGGTCAAAGCCATGGACACTGATCGAAAAGGGGGTGATCGAAAAGTACCTTCTCGATCAAAAATTCAATCGAAAAGTACCAGTTCGGATCGAAAAGCTAAGATTTTTGATCGAAACAGGGTCAAAGCCACAGTTGAAATCGAATAGCTTATGTAACTTGAACTTCTGGCTTCTGCAACGATCAAAACCTGCACAAAAACGCACACGAACCTCCTGTTTCGAGCTAAAAAACTAAAAGTCACAAAGAAAAACTCAAATCGTTAGTCCAAAAAGCTTGAATCCAATATCGCGAGAGCCACAAAACACGTGTTTCTTTGTTCTGATACCAATTGTAAGGATCAAATCAACCCCACACCGGATATCAAAACCTAATAATACAGTGCGGAATCCGGTATTACTAGTGATTCAAGAAAAATACGCAATAGAACAAAAAATAACGATTAGAAAAGTAACAAAACACAAACCCATGATGAAGAAGAACACGTTGATTAAACACGATCGATTGGTTGCCAACACACCTTGAGCCGTAAACCCCTAGGTTACGGATTAGAGCCCCCACACCCAATAACAAGAGAACCAACTCCCTTCTAGTGATTAGAGGGTTCTATTTATAGGAGAGGACAAGCTTGGTGAACAAGTTACTCTCCTTACCCTAATTACCCTCTAATTCCCGTATTAGACCACATAGGCCCAGTAAACTCCCTCTAAACACTTTCTAATTAAGCCCACACACATCTAAAATGGCCCAATGACCCAATATAACAATAACCCAACTAATTTTCACATATTCTAACACATAGGCCTTCAAAATAGTCTGCCAATGGATAATTTAATACACACGCCACAAATTATTCCCTTACAGATTATAATACTATGTCTTAGATCATGTGTTTAGTGCCCTATAGCTAGGTCATTAATTCGTGGATACTTCATTATGGTTGTGGTTATAATTATAGATTCATTGTTTAGCGACTTTGTTTCCATTAGACAGTTAAGTTATGAGATGTCAATGTCAGGTCTAGGTAATGTTGAATAGTGATTAGTCTTAGATGATATAAGTTTCTTATTCTGATTTCATTTCCGATTTATATTTGCTATCTTTGTTTTTCTATTATTTCTATTACTAGTTGTTAGGAATTGTGACAGAGTCCTAATGATAATAATTAGGTTTAGTATGATTACACCATTGCTTCCTTAGTTCGACCCTGAGTTACTCTTAGTGCTACCATTTGACTAAAAACAAACTAAATTGATATACAAATTACACTGAAAAATAGTATAGCCAGAATCCGGATGGCATCCTATCAAGAGAGGGTGGCAAAGTCTTATAGCAGGAACACCAGGTTGAAAAGATTTCAAGTAGGGGACTTAGTGTTGAGAAAGGCGTTTCAGAATACAAACAATCCGGCCGATGGAAAGTTGACACCCAAGTGGGAAGGCCCATATTTGATAGACTCTGAAGAAGGAAAAGGGGCATACTGCTTAGTAAACATGGAAGGAGAACCCCTACCAAGAGCCTGGAATGCCATACACCTCAAAGCTTATTTTATGTAATAATCCCATTGGAATCCTCTTGGAATCCCAAGGATCCTCACTGACAGAATACTACAAGGTATGTATACTGATCCGATTTCAATACCATCCTTGTTAATTTTATCACATGATACTAACTTAAGCATCGGAGTGGTGTTAGCTAAGCTAACACCCACCCCTCACCAAGTGATGAGTGTTTTACAGATTTCAAGAATCCTAAATATTTTGGGTATATCCCCAGTTAGAGGTTGGCCACCTCTCCTACGTTTAAGGTATCATGCATACCTTCTAAGGTTTGAGAGGCTGACTCCTCTCCTAAGTTCGGATAATCGCCAGTAGCACACGACCCTCGCCAGGAGCGCACGTTGTCCCTCAGTATGCCTAAGATGGTCGGACATGTCCATCCCAGGGGTGGCTGACAATCTTGTCATTGTAAGCTGCTGGGCGGATTCTCAAGGTTTATAACACTAACGTGTTATCTAAGGTTTTGACATATTCATGTCACTTACGAATGGGCATGACCCCAGTTTTGGCTTAGTCCCAAG
Organism: Deinandra increscens subsp. villosa; assembly: GCA_039602395.1. Classification (NCBI taxonomy): domain Eukaryota; kingdom Viridiplantae; phylum Streptophyta; class Magnoliopsida; order Asterales; family Asteraceae; genus Deinandra; species Deinandra increscens. Next base: position 60,007,597 of record JBCNJP010000027.1, read on the forward strand.
TAAATAAGGGCTTGACCCAAGTTTTGGCTTACTCCCAAGAATCCCGGGTTTATCCCCAGCTTATTTCTAAAAAAAAAATTTCAGAAGGATTTCCTTCGTCCCGTGGCCAGGAAACTTATTAGATTCGTTTCATATTCCCGAGGAAGTTGAGATGAATACGAGAAAGTGTCCTTGGGATTCCTACCAGAATCCTGGATGAGATAAAAGAAGAAATGGCAGTTTGAATTGAGAAGTCGACTAAGGTAAAATTCGAAGGTCAGGTAACTTAAGTTTTTTATTTTGGATGATGACATATTCAATTGTTAAGTCTCAAACTATTTCCCATTATACAAGTCTTTTTTAAGATTCTTGATAAATTTTATAACTAATCCTATCTACAAGATTTCAATGCAAAACACAGCTTGAGAAGCCAAAAGATAATTATATTAACATACGCAAAGGGTTTTGAGCTTCCCAAGTTTTGTCCTGAAACCTCGGGATCCCTCCGCTTGAGAAGCTCAGAGGTCAAAAGTTTGTTTTCTAGGAATCCTGGTTACATCTTGTAAACACAAGATCCCTCCACCAGGATCCCTACCATTGTTTGTTGTTTAAGACGTGTTTCTTGCAGGAACCACAAAGACATTGTTTAACAAAAAAACCACCAAACAAAAAAAAAAGTGGGCTCAGACCGTTGCATTATCTTCATCGCCCACTTCCTTCCCTTCTTTCAGAAGCTTCTCCACCTCCTCCAGCTTCTTGCCCTCTCCCAGCTCTAGCACATAAGCCCTTTTTATAGCCACCGGAGAATCCGGAACCGTCTTCGAGGAGCCACCGTCGTTCCCATCCTTTCCTGTTCCAGCCACATCACCATCTCCTCCTCCCAACGATTCTAGAACCAGCCTCCAGCCTACGACGTCCCAGGCGGGCACCTGAAAACTAGCCTCTTCAGCCTCACTTGCCATCTTGATCTTGCATTCCAGGACGCTCCGGGCAGCCGAGAGTTGGCCTATCTCAGCATCGGAGGCCATCTTGGCTTCCAGTGCCAGACGTTGTTCGGTGAGCTTATGCTCATAAAACAGGTCTTACCCTTAGCAGTGTCGGCTTGGGCCTGGATCTTCTCATTTTCCTCGGCCAGCTTCTTCTCCATGTCCATTGCGTGGGTGTTCAGCTTCTCAATACCCTATACAAACAGGAATCCTGGTCAGCAGCTGCAAAAGGTATGAAACTAACACATGCATTATTTGAGCTTCTTACCAGGTTAATCATGGTCTGCATCGAGAGAATCTTGTTGCTGACCTCAGAGGGAGTAAGATTCTCGAAGGTTTCCAGGTACACAGGAGCCACGGGAGCCTCGGGAGCTTTTCCCTTCTTAGAAGCTGAGGCTTTCGGCCGGCTGGCAGGCGGCTTAAAGGTGGAAGGCTGTTCTAGCTGCTCCTTCTTGACCTTGAGGAGATTGTCGAGATCCTTCAGAGAGAACGAAGAGCTGGACTTGGGGGCTGCAAAGAGAACAGATTGTCGACATTTAGGATGCTTGAATAAACATCAAATTCAGGATCCTACAAAAACTTACCAGACATGGCGGGAGTGTGATCGGTGGAGTAGCTGTGTTCGCTGGCATATGCTTATAGGACTAGGGCTCTCTCACTGGCAGGAATCTGGTAAAGTGCCTCAAGCTTCTTGGGATCCGGATGTTTCTTGACAAGATTCTCAAACTTGGGTGTTGCGAAAGGAAACAACAGAAAAGCAAATGTATATTCAAAATCCAGTAACATCAAAAGAAATCGATATCCTACCCTTCTCAACCCACTTCAATGGCAACTCCGTACCCCCAGGAATCGAGTCTCGCTTGACGAAGAAGAAACGCTTCTACCAGTCATGGTCATTGTGGGAAACTCGGGGAATCAACTGAGAGGTGGAGGTGCGAGCCTTCAAAACAAACCGGCTTCAACCATGGGTTCGGAGTTGGTATGCTTCACAAATCTCAGGGATCCCAATGTCTAAATCCCTGGTTTGGTTCAACTGATCAAGGGAATACAGGATTCTCCAAACCATAGGCATGGTTTGGGAGTAGGAGAGTCGGGTGGTCTTGAAAAAATTGGGTAATGAGCTCCGGGATGTAGAATGTCATCCCAAGAAAGAAAGGTTAATACATGAAACAAACCCAGGTGGTGGAGATGAAATCGGACTTGGTATGAGGTTAGAAAGGCCGGAAAATCGTCCCCGGCGGAAAGATACCGAAATTCTTCAAATCGTGTATGTCGCTGTCATCAAACGTGCAAGTTTCATCCTTGCCAGGGACAATGTATCCCTGATCGTGGAAGTCCTCGACTACCAGAGAGCTTAGCGAAGAAGAAGACCGGGTATTTTTCTTGGCCATGGCCGAAAAATCAGAAGAAAACGGAGAAGAGGAAGGAGGACTGACCTGGAATATCGGAGAAGCTCGAAAGGTTTTTGAGAAGAAGACGGTGAAAATCTTAATTTGGGGTCTCCTATTTAAAGAAAAAGTAAAGATAAACATCACATCACTTAGATGTCGAGAAATCAGTCCCATCCCAACCGAAATTACCGTGTTAATGCCGTGAAAAAGGCATCTTTTTGAATTTTAACAGCTGTCAACCTTATCCACATCTGTTGAAATTCAAGGGGCAATTGTTGAGGGTATATTTACAGGATCCTCGCATGAAGCTCACATAGTTCAGGAATCCTATTATCATCTGGGAATCCCACTCGTCCAGGTATCCTGATTTGTTTTATTCAACTAACCTTTATAATTGCCACGTGTTTTTAATAGACCAGGTACCGTTGAAGTCAACAACTACCTCCGAGATTCAAGTTCCAGCTAAATGAGATCGTGGACCAAGTGAACAAAGAGGGCTCTAACGGTTATTAGTTGGGCGATAGGATCCCGGGAATCCCGGATAGTTTGTTATTCTTGTAATCCTTATATAATCGAGGATTCGATCGACTTAGGGACACACAACACCGATACACTTTAGCTCTGATAGTTTACCATCATTATAACACTTAGTGTCGATCGATTAAACCTCCAAAACTTGTAATTCTTTATTTCGTATTAATAATATTGCTAGGCAGCAGGCTTTTCAGGCCGGCTCCCGAGGTTTTTTTGCTAGGATTCCTAGAGTCCACTCGAAGGATCCTGGATTTTTCCCTCGTTACATCCTTGTGTTCAACCTTACATTCCGAGCTTATTGACAAGCACACTACCTCACATTCTAAGTTTGGAATACATAATTCCTTTGTGAATTTTTGAACAAAACATGAGCCAAGGACAGCAATCAAATCCCAAGCCTTGGCTGGCTTTGTGGCTGATTTTAGCAGTGACGTGGAGCCCGAAGTTGAGAAGGAAGTCCCAGCTTGAGAAGATCGAAGAAGACTGGATCATTTACACTGACGGATCCTCAAATGTCAGAGGAACAGGACTGGGCATCCTGCTAAAATTGCCACAGGGGGACATAATACCACTATCCATATCTTGTGAGTTGCAGTCTACCAACAACGAAGCTGGATATGAAGCTTTTATTGTTGGATTGCAATTGGCTAGAGATATGGGAATCCGGTGTATTCAAGTATTTGTTGATTCTCTTCTTTTGACTAACCACTTTAAAGGCTCTTATACAGTGAGAGGGGAAAATTTAATAAAATATCTTGATATTGTCAAGAAATTTGTCTTTGCTTTTTGAAAGTTTTAACATTTCACAGGTGCCAAGAGAAGATAATTTAGAAGACGATGCCTTAGCAAACCTAGCTTCATCGCTTACGATCCCTGAGGATATCAGGATTCCTATAACGCATATCCTGACGCCGGCAATAGCCCAACAGGAAGCTCACGCAGTTGACGATGGTGAAAAAGCAGACATCGAGAATCCCAAGGATACCTAGGAATCCTGGATCCATCCAATTATTAAATATCTCAAAAACGATGAAATTCCTAATGGTGAAAATCCTAGGGCTTTTCGCGCCAAGGTAACACCTTATTTCATCTTAGATAACATATTATATAGAAAATATCTTGCAGGTGTCTATTTGAGGTGCCTGGAGAAATCAGAAGCTCTTGAGGTGCTTGAAGACATTCATAGTGGAGACTATGGAAATCACACTAGGAGCAGAGCACTTTTCTTTAAGGTTCTCAGATTTGTTTACTATTGGCCTACAATGAAGAAGGATGCCATGAGCTTCTCACAAACGTGCGATGCCTACCAAAGGCACTTCAATATTCTACATCAACCGGAAAAGCATCTGCATCCTATAGTATCCCCATGGCCGTTCATGAATTGGGGCATGGATATTGTAGGCAAGTTGCCCAAGGCCCCTGGAGGAAAAGTATTTATGCTTGCAATGACAGACTATTTCTCCAAATGGATCGAAGCAGAAGCCTACGTGCAAGTGAGAGAGAAAGAAGTTATATCCTTCATCAAGAGATACATCCTTACCATATTTGGGATTCCGGAAGAGATCATATGCGACAACGGCTCTCAGTTAATCGGCAGAAGAACAACAATTTTTTGTGCAAGCTGGGACATAAAAATGATTACTTTACCACCTGTTCACCCTCAAGCTAATGGGCAGGCGGATCCAGCAACAAGATCATCATAAGAACCTTAAGAAGAAGTTGAGTTCCAAGAAAGGAAAATGGGCTGAAGAGCTACCATTTTTTCTTTGGGCAGATAGGACAACACCCAAGAATGCAACCGGTTAAGCTCCATTCTCATAAGTATTTGGAGCTGGTTTTGATCCCCATAAAAATGGTGCTACCTACAGCCAGGATTAACTGCTAGGATCCTAAAACCAATAGCCAAACCTTGCTTAAGGATCTTGAAACAGTCGAGGAGGTCAGAGATATGGCCAGAATCCGGATGGCATCCTATCAAAAAAGGATGGCAAAGTCTTATAACAGGAATACCAGGTTAAGAAGAAGGAAAAGAGGCATATCGTTTGGTAAACATGGAAGGAGAACCCTTGCCAAGAGCCTGGAATGTCATCTATCTCAAAGCTTATTTTATGTGAGAATCCTATTGGAATCCCAAGAATCCTCACTGCTCGAATACTACAAGGTATGTATTCCAATCCAATTTTAATATTATTCTTATTATTTTCATCACATGATACTGACTTAAGCATCGGAGTGCTGTTAGCTAAGCTAACACCTACCCCTAAAAAGTGTTGAGTGTTTTGCGGATTTTGAGAATTCTGGGTATTTGGGTATATCCCCAGTTAGAGGTTGGCCACCTCTCCTACGTTTAAGGTATCCCGCATACCTTCCAAGGTTTAAGAGGTTGACTCATCTCCTAAGTTTGGGTAATCGCCAGTAGCACACGAACCTCGCCAGGAGTGCACGTTTTCCACCAGTATGCTCAAGATGGCTGGACCAGTCCATCCCATGGGTGGCTGACAATCTTGTCATCGTAGGCTGTTGGGCTGATTCTCAAGGTTTTTAACACAGACATTTTAACTAAGGTTATGGCATTTTCATGTCACTCACGTAAGGGATTGACCACAGTTTTGGCTTAGTCCCACGAAAAAACGGGCTTGTCCCCAGATTTGGCTTGGTCCCAAGAATCTCGGGTTTATCACCATCTTATTTTCAAATTTATTTTCTTATTTTCAGAAGGATTCCCTTTGACACTGGCCAGGAATCTTATTAAACACTTTTTAGAATCCTAAGGCAGGACGCCGGGATGAGTAGAAAAATTATCTTTGAGGATTCCTGTCAGGATCCCGAATGAGATAAAACAAGAAACAGCCGCTTGGATTGGGACATCGATTAAGGTAAAACTTGTAGGTCATGTGATTAAAGTTTTTGTTTTGGTCAAAAACTGCCTAAGCAATTAGTTGATCAAACTTTGTAAGTGAGGTAGTGTGTTCGATGAATTTGGCAATGAAAATGTAAGTTTAGTTGTTGACACAAGAATGTAACGAGGGAAAAAACCTGGAATCCCTGAGTATCCTCAAGGATTCTAGCAAAAAACCTCGGTAGCCGGCTTAAAGTGCCTGCTGCCTCAAATTTTATATAACGGAAATTGTTTAAGTACAAATGAAGTGAGTTCGTATTCTAAGTGTTACAGGGAGTTTCGAGAACAAATGTTGTGTGTTGTGTGCATCCCTAGAGCTCGATATATATTAAGGATTACATAATAACTAACTACCTATGAATTAGCAACTAATCCAACGTCGCATAGCTAGCCGTTAGAGTCCACTTGGTCCACGTTTTCTGTTAGTTGACCGAGTCTTTAGGGCACGTGTGTCATATCGAGAGTCATCTGCAAAAAATAAACAAAAGGGAAGGTAATCGTTAGCTAAAAATAAAATTCAAGATCCTTACAGTGAAGCGCATGTGAGCCAGCTGTCATGAATTTGAATTTCCTGTCTTATCACCAACGTAATCATGATCACGGAGAAGTTAATCCGGCCCAACTTCCAAGCCAGCTTGAGTTTCAAGGCGAAGTCCAAGCTTCTCAAACAATAATTTCCTATAGTTGGCTTCAGGTGGAGGGATCTTGGGTTCCAGGATGAAGCCTGGGGTCAACTTTTTTATTTTCCTGCATGACGAACATAATCTAGTAGCATTTTGACCATCATGGTGTGTTGTTTGTATTTTGATTATGTTGCAAATTCTGAAAAAAAGTTCAGTGAGGATCCTACAGGATGCTCAGTATCCTTACTTAATGTAAAAACTTAAGATTTTACAAAACTTGCTAAAATTAGCAATCCATGATGTTACCCAACATTCAGTTAGTGATAAAAACGTATAATATCTGCATTACCAATGTCACCTGTTCGAGAATCTTCCAACTGTTGAGATAGTCAAGATCCTTGAGAATCCTCAGGAATCTTTAAGATAGACTTAATGAAATCCGGATAAGTCTTGAGTTCTTAGGAATGAGTCAAACAGGGGTCAAGCCCATCTTAATCTTTTGAGGCATAAGGTGCCATATAAATCTTGGGTCTAAGCCAACTGGGGTCAAGCCCATAAACTTTTGAGACATGAATATGTCCGAACCTTAGTTAATGTGGAAAAATTAAGAGCCTTTGTTAAACTGAGGTCAATCTCAAAAACACTTGGGACTAAGCCAACTAGGGTCAAGCCCATAAAACTTGAGAGACACGAAAGTGCCTAAACCTTTGTTGACATGAAAATGCCAAAAACCTTAGGAACTTTTTGGGATGGCACGTCTGCCACCCATTTTTGAGATGCACTATATGGCCAACAATGATGAAATTATCAGCCACCCTTAGATGGACTGGTCACACCACCTTGAACCATAGGCCACCATCGTGTGCTCCTAGCGAGGGTCATGCGCTCCAGGCGATTCCCATTAGTGAATGAGAAGGTGAAAACCTCCTAAACCTTTGACTGCATTTAGAATGCTTAAGACTTAGAAGAGGTGATCAGCCTCAGGCTTCTGATAGGATGCTCAGAACTTCTGCAAAACACTCAGGCTTGGTGAGGGGTGGGTGTTAGCTTGGCTAAAACCCCTCCGATGCCTAAGTCAGTAACCACTTCATAAAGATAATAATATGAAAATGGAATAATAATCAAAGACATACCTGAAGTTTTTGAATCTTAAATGAGGCTCCTTCGGGAAGCTCAGAGCATCCTGAGGGCACTTACATAAAATATGACTTTAGATGAATTGCATTCCAGGCTCTTGGGAGCAGCTCACCTTTCATAGTATCCAATCTATATGCCCCCTTTCCAGCTTCTGAATCAACTAAGTAGGGACCCTCCCACTTAGGTGAAAGCTTCCCATTAGCTGGATTGGTAGTATTCTGAAAAGCCTTTCTAAGTACCAGGTCTCCTACTTGAAACCTTCTGATCCCAAGGTTCTTGTTGTAAGTCCTGGCCATCCTTTGCTGGTATGCCGCCATTCTGAACTTTGCAAGATCTCTGATTTCGTCAACTGTTTCAAGATCTTCAAGGAGCTTCTGATTGTTAGCCTCAGGATCCCGGCAACTTGTTCTAGCAGTCGGCATCACCATTTCAGTAGGGATCACAGCTTCTGAACCAAACACCAAGTAGAATGACGTCTGCCCAGTAGCACTTTTGGAAGTTGTTTTATCAGCCCATAACACAAATGGGAGCTCTTCAACCCATTTTCCCTTTTTGGCTCCTAGCTTCTTCCTAAGGTTGTTGATGATGAACTTATTACTTGCCTTTGCTTCGACCATTAGCTTGTGGATGCACAGGAGTTGAAGTCACCATCTTGATGCCCTATGCCTCACAAAAACCAGTTGTTCTTTTACCAATAAACTGAGACCCATTGTCACATACTATTTCTGCTGGAATTCCAAATCTTGTCAGGATATTCCTTTTAATGAAGGAGATCACCTCCTTCTCTCTAACTTGAACAAATGCTTCAGCTTCAATCCACTTAGAGAAATAATCTGTCATTGCCATCATAAAGACTTTTCTCCCAGGTGTTGTGGGCAGCTTGCCAACTATGCCCATACCCCACTTCATGAATGGCCATGGGGATGATATTGAGTGGAGCGGCTCAGCAAGCTGATGGAGAATGTTGTTGTGCCGTTGACATGCATCACACTTTTGAACCTAAGCCATTGCATCCTTCTTCATAGTGTGCTAGTAGTATCCTATTCTTAACAATTTGGAAAACGGTGGTTTGCCCCCAGCGTGATTGCCACAATCTCCCTCATGAATATCCTGGAGTACTGCATACGCTTCAGGCTGTTCCAGGCATCTTAAGTATAGAGATACCATTTATTATTGAATATGGGATTACCTTTGTCTGGAATATCCTGGGATTCTCGTTCTTGGGGATTTCTCCTTCTTGGATAAACTTCTTGATGGGATATGTCCAGGATCCTTGAGGATCCTGAGAATCCATCACTTCTTGATCTTTATATGTTGTGACATCATTAACCTCTAGTTCTTCAATTGCCGGGGTTAGGATATAAGTTATGGGAATCTTGACACCTTCTGGAATCCTTAGAGACGATACTAAGTTTGCCAAAGCATCAGCTTCTGCATTCTCCTCTCTAGGCACCTGTGATATGCTGCAATTTTCAAAAGATAACGACAAGGTCTAGATATTTGGTTAGTCTTTCGCCTTTCACCGCATAGGATCCATTAAACTAGTTAGTTAATAATAAGGAATCAATTAAAACTTGAATGTGTTGGATACCCATATCTCTAGCAAGTTGTAATCCTACAATAAAAGCCTCATATTCGGCTTCATTATTAGTAGCCTTAAATTCACAATGTATAGATAGAGGTATAATGTCCCCCTGTAGCGATTTTAGCAGTGCACCCAATCCTGTTCCTCTGAAGTTAGAGGCTCCATCTGTGTATAATATCTAACTGCCTGAAGTTTTCTGAAGCTGCTTGACCTCTAGTTCAACTTCCGGCAGTACGTCATTGCTGAAATCAGCCACAAAGACCGCAAGAGCTTGAGACTTTATTGTTGTTCTTAGTTCATATATGATGTCATAGGCACTTAGTTTAACTGCCCATTTCGCCATTCTTCTTGACATTTCTGGCTTTTTCAAGACACACTTAATAGGATAGTTACTTTTCACATAAATAACATGAGTTTTGAAGTAATGCCTTAACTTTTGAGAAGCCATAACAAGAGCTAAAATTAATTTTTCTAAGTAAGAATACCTGGTCCCAGCATCTAATAATGTTTTGCTTACATAGTATACCGGATGATGTTGTCCTTCATGGTCTTTAATGAGTACAACACTTGTCGAGCCACCGGAGACTGCTAAGTATAGAGAGAGCGGCTCCCCTTTGACTGGCTGCATCAGTAGTGGAGCAGATGACAAGTATTCTTTCAAGGAGCTCAGAGCAGCTTCATGCTTCTCACCCCATTCGAACTTCTTGTTCTTCTTCAATATATCATAGAATTCTTTGCTTTTTTCAGAAGATCTTGATATGAATCTGTTAAGTGTTGCTATTCTTCCAGTCAATTTTTTAACTTCTTTAACATTTGTTGGGGACTTCAAGTTTATGATTGCTTGGATTTGCTCAGGGCTGGCTTCTATTCCTCTTTCAGTAACCATATAGCCTAAGAACTTACCGGCTCTCACACCAAAATGGCACTTGGAAGGATTTAGCTTCATGTTGAACCGGTCCAGGATATCGAAAGCAGCTTCAAGGTCCCTAGGATGATCCTTAGCTTTCTTGGACTTCACCACCATATCATCTATGTATACCTCCATGGTGTCCCCCAGTTGGTCTTTGCACATCATATTGACAAGCCTCTGGTATGTGGCACCTGCATTTCGTAAACCAAAGGGCATAAGAATATAAATACATGTGGGTGTCATGAAGGTTGTGTCTTCTTGGTTTGATGACTCCATCTGAATCTGTTGGAAGCCTGAAGATGCATCCATAAAAGTTAGCATCTCATGCCCAGCACTTGCATCCACCATTGAATCGATGTGTGGTAAGGGGAATGGATCCTTGGAACAGGCCTTATTCAGGTCCGTGTAATCCACACACACTCTCCACTTACCATTCTTCTTCTTGACTACCACCACATTAGCCAGCCATCGAGGATATTTAACTTCTCTGATCATCTTTGACTTGAGCAGCCTATCAACTGCCTCTTGGATTATGATGTTTCTCTCAGGAGCGAACTTTCTTCTTTTTTGATGTATGTGCCTAAAAGATTCATCTATACCAAGTTTATGAGTAATAATATCTTTGGATATACCTGTCATATCCTCATGTTTCCATGCGAATGTTGTAGTTCTGGACTTCAGGAGGCTCACGAGCTGCTCTTCAGTATCCTCAGGAATATTAGTTCCTACTAGCACTTTGATTTCAGGATCCTCAGAATTTAGCTGAACTTCTTAAATCTCTAATTCCTTTTTCATCCGAATTCTTCATGCTAGTCCCTTTAATTGCTATGCTGGACTGGGCTTAACGGTATTCTTCATAGCCGAAGTGTAGCAGTCTTTAGCTTCTTGTTGATCACTCAATATCCTTACAACTCCCCAAGGTGTGGGAAGCTTCACACACTGCTGATAAGCTGACGGAACTGCTTTCATGTCATGGATCCACGGCCTCCCCAAGATAACATTACAACAAGGAAGGGAGTCAATTACGCAGAATTTTTGCATGGAATTGACCCCTTCAATGTACACAGGGATCCTGATGTCTCCAACTGTATGCTTGGTTTCTCCACTGAAACCTACTAACAATGAGGATCTTGGGATAATTTCCTCTTTTGGGATGCTCATCTTTTTTAGCACATCTAACTGAATGATATTAACCGAGCTACCGTTGTCTATCAGGATCCTGTGAACATAATGGTTAGCGATGCATAATGTGATTACCAGACTGTTGTGATGAGGATCCTGGATTTCTAGCTTATCAGTTTCGTCAAAGGAAATGATTTTGTCTTCGGTCAACATCGCGTTGTTCTTTGGTTGACTGCCTTGATACATCTTAGCCTCTCTAGCATGTCTTTTAGCTAAGGAGAAGGAAGCTCCACATATATCAGATCCTCCCGAGATAAAGTTTATCACCTTGGCATTCGCTGGTGGTGAATGAGCTCTTTTGGGCAGCTCGGTAGCATTCTGAGTCTTGCTCTTCTTTCTGCCAAACAATTCTTTGAGATGCCCCTTGCTGAGCAAGTAGCTGATTTCTTTTCGAAGAGCTATGCAGTCATCTGTTAAGTGCCCAAAGTCTTCATGGTAGGCACACCACTTAGACTTATCCTTCCAGGATCCCTGCTTCTCGGACTTCCTTGGCCACCTGGCCTTATCACCTATATCCTACAAAGCACATAACAAACCACTTACATCAACCGAAAAGCAATAATCAAATACCTTTGGGAAGTCTTCTTCATCCTCCTCATCCTCAACCGCATTGACTCTAGGATTATCATTCCTATAATAAGACTTGGACAATTTTTGCTTTCCAGGAGAATCCGTCCTTCTGCTTGAAGATTCTGATTTTGACACATCGCTTCTTTTCTGGATTTTCTTATCATCTTCTAGCCTGATGAACCTCAATGCCATTGTTCTGACTTCATCAAGGTTCCTGCAAGGAGTCATAACTAGGTCATCACAAAAACGGGAATCCCCTCTAAGCCCCATCTTGAAAGCTTCTACAGAACCTGCCATATCTAAGTTGGGAATATCCAGAGCTTCTCGACCAAATCTGGCCACGTAGTCCCTGAGGGATTCATCAGACTTCTGAACTATCCTATACAAGTCACCTGTGAGCTTCTCAAAGCTTTTGCTACAAGAAAACTGGTTATTATTTAGGTTAACTAAATGCGGAAAAGACGTATGGTATTAGGAGGGATACTGAGCAACCATTTCAAGGTTGGTCCTGTTACTGTTGAGCTGAATCCCTTGCAAAGGCAAGCTTCTTTGATGTTTACTGGGATGGGGTTGATTTTCATCTGTTCCCTGTATTGTGCCACGTGCTCCTCAGGATCCGTGGTCCCATCGTAGAGTTTCATGTTGGGAGTTTGGAATCTTTTTGGAATCTCCATGTCACAAATGGGCCATGCATACCTAGAAACTCTGTGGCTGCCTGCTGGCACTTCAGGAATTGGCCAGATAACACCAGGGACACTTGAGATCATGTCCTTTAGTCTCTGAAGCTCCCTGGCTATAGTTGGGTTGATACCTGCATCTTGCATAGTTCCATGGTTAGGATTAGCATAAAAGTTATCAAAGTTGTTACCAGCCCGGGGATTCTGAGGATGGATCTGGGGTCCATATCCAGCATCTCTGAGGATAGTCGGCTCAGTTGTGGTCTCCACTTACATGGGGATGAAGTCTCCCTCATGCATCTCCTGAGATGAGCTTGGTAACATGCCTGCAGAGACAGAAGGGTTAGAAAATAAGGATCCTTGGGAATCTGGAGCAACTCGGAAGCTGCTTGAGAATTCAAGGAACGGCTGAGTTGAGGATCCTTGTAGCACTTGTGTAGTAGGTGCCCCTGACTTCTGGTTCCAAGGCTCTTGAATGTTAGACGTCGTGAACCGCTGAGGTCGAGACCTGGGTAGTTGCGCTGAGAGTCTCGGCGTTTGCTGAATTGAGAATCCGGTTGGCTGCTGGTTCGAGCATCTCGGCAGCAGCTGACTTCCGTAATCTCTGAAGTAAGATTCTGGGGGGCTGCTCGGAGTAGAATCTGGATTACTCCAGATCTATCACCCCGGAATTATTCTGATGTTGAGAACCACGAGAATCCCTAAGCAGTAGCCGTTGCAACACTTGACTTTGGAGCAGTAGAGGATTTTGCATTCTGTTTTGGCTGTTCTGATATTTCCGGAGAGTCAAAACCGAGTGATTTCGGCATCAAAGGGCTAGTTTCCTCTACTGGTTTCTTTGATTTCTTCAATTCCATGATCTCCTTCATCATTCTCTCGTTGGTTTTGGCTTATTCATCCACATGATTCTTCATTTGCCTAATTAAAACATACAAATCGTTATTAGAAATGGAAGGGTCGGTAGACTTACCTTGTGATCCAGTGGAAGTAGGATACTCCATTCTTTTAGCATCGGTGTTAGTCGTTTTCTTTGGCATTGGAGGAAGACCGGTGCTAACAGTCGGTTTGGTGGATGGAATAGATTTTGAAGTAATCTTCGATTGAGTCGACATTTTCATAAATTAGTAGCGGGAAGGAGATCAAGGCTCTTAACTGAATTCAAACACCACTTGCCCCACGGTGGGCGCCAAATTGTTTTGGCCAAAAACTGCCTAAGCAATTAGTTGATCAAACTTTGTAAGTGAGGTAGTGTGTTCGATGAGTTTGGCAAGGAAAATGTAAGTTTAGCTGTTGACACAAGGATGTAACGAGGGGAAAATCCAGGAATCACTAAGCATCCTTAAGGATCCTAGCAAAAAACCTCGGGAGCCGGCTTAAAGTGCCTACTGCCTCAAACTTTTATATAACGGAAATTGTTCAAGTAAAAAAGAAGTGAGCTCGTATTTTAAGTGTTACAGAGAGTTTAGAGAACAAATGTTGTGTGTTGTGTACAGCCCTAGAGATCGGTATATATTAAGAATTACATAATAACTAACTCCCTAAGAATTAGCAACTAATCCCACATCGCCTAGCTAGCCGTTAGAGTCCACTTGGTCCAGGTTTTCTGTTAGTTGACCGAGTATTTAGGGCACGTGTGTCATATCGAGATTCATTTGCAAAAAATAATTAAAAGGGAAGGTAATCGTTAGCTAAAAATAAAATTCAGGATCCTTACAGTGAAGTGCTTATGAGCCTCTGCAAGCTGCTCAAGATATCCTGAAATCTGGTACCAACAGTTTTTATTATTACTTGATTTTAGACTTTGACCTATTTGATTAATACATCTCAAATTATTTCCTAATATACAAGTTCTTTTCGAGATTCTTGATAAATTTTATAACTAATCTCATATACAATATTTCAACACAAAACATAACATGAGAAGCCAAAAGATCGTCATATTATTAACATACGCAAAAGGGTTCTGAGCTCCCCAAGGTTCGTCCTGAAAACCTCAGGATCCCTCCACTGGGGAAGCTCAGAGGTCAAAAGTCTGTTTTAGGAATCCTGGTTTCTTCTTGTAAACACAAAATCCCTCCACCAGGATCCCTACCATTGTTTGTTGTTTCTTACTTGTTTCTTACAGGAACTACATGGACATTGTTTCACAAAAAAACCACAAAACATAAAAACATAAAAAATGGGCTCAGACCGTTGCATTATCTTCATCGCCCATTATCTTCCCTTCTTTCGCCATCTTCCCCACCTCCTCAAGCTTCTTGCCCTCTCCCAGCTCCAACACATAAGCCCTGGTCATTGCCGCCGGAGATTCCGGAACCGTCTTCGAGGAACCACCTTCATTCCCATCCTTCCCTGTTCCAGCCACGTCACCATCGCCTCCTCCCAATGATTCCAGAACCAGCATCCAGCCCGCGACATCCCAACCAGGAACCTTAAAGCCAGCCGCTTCAGTCTCATCCGCTATTTGGATCTTGCACTCCACGACGCTCCGGGCAGCCGGAAGTTGGCCAATTTTAGCATCAGTGCCCATCTTGGCTTCCAAGCTCAGACGCTGCTCAGTGAGCTTGTGCTCATAGAACAGGGTCTTACCCTTAGAAATGTCATCTTGGGCCTGGATCTTCTCGTTAGCCTCGGCCAGCTTCTTCTCCATGTCCATGGCTTGGGTGCTCAGCTTCTCAATCCCCTACACAAACAGGAATCCTGATCCGCAGCTGTGACAGGTATGAAACTAATATACGTGTTTGTTAAAGCTTCTTACCAGGTTGACCATGGTCTGCATCGAGAGAACCTTGTTGCTGACCTCGGAGGGAGCAAGATCCTCAAAATTTTCCAGGTACACGGTAGCCTCAGTGGTCTTTCGTTTCTTGGAAGCCGAGGCCTTCGGCTGGCTGACAGGCGGCTTGGAGGTGGCAGGCTGCTCCAGCTGTTCCTTCTTGACTTTGAGATGGTTATCAAGATCCTTCAGGGAGAATGAAGAGCTGGACTTGGGGGTTGCAAAGAAAAATAGATTATCAACATTTGAGATTCTCAAATAACCATGTAATTCAGGATCCCGAGAGAACTTACCAGACATCTTAGGAATGTGATCGGCTGAGTAGCTGTGTTCGCTAGCAGTTGCTTCGAGGATCAGGACTCTCTCAGTGACAGGAATCTGGTAGAGTGCTTCGAGCTTCTTGGGATCCGGGAGCGCCTTGACAAGATTCTCAAATTTAGGTGCTGCAGAGGATAACAATAAAGAGTTAGACATATATTCAAAATCTTGCGATGAAAAAGAAATCAATATCCTACCCTTCTCAACCCACTTCAACAGCAATTCTATACCTCCGGGAATCGAGTCTCGCTTGACAAAGAAGAAACGTTTCTTCCAATCATGATCATTGTGGGAGGCTCGGGGAATCAACTGGGAGGTGGAGGTGCCAGCCTTCAGAACAAACCTGTTGCAACCGTGGGTTCGGAGTTGGTAAGCTTCACAAATTTCAGGAATCCCAATGTCCAGATTCCTAGTTTGGTTCAATTAATCAAGGGAGTACAGGATTCTCCAAACCATAGGCATGGTTTGGGCATAGGAGAGTCGGTGGTCTTAAAAAACTGGGTAATGAGCTCCAGGAAAGGGAATGTCATGCCAAGCAGAAAGGGATAATACATGAAGCACACCCAAGTGGTGGAAGTGAAGTCGGATTTGGTCTGAGAATCGAAGGGTCGAAAAATCATTCCCAACGGAAAGATACCGAAATTCTTCAGGTCGTGAATGTCTCCATCTTCGAACGGACAGGTTTCCTCCTTTCTAGGGATGATATATCCATGATTGTGGAAATCCTTGATCGTTGGAGAGTGTAGGATCGGTGTTAAACTAATTAACTTAACAAGAAACCCTTCTACTTGCAAATATAACGCTGCAGAATTAAAGTTATATTTCACTTTACTTAAGCTTATGTTAGTTCTCTTGTATTGATGTGGGTGCTTGATTGCATAAAGATAGTAACAACGAAGTAAGAAATACTCGGCACTATTTGCATTAACTCAAAGCTACACTATTACAAGTTGTTCGAGAACCGTTGTGTAAATCATGAGCTAACTAAGCTATATATAGTGCTAATGAGATCAATGACAACCATTGATCTCATGCGATCTAATCTAGACCATAAAATATAAAGTCAAATACAAACTACTAAAAGCATAAACATCGACAACTGGAATATCTTGCGTCTAAACAGCAACATACTACTTTAGGAGAGCGGCTTGAACAGATTTAGAAGCAACCGAGAAGCTTTTGCAGGATTGGACTTGCTGAAAAGACATCTCAGGAAATGTCCGGTTGAACTCATTATCTGGTGGATAATCGAGTTCACCCGGAATATTCGCTAAGTGACAAAACTGCTTCTTTCCGCTTGAACTGCCAGTTCCGCTTGAAGTTGAGAATTCCGCTTCAACTTCAGCCGGAACTTAAAAGAATTAGCTTTTAGCCGGAAATCTTCTAAGCGCAATATTCCTTACAATCTCCCCCTAAGCTGATGCTGTCAAATTATTCTTCAATTCTAATGTTTATATTCAAAAACTGACTTGTACCCAAAAAAAAATTTCTTCTTCTTGACCTACTTATCCAAGGACTTGATGTTTGCATCCAAATCTTGAGAGAGCTCTTTAGAGTTTGTTTTGGTCACCTTCACAAGTTTGAATGACTCCCAATCTCTTTCATTCCATTCATCTTGAACAGAAATAGACTCATGAACTGTGAAGGTGCCATCGGCTCTGTGAACATAGAACAGCTTCTCAACTTCTTCCCAAATGATGAATTTGATTTCACTGACAGGTTCTTCTTCTTCATTGTCAGTGTCACCCTGGGATTTGAAAAGCATTCCACATTCGTTCACTGTTGTCTTAATACATAACCTCAGCAGGTGCTCAACCCTTGTTGGACTCAGAATCTCTCTTAACTTTACATAAATATCGGTCATTTGAAGTCCAGAGAGCATGCTGGTGGCTTTGTGAGCATTCACTATTATAGTTATGCCATTTGCCAAGGTGAAAGTGAAGTCAAAGGTTGTTTCATCTGCTGTCCAACCCACGATCTTATTCTTTCTGGGTGGAGCCTCTCTCCTTTGCTTCTGGTCTTTCTTCTTCTTAGCATGCATCATCCTCCTCTTTCTCTTCTTTTTCTCCTCATCAGAATCAGAGTCTGATTCTTGCACAACAGGTGCTTTGCTCTTTGACGAGGGAGAAGAGGGATCAGGTTGGTCTTCAGTTGGTTTGGTGATGGTGGCAGAAACATTGGTGGTTGATGGTTCTTTAATGGTGAGTGGAGGTAAGGTGGTTTTGGTTGGTGGTCTACTAGCTTCTGGTGTGGGACTAGAAGGTGGAGTAGGTGGGAAGATATCTGAGAAGTCAATGGTAGGTGGAGGTTTCTTCTTGAGAGGGATAATAGGTGTGAAATTGTCTGTTCTATATCTTGGATTTGCAAGCTTGGTGGCTAACTTTTTTGGAGATGGAGGGTGGTTTGTAAGGTATTAAGGCAAGTGACTGTGGAACTAATGGAACTGTTGTAGGTGAGGGGTTTAGGTTGTATATGAAGGAAGGTGGAGGTTGGATATCTGCATCAGCAAGCTCAGGTTTAACATTCAAGTTAGATGATGTACCTGAAGTGAGTTCTGAAGGTGAAGGCATCACCAAATTTGGATTCACAGCAGCTATATCCCCTTTAAGCTCATGAAAAATTAAGTCAATCAAGCTGAAAAGTTCTCTAACTTTCAGCTGAGCTACCTCTGCTCCTGTCTTCAAATGTCTAACCACAAGAGCCCTTTTTACCTTCTTCTGCAGTAGGTAATTCTCATCATTCCTTATCAACTTGGTAGGCATCTGAGAGGCAATATAAATCAACCTCTGCCTATCAACCTCAGTCAAAGCATCCAAATTGTATTCCTTCAGTCTCTAATTAAAGAATCTTGACTTAGCCTCTTTGAGGAAGTTCTCAAAAACTCCAATCTGTGAATATAGATCAAATTCTTCTTGAAGCTCTTTGGCTAACCATTCATCTTCTGCGGCCCTTTTGGCATATTCTACCATTTTCAACACAGCTTCAGCTTCAGGAGTTTGAACCACCTGTTGAATGGTTCTAACAGTTTCAGATTGAATAGGTTCTTCAGCTTGAACTGGTTCTATACTCCTCATAGCTAATAAGGTTGCAGCTATGTCTTCTGCTTCTTAACTTCTCTGTTCTTCCGGTTGAACGACTAGTTGAGCTTCCGGTTGAACTTCTAGTTGGGTCTTAGTTATGTTACTGCTAGAACCAAGATCCAATGGGGATACTTGGGCAGTAGCAGCCCTTGTTGCATGAATCTCTTCAAGACTCCTGAGATTCACCTCTGGTGAGGAATGGGGGTTCACAGCAGCAGTGTCCTGATCCATCGGAATGTTCTCATGTAATGAGGTGGGTGAGTTAATAACACCTTCATTTAGATCAGGATTGATTGCACTGTCATTCCTAGGTGATAGGGGTTGCAGGGGTGAAAATCTCTCAGATGGGGAATGTACATCTGCTTCTAATGACTCCCCCTCAAGTGAGGATTCGTCCCTAAGAGAATATCCCAATTTGACAAGTTTCCGCTTGGGCTTTTTTCCTTTTACGGGGTTTGAAGCTTCGGGTTGGCTTGTGTTACTAGGTTGAGGAGACCTAATAACCACCTGTCTCTGTCTTTTAAAAACGACAGGAGGGGATTCAGATGAGGAAGTGGCAGTGGTAGTTTGAGTGGATGCTTTCCTCTTTTTAGATTGAAAGGTTTTTAAAGTAGAGGAAGCAGGGACAGATGTGGGATCGGAAGCTATTGGGTTGCTAGCTTTGTCATCTTGAGCATGGGGCTCAGTTGCTGCAACATTTTCCGTTTGAACCTCAATATCAACAGGTTCATCAGGAAACTGCCTTGGAATTGGCAGGGGATGGTCGGTATCCCTTCCAAGAAAAACATACTTCTTTAAAACTAAGTTCGAAAAGGTTTTCTCGGTTAAGTGTTTTGGTTCCAAAAATTTACCACCCAAGACAATTTGGGGGTATTCCTCCTTAAGAATAAATGTTAAAAACCTTGGGTACAGGTAAACATATTCAGGTTGGATGTTTGTTATTAGGGCTTGAAACATTAGTCTAGAAAAGTTGAAATTTTCACCCTTTACAACACCATAGAAGGCAGAAGCTTGTTCAGCAGCAAGCTCATCAAAACCGCCCTTCTTTGGAGTTAGGCATACCAAGATGGTGTGAGCCAAAAACCTCCAATTGTATGGTAACTGCCCTCTCTTTATGGTTTTGCTTTGTAGAGAACCACCATATCTAATGTCTCTGAATAGAGGTAGATACTTCATGGAATCAACAGCCATGTATCCATTTTCATCCCTTAGTTTCAACACTTTTCGTACCTTTGCTTCATCTATCTCCACAGTTGTGCCTTGAACTGTTGACACAATTTGTTTACTACCATCGTCACCTTCGGTAACCCTAGCGTGAGACCAAAAATCTTCCATTATATTTTCATATATCACAGCTTCGACGGTCAGCGCATGATGAAGATGAGAACTGTTCAGGAAGTCGATCATCCCGTTGTAGATATCGGTTTTACTTGATGGTTCTACGTACGCCACCAATTTGTGCTCTACGGGGAACCTTGAGTCACCGACGGGCTTCTTGCCACTTGACCTTGCTTTAGGAGCCATTGTTGATGATCGATTTGAGAGAAATCGACGGTTATTTGGAAGTTACGGAGAGGTTTTGGGAGAAATTTGGGAGTAATTTCTGAGTTGGGTTTGAGAGAAATGGGGAAGAATGACGCTAATTTAGGGCTTTTACCTTTGACGTGGATAACGTGGAAGAGAGAATTTTTAAACAGACGGTTCAGTAACTGATGTGACAGATGCTTTATGGGTTATACAGTACAACTTGGTAAAGCATGTCATTATCCAAAAGTAAATTTGCTGAAACCTCGGATATTAAATGGTTAAAAACTTAATGGGTAAATAAATGTGTATTCGCTTAGAAAATCGTGCCTTCCGAGTAATTAAATGAGACTTTGACTTTTGTTGACCCGGAAGTTCAAGCGGAGCCCATTTTCTCCTTTATTTTAAAGACTAAAATTTTTTGTTTGAACTTCAAGCGGAGAATTTTCCGCTTGGAAGAATTTTCTTAAAAAAATTTCCACGTGAGTTACAAAGCATTGTTCCAGTTGAAGTTCACCTGGTGATTTTCAAAGTTGTTTTCTCACAGGTTGAATCGGAACTTGAAACTGAACAACAAAACACATGATTTTTGAAAATATGTGATAATTTTTCATAGTGTAACAGAGGTTACTGACTATGAACTGAGATGATGTCTAATTATCACAAGAGATTTTCTTTTTCTTTTTTATCAAGAGACGGGCTCTTAAGCACATGCCTCTCTTTTATTAAAAATTGTGAAACGTTTTATTCAAAATTCATCATCCCAATGGCTGTGATGAGGTAGAAAAATCTTGCCTCATCAAAAGCTTTTGTAAACAGATTTTCCAATTGATGATCAGTGTGAACTTTGAACAATTTAATCAGATTCTTTTCTGCACAATCTCTAATAAAGTGATACCTTATGTCAATGTGTTTGGTTTTGGAGTGCTTTACTGGATTGTTGATAATGGAGATGGCACTGTTGTTATCTGCAAGAATAGAAGTTTCCATGAATGTGATCCCATAGTCAAGCATCTGATTTTGGATCCAAAGGACTTGACTACAACAACTTGAGGCAGCAATATACTCAGCCTCTACAAACACAAGTTTGTTTCTTGCACACCCAAAAATTGACATCCACCTGATGTTGATTTCTTGTCTATGTCACATCCTCCATAGTCACTGTCTATGAATGCTCTGAAAGAGAAGTCAGAGTTCTTGGGATACCACAAACCCAGTTAAGTCACTTGTTAACTTGTGGGAAGTGGACATAGGAGTTTTTGCACTTGAGCATGCTTGCATATCAAATCTCTTCAGCATGTCTTGGATGTACTTTGATTGATTCAAAAAGATTCCATCTGCAGTTTGGTTCACTTGTAGTCCTAAGAAGAATGTTAGTTCTCCCATGGAGCTCATCTCAAATTTTGACTGCATCAAAGTTTCAAACTCCTTGCACAAAACAGTGTTAGATGAACCAAAAATAATGTCATCTACATAAATTTGTACCATCAACATATCCTTACCAACAGTTTTGAGAAAAAGTGTTTTGTCAATTGCCCCTCTCCTGTAGCCATTCTCTAGAAGATAGTTAGAAAGAGTTTCATACCAGGTTCTAGGTGCTTATTTGAGATCATACAAAGCTTTGATCAGCTTGCACACCCTGTTGGGATGGTGAGGATCCTCAAAACCAGGAGGTTGTTTGACATATACTTCTTGTTCCAGTAAGCCATACAGGAAGGCACTTTTGACATCCATCTGAAATACTTGGAAGTCTTTGAAGGCAGCATAGGCTAAAAAGATTCTGATTGCTTCCAATCTAGCCACAGGTGCAAACACTTCATCATAATAAATGCCTTATTCCTGCACATAGCCTTGCACAACCAGTTTTGCTTTGTTTTTTATAACAATTCCCCTGTCAACTTTCTTGTTTCTGAATACCCACTTTGTGCCAATTGGTTCTGCTCCATCAGGCAGATCTACCAATTCCCAAACTTTCTGCTTGTTAATTTGAAATAACTCTTCCTGCATTGCCTCTACTCAACTGTTATCTTCCAAGGCATTTGTTACCTTCTTGGGTACTTCTTGAGACAAAAATGCAGCATGCAAACAAATGTTTACATTAGCAGATCTACTTCTTGTCAACACGGGTGCTGATACTTCTCCAATAATATTCCTCACTGGATGATCTCTGTTGATTCTTCTGTCAAGAAACATAGGGAACTCGTGACTTCTTCCTTTTGAGGGTATGTTGAGCTGAGAAAGTATGTGGTCAAGCTCAACATCACCAGTTTGTGATACATGATCTGAACATTCAACTGTATTATGAGAGCTATCCTCTGAAATGTGGGTCAGATGCTCAAAACTGAATTCATTTGATGTATCATCATTTGAATTTTCAGGTTCAGTTGACCCGGAATCAGTGTTCTCAACAGTTTCTGAAATTAAGTTTTCCGGTTGAACTTGAGCCAGAGAAATTTCCGTGTGAACTTCGACCAGAACTATATCATCTTCAATTTGAACTATTTCAGAAGGTTTCATTCCTTTGCCTGGCAATATAGGTTTGATGCTCATTGAAGAGAAGAAGGTTTGCTTCTCAGTTCCAGCAGTGTTGCTCTTCCAATGTTCATCAGCTGACCTATATAAATTATGTTCCTGCACTAAGGAGCTCACAGGCTTATCAATAATTATGTTGTAAGCAGTGGTTAGTGCGCCAATATCAAATAACCAAGTCAGTTGAGATTCAAAATTGCTGGTATATTTTTCATTAAAAGATACATTTATAGTTTCCTCAACAATTTTGGTTCTCTTGTTGTATACTCTGTATGCTTTTGACACACCTGAGTATCCAACAAAATATCCCTCATCTGCCTTTTCTGCAAATGAGCAATAACTCATTGATTATTAATATTGTAACAGGACAACCGAATGGCTTAAAGAAGTAAATGTTTGGCTTTCTTTTTCTCCAAAGCTCATAAGGTGTCTTGTTTTTGCCTTCAATCAATGTCCTATTTCTCCTTTCAGCAACACCGTTTTGCTGTGGAGTTCTAGGACCACTGAATTGTCTCACAATTCCCTTTTCCTCACAAAATGAATTCAGAACATGATTTTTGAATTCTGTGCCATTATCATATCTGATTGTTTTGACCTTAAGATTAGACTAATTTCCTAAATTTGTCACAAGTGTTTTCAACAATTCAACAGTTTCATCTTTTGTTTTAAGAAAGAAAACCTAAGTGTATCTAGAAAAATCATCAATTATGACAAAACAATATGACTTTTTCCCTAAGCTCATCACTCTAGTTGGACCAAAGAGATCCATGTGCAATAACTCTAGAGGTTTTGAAATAGAAGACTCAACTTTTGGCTTAAAAGAGGTTCTGTGTTGCTTGCCCTTGAGACATGGCACACAATTTTCAGAACATATAAAATGCTTGTTAGGAAGATCCTTAACCAAGCCAAGATTGAAAATTCGATTCATATTCTTATAGTTTACATGCCCTAACCTTCTATGCCACAGATCACTCTCATCAACAGAGGCTTTGGATATAAAGCAGGTTGTGCCACATGAGGGTGCAGCAACTGACATATCCAAAATGAATAGCCCATCTCTCCTAGGTGCTTTAAGCATAATTAATTCATTAGGAATTATAACACCAGGTTTGAGGACTATAGCCTCTCTCTCTCTCTCATTAAACATCAAATTCAAATTTTTGTCACACATTTGTGAGACACTAAGTAAGTTGAAATTTAGTGTATCAAAAAAATTGACTCTGTCAAATTTTACCAGTCCATTTGTCACATCACCTTGTGCTGTGATATGGCCTTCTGTGCTTCCAAACGCAACTGGTCCTCCATTAATTCTTTTTGTATTTTCCAGAATTTGCTTATTCCCTGTCATGTGGAAAGTGCATCCACCGTCAACTACACATAGTCTATTTTGGCCTTTATTTTGCACTTGCACACATCAGAATTGATTAGTTTCTATAGGGGACCCAAGCCTGAGTGGTCTTGGGTCTGCCATAAGCATCATTATACTTGTACTCCTTGAGTACTAAAGTATTTAGAACTGGAGCTTCATTAAGCAGATCATCATTTTCAAAACTGAAGTTCTCATATTGAGTACTTGTTTGACTAAATCTTTCACCTTTGGTGTTTTTCCTTTCAGTAATTTTTCTTTCCCTGTACTCCTTAAATTTTCTTTGCTTGTTGGTTGTTTTCTTAGATTTTTCATTACCTTGATTAACCAACTTAGTTCTTTCAGGGGATTTGGAAAATCTTAAAGGAAAGTGTTTGTTTTGGCTTGAACTCTCCCCCTGAAGTGGAACAGTGTAATTTCCGTTTCAACTAGTAGCAAATTCAATTTCAGGTTGGTTAGACTTTTTGATCTTTGAAAAGTTTTCTCTAGAGGTGGTTTTTCCTCTAGAGGGATTTTTTCTTCCTTGAGCTTCAAAATGCTAAAACCCATCAGCAAAGTGTACATGTGGTCTTTGCTTTGGAGCAATAGCTGATCTGGGTTGAATTTTGTTTTCCGGTTGAACTTGAGTTCGAGCGGAAAAATGTTCCGCTTGAACTTGCCTTAAAACAGAAAAACTTCCATTTCTATCATTACCAATTAAGACCCTGTTGGATTCAGATCCAAAATGCTTCATTGTGTGGCTTTTCACTGGTGAAATTATTCCTGTGAGTTTCTTTCGAAATTTGCCTTTGGTTGCAAAACAGGTTTTGGTTTCAAAAATGGTTTAGTTTTACTCAATGGGTTGAACTGACACACAGTAGCTAAGTGGCCTTGTTCACCACAGAACATGCATTCAACAAGTTTGGTTTCAAATCTTCTGGGAGACTCATGTTTGGTCACTTGGTTGAAAGTGAGTTGATCAAGCCTTTGAGTTTGACTTCCCTTTGGTTGCTCAGGTTGTTTCCCTCCAACTTTTGAGTCTTTAGGCTCATAAATAGTTGGTGGTGGAACAGCAATTGAAGGTTTCAAATGTTTGATTGGTCAGCTAATGCAAAGGTGCTTGCATCAATGACTTAAGTTTTCTTTGACAGAGCAGTGTTTTCAAAACTTGACTGTGATGAAGTGTCATCAACAATAAGACTAACTTTACATTCTGAATTCAAAGCTTCAATTGGTATGATTACAGGTGAGTATTCAATTGGTGGTTCAACACTATTATACCCAACACCTACTTTACCATACATCCCTCCCATCCACAATTTCTCAGCCTTTTTATTTGCTGTTTGAAACTTGTCACAAGTAAACAAAGCATCTTTTAGTTTGATGTCAAGAACATCAATCTCAGCCTTAGCATCTTTGGTTTCATTTCTTGATTTCTCAAGCTTTGACAGCAAGTCATCAAGCTGTGTTTCAAGAACTAAGTTGGTTTGTTTTAACTGTTCATACTCTTTGGTTAAGTTTTGAATTTTTGAAATGTATGATGATTAAGTTTTCTTAAAACATTCCTTTTAACTCATTTAGGTTTGAAACTTCATCAATCAAGTCAGTGTTGTGGTTTCGATACTTTGCCACTTGCTCTATGCAAGCAGGGCTCCATAAGTTTTCTAAAACTTTCTCAGGGACAGAGTTTACCTGATCTGAGATGGAGTCTTGTTTGGCCATCAAAGCATGGTTGATAGGATCAAACTCAGCAACGAAATCTTCCCATTCAACACATGAGGTTTGATTAGCAACAGCAGCAACCACATTATGGTGGTTTTGACTTCCGGTTGGCTTTGGTGGGGTGGGGTGATGACCTGAGTTGTTACCAGAGTTGTTGTTGTTTGCATTGTTTCCTCCATGATTTTTCACTTGGACATGACCCTGGTTCTGTCCTTCTCTTCTTGGTTGAGAGCACTCTCTTGCGAAGTGGCCAAGTTGGTGACAGTTGTAGCTTTCACTTTGCTTTTGTCTAGGCCTATGTGAGCGCCCTTTGCTCCCTTGTAGGTTCTACCAGTTATTTAGTAAAACCTTTGAGCTCTGACAGACACCATGGCAAGTTGGGTCATAATATCCATTTCTTCCAAATCATCAGCACCTATGTACTCAAGATCTTCAGGAATGAAGCCTTGGTAAGAGTCAGTTGCTACGTGAGCATTATGAGAGTTGTCAAACGTGTTTGAGAAGCTCTCTTGAAACCTTGGTGTCTCAGGGAAACTGACGGTAGGTGACAAGTATGATGATGAGTTTGAGGTTTTTTTATTGTGAAAATCGGTAGTTACTAGTGCAGTTGAAAACAATTGAGTTGACTCAGAAGATGAGGTTTGTTTAAGGTTTAGTTCCATTTCATAAGCACTGAGTATGCCATGAAGTTCACTAAGTCTCATCTTTTTCAAATTCTTACATTCCCTGATGCTCACAGTGTAAACTGTCCACACAGAAGGCAAGGAACGAAGGAATTTTCTGTTTACATCTACTTGATCTAGTTTTACGTCTACCTTTTGCAGTTCATCAAGTAAGGAAACAAATCTTAAGTACTGGTTTGTCATTGATTCACCAGATTTGAAAGTAAAGTTCTCATATTTCTGTTTTAAGACATCATACTTGTTTTCTATTACTTCACTAGTTCCTTCATATATTTCACTTAAGGCATTCCACAGGTCAAATGCAATTTTGTATCCTTTAAACCCACTTAAAATGGAATTAGGAAGTGCATCCTGTAGAGTCCAATATGCCTTATAGTCAAATTCGAGAGCAGCATAGTCAGAATCAACGTATTTTTCTAAAGGTTTAGGTATTTTGACTTCTGCATCACCAGCAGATGAAACCATGGGTGAGTAAGGTCCTTCAGTAAAAGATTTCCAAATACGACGGTCTAAAATCCTAACAAAACCTTCCATCCTGAGTTTCCAAGTACCAAAGTCATCAGGAGTGAACATTGGCGGTTTGTTGGCACTACCGTTTGGACAACTTAAACTGAAATCAGTCATTTTTGAAAAACTTTAGAAAGATAAAACAACAAAGCTTGTAGAATAAGCAAGTAGAGTATCAACTTTGAAGCACTGAAAGTCTTCAAAGTGAGAGCCAAAGCTCTGATACCACTTGTAGGATCGGTGTTAAACTAATTAACTTAACAAGAAACCCTTCTACTTGCAAATATAACCCTGCAGAATTAAAGTTATATTTCACTTTACGTAAGCTTATGTTAGTTCTCTTGTATTGATGTGAGTGCTTGATTGCATAAAGATAGTAACAACGAAGTAAGAAATACACGGCACTATTTTCATTAACTCAAAGCTACACTATTACAAGTTGTTCGAGAACCGTTGTGTAAACCATGAGCTAACTAAGCTATATATAGTGCTAATGAGATCAATGACAGCCATTGATCTCATGCGATCTAATCTAGACCGTAAAATATAAAGTCAAATACAAACTACCAAAAGCATAAACATCGACAATTGGAATATCTTGCGTCTAAACAGCAACATACTACTTTAGGAGAGCGGCTTGAACAGATTTAGAAGCAACCGAGAAGCTTTTGCAGGATTGGACTTGCTGAAAAGACATCTCAGGAAAAGTCCGGTTGAACTCATTATCTGGTGGATAATCGAGTTCACCTGGAATATTCGCTAAGTGACAAAACTGCTTCTTTCCGCTTGAACTGCCAGTTCCGCTTGAAGTTGAGAATTCCGCTTCAACTTCAACTTCAGCCGGAACTTAACAAAATTAGCTTTCAGCCGGAAATCTTCTAAGCGCAATATTCCTTACAGAGAGTTCAGCGAAGAGGACGAACAAGTGTTTTTCTTGGCCATGGCCGAAAAATTGAAAGGAAATTGGAGAAGAATAAGGAAGACTGGCCTGGAATATCGGAGAAGCTCGAAAGGCTTTGTGGAAGAAGATGGTTCGTCCAGGTATCCCGATTTATTTTATTTAACTAACCCTTATAATTGCCACGTGTTTATTTGACCCGGGTACTGTTGAAGTCATCAACTACCTCCGAAATTCAAGCTCCAGCTAAAGGAAATCGTGGACCAAGTGGACGAGAAGGCTCTAACGGTCAATTTAGTTAGATGATAGGATCCCGGGAATCCCGGATAGTTTGTTATTCTTGTAATCTTTATATAATCGAGGATTCGATCGACTTAGGGACACACAACACCGATACACTTTAGCTCTGATAGCACATCATTGTTGTAACACTTAGCATCGATCGATCAAACCTCCAAAACTCTTGAAATTTTCAGTTTCGTTTTAATAAAATTGTGAGGAAGCAGGCTCTTCAGGGCGGCTCCCGAGGTTTTTTTACTAGGATTCCTAGAGGCAACTCAAAGAATCCTAGATTTTTCCCTCGTTACATCCTTGTGTTCAACTTAACATTTTGAGCATATTAACAAGCACACTACCTCACATTCTAAGTTTGGAATACAAAATCACTTTGTTGATTTTTGACCAAAACAATACCAAAGGCCACACTTTTGATATTTTAACGTGGCCATTGCCACCCTTTTGCCACACGTATTGGGATAAAATATATGATTTCAACAACCCTTTGGCCATGTATTTTTATAATATATGTGGCTAAAACACAAATATATGTGACCATATAATACCAAATGTCACGTTAAACAAACACATGTGACCATTGGGACCCGTTGGCCACGCTTTCCGAAAGAATTGTTTGCACAAATAAAGCAAAGATGTGATTTAAATAGTTTAAGGGTAAGAAAATTATCTTCGATTGCATTGATCAGATACGCGTTGTGCTTCTGAGGTTGCATCGCCTAACCGAAACTCCCGGCTCTTGCTTGCTCCTTCTTGGTTGTCCTCCTTATTTATTACCTACAAGACTAGATTAAGCTACAAAATACTTGTACCGGGGATCCGGTAAATCTACCCGCGTCTCAGCAAGAGTGTTTCTTGCTGGTCTGAGTCCAGAATTACACTAGGCGAACCTCGATCTCTAGTACTAGTAGCTAAACTACTAGTACTAAAAGATAAATACTAAACTACTCTAAACTACGATAGAAATCTAAATTAAAGTGAAAATAAAAAGGAAGGGGCAAAATTCTGACCGTCCTGAAGATGTGTTCTCTGAAGTCCATCCTATTCTTTTTACTTTCACCTTAGACTTCCATGGTAAGACACCATGGCTCGCCGTGTTTATTATATGGGTATACTGGCTGGACCCGCAGTCCTGGTCTAGAAGAATGATAGTGGATGAGAGGCTTCCTCCATTCATTGATACCGAATTCCAGACCTGACTCGATGTTGTCCTCCACCTGTAGAGTACTATCCAATTTCTTCCTATGTCGAAAGTTGCTTCCTAGTCACCGAACTTGATTGTTAGAATGCCACTGCTCATGTCTACCACCGCTTGAGTTGTTGTGAGGAACGACCTTCCGAGGATAAGGGGTACCTCCTTGTCTTCTTCCATATCCAGCACAACAAAGTCGGCAGAGTAAACGAACTCTCCTATTTGAACTAGGAGGTTTTCAGCAATACCTGAAGTGTACTTAACTGACCGGTTCGCTAGTTGGATGCTCATCGTGGTAGGAGTGGTTTACCAAGGTTCAACTTCTTAAACATGGAGGATGACATAAGTTTATGCTAGCTCAGCAAGTGCATTTGAAACCTCAATGTCTCCCACTACACAAGGTAGTGTGAAGCTGCCAGGATCTAGCTGCTTTCCAGGAATAGTGCTTGAGAGGATGGCAGAGCATTCTTCCACTTGGCTGACAAAGTTGAGTTCCAGGATCTTGCGCTTGTTGGTCAGGAAGTCTTTCATGTATTTCGTGTATTTCGGCATCTGAGAAAGGACTTCAACAAAAGGTAAGTTAATATGTGACTGTCTCAGAAGGCTCATGAACTTATCAAACTGCTCCTCATTCTTGGCTTTGTTTAGCCGGCTGGGATAAGGAACCTTTGGATCCTTCATGAATTATTCCACCCTTACAGGGATATGTGCTTAAGTTTGTCTTTGAGAAGGTGGGGTTGGTGTTGTTAAGCTCGGAGCAGCTTCCTCGGGTCCAATCCTTCGGCTATGAAGTGTGATAGCATTTACCATCGCTTTGGGATTGGGTTCTGTGTTGCTATTTGGCCGAGTTGCTTCTCGAGCGTCTTGATAGAGGCTTGCTGGTTTCGAATTTCAGCATCATTGCTTTTGAACTTCTCCTCCATCTTCCTCTCAGCTTCTGCAAACATCCGGGATATTGATTCTTCAAGGCGAGCGAGCCCATCAGATGAACTGCTGCCTTGGTAGTTGTTGCTTTAGCGCGGCTACTGCGAGAAGTTTTGGTTGTTACCTGGATCTATTGACTATTCCGTTGGTTCTCTACCCAGAGTTCTGACTGTTCCTCCACTCAGAATTGTTTTTATACTGCTAGCGGGGTTGGTTTTGCATGAAATTGACATTTTCGGTTTTATCATCCACCATACAACTCCAGTTTTCATGTGGGCCTCCACACACGTCACACTGCAAAGAAACTTTTGCAGATTTGCAGGTCTCTAGCTTTTTTATTTTGGAAGTCAAGGCCTCAATTTGAGCTTTGATGGTCGTGGCTTCATCTAGAGAGTGCATTCCTGGAGCCTTTGCCTTGACACTGCGAAAAGTGTGCCACTAAAAGCTGGTTTGACAAATGTCTTTAATTTTTTTGAAGACTCCCTCAGGACTTCCATTTCCCAAAATGCCACCAGAGTTGGAGTCGAGAATCTGCCGGGTTTACGGGTGCAAACCATTGTAAAATATTGAGATCTGTTTCTAGATTACGAGACCATGATGAGGGCATTTCCTCAAGAGTTCCTTAAAGCGTTTCCACGTGTCATACAGCGATTCTCCGTCTTCTTGAGTGTATGAGTTGATTTCTGTTAGGTGTTTGGCTGTCTTGGCAGGATGGAGGTACTTGTAAAGAAACTTTTGAACGAGCTTATCCCAAGTGGTGATGAAGCCATTGGGTAGAGCGTTCATACATGTTTTCGCACGGTCCTTGAGTGAGAAAGGAAACATGCGAAGTCTAACGGCGTCATCGGAGGCTCCGTTGGACTTGAATGTCTCACAAACTTCTTGAAAGTTTGTGATGAGAAAATGAGGGTCTTCATTGGGCAAACCGTGAAAAGTAGTAGAATTTTGGAGCATCTTCACCAACTGTGGTCGAATTTCGATGTCTTTAACATCGACACCTGGAGGAGCAATGGCTGCACCAAAATTGACTGCATTTGGTCTTAAGTAGTCAATGACGGTCCGCTCTTGAGCCATTGGGATAGGCTTGTTGATGACTTCAGCAACAGTTTTGAAACGAGATCGGAGTCTGCTGTGTAGAAATCTTTCTGGTTCAGGGAGTGGTTCGACTAAGTCTTTAGGTTGTATTTTTATACACTACCTGAAAGCATAAAATTAAACAAGAATCAGTAGTAACCAAAGTAGATAGTACAAAAAAGGAAAATCAGTCTAAGTGTTGTGTAATCAAGACACTACCTAGTGCTGATGTACATTCTATTAAAAAAAATGAAAGTTTTAAAAATATAGAAAATCAACAAGTGGTTAAAATTCTGAATTTTTAAGAAAATAAAATTAAAGAAAAACTATGGTACATATATATATATATATATAGATAGATAGATTAGGCCGTCAACTCAGATTTTTCTCAAAAACCTCGTTTTGTGTCCCCGGTAACGACGCCAAAAAGCTTGGTGTGCCAGTGGTGTATATAAAATTTATCGTTATTTTATGAGACCTTTTAGCAGTTAAGCTTTTAAATTTATAAACACGATTTATTTAAACTAATACTATTTCACCACATTCACGGGCAAGTGCACCCATCGTGGTCAGTATAGTAGTGGTAAGTTGAATCGGGGTCGTTCAAAGAGACAAAGGAAAAGTAGGGATCTTGGTACTTCACTGTTGCTGACAACCTGGCCAATCTTCAAGTGGAGATGTTAGTAAAATATGTAAAATAATTTTAACTAAAAATAGCTACTCTAAAAAGTTGTGTCTTGATCAACTCGGTAGCAGATAATATCATTTGGGAGACTTATCAGTGGTGATGTTGGTAACCCGTAATTTATACCCTTCCCGTAAGATTATTTACCAACAGGCAGCAAGACCGCTTCTTAGCCTCAAATCAAGCATCACTACTCTCCCAGGTGATTGTCTACGAGGAGTACGAACCCCGTGGAGTTGTGCTGTTGGTAAAAAAAATATAATGAAGCTAATGCCACTTAGTTACGGGGTCCGTCAAACCGGCCGACTTACCGTACTCGAGACGCCGTCATGAACCAGTAGGGGAACAACCCTGCGTGCCGGATTATTTTATTGTAAAAGTTATATTTTTAAGGGAGTAAGGTCTGTTTCTTCCGTGCACCGCTCTCGTGCATGCACGTCCGGCGTAACCAAAGCCAAGTTCACAAACACCTACCATCTCGGCTTCCATGAAGTTACAAAATATTACCAACCCCCATTCCCAACCAAATACTTTCAGCCCACACTTGCGTGGTCAACCAAGTTTGCTTACATAGACATAAGGACCTCGAATGTATCATGTAGCATGGGGGCGAGTCACCTTTCGGATCATGCATCGTCCCCCGACCGGGTGTCACAAGTCAGGCCTTTGGGATTTCGACTCCCCAAATGGTGTGTGATACGTAGAGCACGTTTGGTTCTAGAAAATCAGTAATACACTTTCAATAAAAAGAGTTTTTATAAAGTCATTAGTTCACCTTAAAACAAGTTTACAAAAACAGTTTGCCAACCCACCAAAGATTCATTTATTCCTAAATGAGTGTAAGAATTTGACTAACACTTGAAAGATTGAGGTTGACAAGTGTTAGTATAAAGATTTGCTTACTAGATAATGAAAGATTCATAGAGAAATAACAATCCATTATCACCAAAACTTGAAGTTCTTACAATATTTGATGTGCAGATCAAGAACATTAAAACAAATGGCACAAAACCGAAAAGATGGTAAACTAGTGGAAGAGAGGGAGAAGAATTGAGCAAGTTGAAAGTGAAGAGAGTTGCTCCTTTTATAGATCAGTCGAGAATGGCACGGGCCATGCTAAACTAGGCACGGTCCGTGTCGATTCAGTGGGCACGAGTGGTGTCATCCGTGGCACGGGGCGTGTTAAGTCAGACCGACGATCTTCAAATCTTCGAGCATCAGGGGCACGGGGTGTGCTCGGTGGGGCACGGGCCGTGTGGTGCAGAGTCGATTCAGAAGCACGGTGCGTGTCTCTGCTGGTGCTGTCGGGACTAAGCTGGCTTGGGCACGGGACGTGCTAGGTAGGCCTCTTGTGATTTTGGCTTAATAAAACCTAAAAAACTACAAAGAAGACAAAAACATTTTTTCTTTGCAATAGTTACTCATATTTTTACCCAATACGCGAAGGATATTCGCTTACAAAATGTTTATAATTTAAGGTACATCAGTTCAAACATGACTCAAACGATGTACCAAATATCAAAAAATCATCCATAAAGATTTCGAGTGAATCCCCGACCATGTCTAAAAAAAATTGCCATCATACATCTTTTAAAAGTGGTCGGGGCATTGCACAAACCGAATGGCATCCTCCTAAAAGAAAAGGTGCCATAGGGACAAGTGAATGTGGTCTTTTGTTGGTCATCGGGGTGAATAGCAATTTGGTTGTACCCCGAATAACCGTCAAGAAAACACTCAAATTTTTTACCGGACAATTTTTCATTAATTTGGTCAATGAAAGCTAGAGGAAAATGGTCCTTAGAAGTCGCAGAATTTAACTTCCTATAATTTACGCGTAATCTAGAACCAAAAAAATCGACAGGATAAAAAAAATCATTTACTTTAACAATCAAATCTGACAAAATTCCCCGGGGTAGGTTAGGGGTCAAATCAGTCAAAATCCTCGTAGTATCGGCTTTTTTAGTGGTCTAAAATCATACTAGTCATACAAGCTCCCTGGTAAAATGCTCACACTCCCACCAAGATCTAAAGGGGCACGGGTCATTTGAAAGTCACCAACTTGTATTGAAATCATTGGTGCCCCCGGATCTTGTAATATTTTAGGCAAAATTCCTGAAATTATGGCACTCACATCTGCTGTAGCATCAAGTTGTTTTGGAATTTTGTAATTATGTTTTTGAGTGCACATATCTTTCAACTATATTGCATAAGCTGGAATTTGCTTAATGGAAATTAAAAGGGGAAGATTGATTTTTTACTTGTTTGAAAATTTTCCACATTTCTTCTTGTTGTGGGCCCCTTTTATTTGTCACTTTTTGGTTAAGTTCAATTAAAGCTTTTAGGAAAGGTATCAACTTTTCTTTTTGTTCAGTTAAATCTTCACTTATCACCCTATCTTCTGATTCTTTAAAGGTTACTTTTTTAGATTTCCCAAGGCTACTAGACTCAGTTTTAACTGATTTTTGAATTGTTTTCGGTTGGTTCAATTGACCCACTTATTTGGCCAAGGCTTCATGATTTTTCTCTTGTGTTTCAAACTCCTCTCAAATCCTTTCAAAGCCTCAAAAATAGCACTAAATTATGTTTGCACTCCATCTTCCTGCTTTTGTTATGGTTTTTGATAGTTTCTTGGCTGCTGATTACCTCCTTAGTTGTAGGCATTCCTTTGGTATCCTCCTGAATTGTTCCCTTGGCAATTTTGGTATTGCGTTTGAGCTCCATCCTGCACATTAGAACCTTAAAAGTCAAAATTTAATTGATTATTGGGGTTACCATACCTTAAATTTGGATGATTGCGAAGGACCGGGTGATAAGTGTTGGAATTCATGTTCCCTTGTATGAAATTTACTTCCAGTAGTATGTCACTGCTGAAATCAACCACAAAGTCTGCAAGAGCTTGAGACTTTATTGTTGTTCGTGGTTCATATATGATGTCATAGGCACTTAGTTTAACTGCCCATTTCGCCATTCTTCCTGACATTTCTGGCTTTCTCAAGACACACATAATAGGATAGTTAGTTTTCACATAAATAACATGAGTTTCGAAGTAGTGCCTTAACTTTTGAGAAGCCATAACAAGGGCTAAAATTAATTTTTCTAAGTAAGAATACCTGGTCTCAGCATCTAATAATGTTTTGCTTACATAGTATACCGGATGTTGTTGTCCTTCATGGTCTTTAATGAGTACAGCACTTGTCGAGCCGCCCGAGACTGCTAAGTATAGAGAGAGCGACTCCCCTTTAACTGGCTGCATCAGTAGTGGAGCAGATGACAAGTATTCTTTCAAGGAGCTCAGAGCAGCTTCATGCTTCTCACCCCATTCGAACTTCTTGTTCTTCTTCAATATATCATAGAATTCTTTGTTTTTTTCAGAAGATCTTGCTATGAATCTATTAAGTGCTGCTATTCTTCCAGTCAATTTTTGAACTTCTTTAACATTTGTTGGGGTCTTCAAGTTTATGATTGCTTAGATTTGCTCAGGGCTGGCTTCTGTTCCTCTTTCAGTAACCATATAGCCTAAGAACTTACCGACTCACACACCAAAATGGCACTTGGAAGGATTTAGCTTCATGTTGAACTGGTCCAGGATATCGAAAGCAGCTTCGAGGTCCCTAGGATGATCCTTAGCTTTTTTGGACTTCACCACCATGTCATCTATGTATACCTCCATAGTGTCCCCCAGTTGGTCTTTGAACATAATATTGACAAGCCTCTGGTATGTGGCACCTGCATTTCGTAAACCAAAGAGAATAGCAATATAAATACCTGTGGGTGTCATGAAGGCTGTGTCTTCTTAGTTTGATGAGTCCATCTGAATCTGTTGGAAGCCTGAAGATGCATCCATAAAAGTTAGCATCTCATGCCCAGCACTTGCATCCACCATTGAATCGATGTGTGGTAAGGGGAATGGATCCTTGGAACAGGCCTTATTCAGGTCCGTGTAATCCACACACACTCTCCACTTACCATTCTTCTTCTGAACTACCACCACATTAGCCAGCCATCGAGGATATTTAACTTCTCTGATCATCTTTGACTTGAGTAGCCTATCAACTGCCTCTTGGATTATGATGTTTCTCTCAGGAGCGAACTTTCTTCTCTTTTGATGTATGGGCCTGAAAGATTCATCTATACCAAGTTTATGAGTAATAATATCTTTAGATATACCTGTCATGTCCTCGTGTTTCCATGCCAATGTTGTTGTTCTGGACTTCAGGAGGCTCACGAGCTACTCTTCAGTATCCTCAGGAATATTAGTTCCTACCAGCACATTGATTTCAGGATCCTTGGGATTTAGCTGAACTTCTTTAATCTCTCATTTCTTTTTCATCCGAATTCTTCGTGCTAGTCCCTTTAATTGCTATGCGGGACTGGGCTTAACGGTATTCTTCATAGCCGAATTGTAGCAGTCTTTAGCTTCTTGTTGATCACTCAATATCATTACAACTCCCTAAGGTGTGGGAAGCTTCACACACTGATGATAAGCTAACGGAACTGCTTTCATGTCATGGATCCACGGCCTCCCCAAGATAACAATACAACAAGGAATGGAGTCAATTACACAGAATTCTTGCATGGAGTTGACCCCTTCAATGTACACAGGGAGCCTGATGTCTCTAACTGTATGCTTGGTTTCTCCACTGAAACCTACTAACACTGAGGATCTTGGGATAATTTCCCCTTCTGGGATGCTCATCATCTTTAGCACATCTAACTGAATGATATTGACCGAGATGCCATTGTCTATCAGGATCCTGCGAACATAATGATTAGCGATGCATAATGTGATTACCAGACTGTCGTGATGAGGATCCTGGATATCCAGCTTATCAGTTTCGTCGAAGGAAATGGTTTTATCTTCAGTCAACATCGCGTTCTTCTTTGGTTGACTGCCTTGATCCATCTTAGCCTCTCTAGCATGTCTTTTAGCTAAGGAGAAGGAAGCTCCACATATATCAGATCCTCCCGAGATAAAGTTTATCAGCTTGGCATTCGCTGGTGGTGAATGTGCTCTTTTGGGCAGCTCGGTAGCATCCTAAGTCTTGCTCTTCTTTCTGCCAAACAATTCTTTGAGATGCCCCTTGCTGAGCAAGTAGCTGATTTCTTTTCGAAGAGCTATGCAGTCATCTGTTAAGTTCCCAAAGTCTTCATGGTAGGCACACCACTTAGACTTATCCTTCCAGGCTCCCTGCTTCTCGGACTTCCTTGGCCACCTTGCCTTATCACCTAGATCCTGCAAAGCACATAACAAACCACTTACGTCAACTGAAAAGCAATAATCAGATACCTTTGGGAAGTCTTCTTCATCCTTAACCGCATTGACTCTAGGATTATCATTCCTATAATAAGACTTGGACCGTTTTTTATTTCCATGAGAATCCGTCCTTCTGCTTGAGGATTCATATTTTGACACATCGCTTCTTTTCTGTATTTTCTTATCATCTTCTAGCCTGATGAACCTCAATTCCCTTGTTCTGACTTCTTCAAGGTTCCTACAAGGATTCATAACTAGGTCATCCTAAAAATGGGAATCCCCTCTAAGCCCCATCTTGAAAGCTTCTACAGCAGCTGCCATAAGTTGGGAATATCCAGAGCTTCTTGACCAAATCTCGCCACGTAATCCCTAAGGGATTCATCAGACTTCTGAACTATCCTGTACAAGTCACCTGTGAGCTTCTCAAAGCTTTTGCTGCAAGAAAACTGGTTATTAATTAGGTTAACTAAATGCGGAAAAGAAGTAATGGTATTAGGAGGGATACTGAGCAGCCATTTCAAGGCTGGTCCTGTTAGTGTTGAGCTGAATCCCTTGCAAAGGCATGCTTCTTTGATGTTTACTGGGATGGGGTTGATTTTCATCAGTTCAATGTATTGTGCCACGTGCTCCTCAGGATCCGTGGTCCCATCTTAGAGTTTCATGTTGGGAGTTTGGAATCTCCATGTCACAAATGGGCCATGCAAACCTGGAAACTCTGTGGCTGCCTGCTGGCACTTCAGGAATTGGTCGGATAACACCAGGGACACTTGAGATCATGTCCTTTAGTCTCTGAATCTCCCTGGATATAGTTGGGTTGATACATGCATCCTGCACAGTTCCTTGGTTAGGATTAGCATAAAAATTATCAAAGTTGTTACCGGCCTGGGGATTCTGAGGATGGATATGGGGTCCATATCCAGCATCTCTAAGGATAGTCAGCTCAGTTGTGGTCTCCGCTTGCATGGGGATGAAGTCTCCCTCATGCATCTCCTGAGATGAGCTTGGTAACATGCCTGTAGAGACAGAAAGGTTAGAAAATAAGGATCCTTGGGAATCTAGAGCTGCTCGGAAGCGGCTTGAGAATTTAGGGAACGGCTGAGTTGAGGATCCTTGTAGCACTTGTGTAGTAGGTGCCCCTGACTATTGGTTCCAAGGCTCTTGAAAGTTAGACGTCGTGAACCGCTGAGGTCGAGACATGGGTAGTTGCGTTAAGAGTCTCGGCGTTTGCTGAATTGAGAATCTGGCTGGCTGGTGGTTCAAGCATCTCGGCGGCAGCTGACTTCCGTAATCTCTGAAGTAAGATTCTGGGGGGCTGCTCGGAGTAGAATCCGGAGTACTCCAGATCTATCACCCCGGAATTATTCTGATGTTGAGAAACACGAGAATCCCTAAGCAGTAGCCGTTGCAACACTTGACTTTGGAGCAGTAGAGGATTTTGCATTCTGTTTTGGTTGTTCTGATATTTCCGGAGAGTCAAAACCGAGTGATTTCGGCATCAAAGGGCTAGTTTCCTCTACTGGTTTCTTTGATTTCTTCAATTCCATGATCTCCTTCATCATTCTCTCGTTGGTTTTGGCTTGTTCATCCACATGAGTCTTCATTTGCCTGATCAAAACATACAAATCGTTATTAGAAATGGAAGGGTCGGTAGACATACCTTGTGATCCAGTAGAAGTAGGATACTCCATTCTTTTAGCATCGGTGTTAGTCGGTTTCTTTGGCATTGGAGGAAGACCGGTGCTAACAGTCGATTTGGTGGATGGAATAGATTTTGAAGTAATCTTCGATTGAGTCGACATTTTCAGAAATTAGTAGCGGGAAGGAGATCAAGGCTCTTAACTGAATTCAAACACCACTTGCCCCACGGTGGGCGCCAAATTGTTTTGGCCAAAAACTGCCTAAGCAATTAGTTGATCAAACTTTGTAAGTGAGGTAGTGTGTTTGATGAGTTTGGCAAGGAAAATGTAAGTTTAGCTGTTGACACAAGGATGTAACGAGGGAAAAATCCAGGAATCCCTAAGCATCCTTAAGGATCCTAGCAAAAAACCTCGGGAGCCGGCTTAAAGTGCCTGTTGCCTCAAACTTTTATATAACGGAAATTGTTCAAGTATAAATGAAGTGAGCTCGTATATTAAGTGTTACAGAGAGTTTAGAGAACAAATGTTGTGTGTTGTGTACAGCCCTAGAGATCGATATATATTAAGAATTACATAATAACTAACTCCCTAAGAATTAGCAACTAATCCCACGTCGCCTAGCTAGCCGTTAGAGTCCACTTGGTCCAGGTTTTCTGTTAGTTGACCGATTATTTAGGGCACGTGTGTCATATCGAGAGTCATCTGCAAAAAATAAACAAAAGGGAAGGTAATTGTTAGCTAAAAATAAAATTCAGGATCCTTACAGTGAAGTGCTTATGAGCCTCTGCTAGCTGCTCAAGATATCCTGAAATCTGGTACCAACAGTTTTTATTATTACTTGATTTTAGACTTTGATCTATTTGATTAATACATCTCAAATTATTTCCTAATATACAAGTTCTTTTCGAGATTCTTGATAAATTTTATAACTAATCTCATATACAATATTTCAACACAAAACATAACATGAGAAGCCAAAAGATCGTCATATTATTAACATACGCAAAAGGGTTCTGAGCTCCCCAAGGTTCGTCCTGAAAACCTCAGGATCCCTCCGCTGGGGAAGCTCAGAGGTCAAAAGTTTATTTTAGGAATCCTGGTTTCTTGTTGTAAACACAAAATCCCTCCACCAGGATCCCTACCATTGTTTGTTGTTTCTTACAGGAACTACAAGGACATTGTTTCACAAAAAAAACCACGAAACATAAAAACATAAAAAATCGGCTCAGACCGTTGCATTATCTTCATCACCCATTATCTTCCCTTCTTCCGCCAGCTTCTCCACCTCCTCAAGCTTCTTGCCCTCTCCCAGCTCCAACACATAAGCCCTGGTCATTGCCGCAGGGGATTCCGGAACCGTCTTCGAGGAACCACCTTCATTCCCATCCTTCCATGTTCCAGCCACGTCACCATCGCCTCCTCCTAATGATTCTAGAACCAGCTTCTAGCCCGCGACATCCCAACCAGGAACCTTAAAGCCAGCCGCTTCAGCCTCACCCGCTATTTGGATCTTGCACTCCAGGACGCTTCGGGCAGCCGGGAGTTAGCCAATTTCAGCATCAGTGGCCATCTTGGCTTCCAATCTCAGACGCTGCTCAGTGATCTTGTGCTCATAGAACAGGGTCTTACCCTTAGAAATATCGGCTTGGGCCTGGATCTTCTCGTTAGCCTCGGCCAGCTTCTTCTCCATGTCCATGTCTTGGGTGCTCAGCTTCTCAATGCCCTACACAAACAAGAATCCTGATCAGCAGCAGCGACAGGTATGAAACTAATATACGTGTTTGTTAAAGCTTCTTACCAGGTTGACCATGGTCTGCATCGAGAGAACCTTGTTGCTGACCTCGGAGGGAGCAAGATCCTCAAAAGTTTCCAGGTACACGGTAGCCTCAGTGGTCTTTCGTTTCTTGGAAGCCGAGGCCTTCGGCCGGCTGACAGGCGGCTTGGAGGTGGCAGGCTGCTCCAGCTGTTCCTTCTTGACTTTGAGAAGGTTATCAAGATCCTTCAAGGAGAATGAAGAGCTGGACTTGGGGGCTGCAAAGAAAAACAGATTATCAACATTTGAGATTCTCAAATAACCATGTAATTCGGGATCCCGAGAGAACTTACTAGACATCTTAGGAATGTGATCGGCTGAGTAGCTGTGTTCGCTAGCAGTTTCTTCGAGGATCAGGGCTCTCTCAGTGGCAGGAAACTGGTAGAGTGCTTCGAGCTTCTTGGGATCCCGGAGCGCCTTGACAAGATTCTCAAATTTAGGTGCTGCAAAGGATAACAATAAAGAGTTAGACATGTATTCAGAATCCTGCGGTGAAAAAGAAATCAATATCCTACCCTTCTCAACCCACTTCAACGGCAATTCTGTACCCCCATGAATCGAGTCTCGCTTGACAAAGAAGAAATGTTTCTTCCAGTCATGATCATTGTGGGAGGCTCGGGGAATCAACTGGGAGGTGGAGGTGCCAGCCTTCAGAACAAACCGGTTGCAACCGTGGGTTCGGAGTTGGTAAGCTTCACAAATTTCGGGAATCCCAATGTCCAGATTCCTGGTTTGGTTCAATTGATCAAGGGAGTACAGGATTCTTCAAACCATAGGCATGGTTTGGGCATAGGAAAGTCGGGTGGTCTTGAAAAACTGGGTAATGAGCTCCGGGAAAGGGAATGTCATGCAAAGCAGAAAGGGATAATACATGAAGCACACCCAAGTGGTGGAAGTGAAGTCGGATTTGGTCTGAAAATCGAAGGGTCAAAAATCATTCCCGGCGGAAAGATACCGGAATTCTTCAGGTCGTGAATGTCGCCATCGTCGAACGAACAGGTTTCCTCCTCGCTGTGGATGATATATCCTTGATCGTGGAAATCCTCGATTGTTGGAGAGTTCAGCGAAGAGGAAGAACGAGTGTTTTTCTTGGCCAAGGCCGAAAAATTGAAAGGAAATTGGAGAAGAAGAAGGAAGACTGGCCTGGAATATCGGAGAAGCTCGAAAGGGTTTGTGGAAGAAGATGGTGAAAATATGAATACGGAATCCCCTATTTAAAGAAAAAGTGATGATAACCATCACATCCGTCGGACGCCGTAAGAACCATCCCATCTCAACCATAATTACCGTGATAACGTCGTATAATTAGCATATTTTTGAATTTTAACAGTTGTCGAGCTTATCCACATATGTTGAAATTCAAGGGGCAATTGTTGAGGGTATATTTTCAGGATGCTCGCAGGAAGCTCAGGTAGTTCGAGGATCCTATTACCGTCCGGTAATCCCATTCCTACAGGTATCCCGATTTATTTTATTTAACTAACCCTTATAATTGCCACGTGTTTATTTGACCCAGGTACTGTTGAAGTCATCAACTACCTCCGAAATTCAAAATCCAGCTAAAGGAGATCGTGGACCAAGCGGGCGAGAAGGCTCTAACGGTCAAGTTAGTTGGATGATAGGATCTCGGGAATCCCGGATAGTTTGTTATTCTTGTAATCTTTATATAATCGAGGATTCGATCGACTTAGGGAAACACAACACCGATACACTTTAGCTCTGATAGCACACCATCATTGTAACACTTAGCATCGATCGATCAAACCTCCAAAACTCTTCAAATTTTCAGTTTCGTTTTAATAAAATTGTGAGGATATTAACAAGCACACTACCTCACATTCTAAGTTCTGAATTACACTAGGCGAACCTCGATCTCTAGTACTAGTAGCTAAACTACTAGTACTGAAAGATAATAACTAAACTACTCTAAACTACGATAGATATCTAAATTAAAGTGAAAATAAAAAGGAAGGGGCAAAATTCTGACCGTCCTGAAGATGTGTTCTTTGAAGTCCATCCTATTCTTTTTACTTTCACCTTAGACTTCCATGGTAAGCCACCATGGCGCGCCGTCTTTATTATACGGGTCTACTGGCTGGACCCGTAGTTCTGGTCTAGAAGAATGATAGTGGATGAGAGGCTTCCTCCATTCATTGATACCGAATTCCAGACCTGACTCGATGTTGTCCACCACATGTAGAGTACTATCCAATTTCTTTCCTATGTCGAAAGTTGCTTCCTGGTCACTGAACTTGATTGTTAGAATGCCACTGCTCATGTCTACCACCGCTTGAGTTGTTGTGAGGAACGACCTTCCGAGGATAAGGGGTACCTCCTTGTCTTCTTCCATATCCAGCACAACAAAGTCGGCAGAGTAAACGAACTCTCCTATTTGAACTAGGAGGTTTTCAGCAATACCTGAAGTGTACTTAACTGACCGGTTCGCTAGTTGGATGCTCATCGTGGTAGGAGTGGTTTACCAAGGTTCAACTTCTTAAACATGGAGGATGACATAAGTTTATGCTAGCTCAGCAAGTGCATTTGAAACCTCAATGTCTCCCACTACACAAGGTAGTGTGAAGCTGCCAGGATCTAGCTGCTTTCCAGGAATAGTGCTTGAGAGGATGGCAGAGCATTCTTCCACTTGGCTGACAAAGTTGAGTTCCAGGATCTTGCGCTTGTTGGTCAGGAAGTCTTTCATGTATTTCGTGTATTTCGGCATCTGAGAAAGGACTTCAACAAAAGGTAAGTTAATATGTGACTGTCTCAGAAGGCTCATGAACTTATCAAACTGCTCCTCATTCTTGGCTTTGTTTAGCCGGCTGGGATAAGGAACCTTTGGATCCTTCATGAATTATTCCACCCTTACAGGGATTTGTGCTTAAGTTTGTCTTTGAGAAGGTGGGGTTGGTGTTGTTAAGCTCGGAGCAGCTTCCTCGGGTCCAATCCTTCGGCTATGAAGTGTGATAGCATTTACCATTGCTTTGGGATTGGGTTCTGTGTTGCTATTTGGCCGAGTTGCTTCTCGAGCGTCTTGATAGAGGCTTGCTGGTTTCGAAT
This sequence comes from Deinandra increscens subsp. villosa, assembly GCA_039602395.1. NCBI lineage: Eukaryota > Viridiplantae > Streptophyta > Magnoliopsida > Asterales > Asteraceae > Deinandra > Deinandra increscens. Next base: position 60,051,382 of record JBCNJP010000027.1, read on the forward strand.
TTCAGCATCATTGCTTTTAAACTTCTCCTCCATCTTCCTCTCAGCTTCTGCAAACATCCGGGATATTGATTCTTCAAGGCGAGCGAGCCCATCAGATGAACTGCTGCCTTGGTAGTTGTTGCTTTAGCGCGGCTACTGCGAGAAGTTTTGGTTGTTACCTGGATCTATTGACTATTCCGTTGGTTCTCTACCCAGAGTTCTGATTGTTCCTCCACTCAGAATTGTTTTTATACTGCTAGCGGGGTTGGTTTTGCATGAAATTGACATTTTCGGTTTTACCATCCACCATACAACTCCAGTTTTCATGTGGGCCTCCACACCCGTCACACTGCAAAGCAACTTTTGTAGATTTGCATCTCTAGCTTTTTTATTTTGGAAGTCAATGACTCAATTTGAGCTTTGATGGTCATGGCTTCATCTAGAGAGTGCATACCTGGAGCCTTTGCCTTGACACTGCGAGAAGTGTGCCACTGAAAGCTGGTTTGAGCAATGTCTTTATCTTTTGAACGAGCTTATCCCAAGTGGTGATGAAGCCATTGGGCAGAGCGTTCAGCCATGTTTTCGCACGGTCCTTGAGTGAGAAAGGAAACATGTGAAGTCTAACGGCGTCATCGGAGGCTCCGTTGGACTTGAATGTCTCACAAACTTCTAGAAAGTTTGTGATGAGAAAATGAGGGTCTTCATTGGGCAAACCGTGAAAAGTAGTAGAATTTTGGAGCATCTTCACCAACTGTGGTCGAATTTCGAAGTCTTTAACATAGACACCAGGAGGAGCAATGGTTGCACCAAAATTGACTGCATTTGGTCTTAAGTAGTCAATGACGGTCCGCTCTTGAGCCATTGGGATAGGCTTGTTGATGACTTCAGCAACAGTTTTGGAATGAGATCGGAGTCTGCTGTGTAGAAATCTTTCTGGTTCAGGGAGTGGTTCGACTAAGTCTTTAGGTTGTATTTTTATACACTACCTGAAAGCAAAAAATTAAACAAGAATCAGTAGTAACCAAAGTAAGATAGTACAAAAAAGGAAAATCAGTCTAAGTGTTGTGTGATCAAGACACTACCTAGTGCTGATGTACATTCTATTAAAAAAATGAAAGTTTTAAAAATATAGAAAATCAACAAGTGGTTAAAAGTCTAAATTTTTAAGAAAATAAAATTGAAGAAAAACTATGGTACATATATATATATATATATATATATAGATAGATAGATAGATAGATTAGGCCGTCAACTCAGATTTTTCTCAAACACCTCGTTTTGTGTCCCCGGTAACGACGCCAAAAAGCTTGGTGTGCCAGTGGTGTATATAAAATTTATCGTTATTTTATGAGACCTTTTAGCAGTTAAGCTTTTAAATTTATAAACACGATTTATTTAAACTAATACTATTTCACCACATTCACGGGCAAGTGCACCCATCGTGGTCAGTATAGTAGTGGTGAGTTGAATCGGGATCGTTCAAAGACACAAAGTAAAAGTAGGGCTCTTGGTACTTCACTGTTGCTGCTGACAACCTGGCCAATCTTCAAGTGGAGATGTTAGTAAAATATGTAAAATAATTTTAACTAAAAATAGCTACTCTAAAAAAGTTGTGTCTTGATCAAATCGGTAGCAGATAATATCATCTGGGAGACTTATCAGTGGTGATGTTGGTAACCCGTAATTTATGCCCTTCCCGTAAGATTATTTACCAACAGGCAGCAAGACCGCTTCTCAGCCTCAAATCAAGCATCACTACTATCCCAGGTGATTGTCTACGAGGAGTACGAACCCCGTGGAGTTGTGCTGTTGGTAAACAAATATAATGAATCTAATGCCACTTGGTTACGGGGTCCGTCAAACCGGCCGACTTACCGTACTCGAGACGCCGCCATGAACCAGTATGGGAACTGATGGGTTTCAGGCGCTACAAGCATACTTAAACTCTTAAGGGTGCATGCAACCTAAAACCAGGATCTATGTTTTCTCTATTGAACCTACAACTAAGAACAAATAATAAACCCTAGTCTATTGCGAAAAATAAATACCCAAGTAAATAAAATAGACAGATTTACATACCTTTTAGTTATTATATCAAACAACTAACACAATCCCCTTGAACGTTGGGAAGCTAGCACCACAAGCGTCGTGCCTCTGATGGGATCACACCCAAGAACTCCAAAGAGAGAATATCAAACTAGAAGTGGTTAGTCCAAAATCGAATTTGGTTAAACCACAAAGGAGGGAGAAAGAGAATGGGGAATACTCAACCCTTTGGTGCAAATTGGAATGAGATCTCAAGGCCCCTATTTATAGGTTTGAGTAACCTCCTCATTTAACAATTCCACCAATGTGGGATTCATCAAGAATTTCGAAATTCCCTTCTATCCAAGGGATTTTCGAAATTTCCATGTGGGATAGGAATCCTATTCCTAATTTAAACCAACTATTGATTTACCACTTATTCCCTTCAATTAACAAACTGTTAATTAACCTCCCAAATAGTTTTGTCTAGTTAATTATTAAACTATAATAACTGACAAAACTATTTCTTTTTCCTTTTTAATTAATTCTCCATTTGCTGAGTCTCGAGGGCAACCCAAAAGGACTGTGCTGCTATTAGTTATAGTTATAGGCTTAGACACCTAATCCAACAGGAACAACCCTGCGTGCCGGATTATTTTATTATAGAAGTTATCTTTTTAAGGGACTAAGGTCCGTCTCTTCCGTGCACCGCTCTCGTGCATGCACGTACGGCGTAACCAAAGCCAAGTTCACAAACACTTACCATCTCGATTTCCGTGAAGTGACAAAATATTACCAACCCCTATTCCCAACCAAATACTTTCAGCCCGCACTTGCGTGGTAAGCCGAGTTTGCTTACATAGACATAAGGACCTCGAACGTATCATGTAGCATGGGGCGCGAGTTACCTTTCGGATCATGCATCGTCCCCCGACCGGGTGTCACAAGTCAGGCCTTTGGGATTTCGACTCCCCAAATGGTCTGTGATACGTAGAGAACGTTTGGTTCTAGATAATCAGTAATACACTTTCAATAAAAAGAGTTTTTTTAAAGTCATTAGTTCACCTTAAAACAAGTTTACAAAAACAGTTTGCCAACCCACCAAAGATTCGTTTTTTCCTAAATGAGTGTAAGAATTTGACTAACACTTGAAAGATTGAGGTTGACAAGTGTTACTATAAAGATTTGCTTACTAGATAATGAAAGATTCATAGACAACTAACAATCCATTATCACCAAAACTTGAAGTTCTTACAATATTTGACGAGCAGATCAAGAACATTAAAACAAATGGCACAAAACCGAAAAGATGGTAAACTAGTGGAAGAGAGGGAGAAGAATTGAGCAAGTTGAAAGTGAAGAAAGTTGCTCCTTTTATAGACCAGTCGAGAATGGCACAGGCCGTGCTAAACTAGGAACGGTCCGTGCCAATTCAGTGGGCACGGGTGGTATCATCAGTGGCACGGGGCGTGTTGAGTCAGACCGACGATCTTCAAATCTTCGAGCATCAGGGGCACGGGGCGTGCTAGGTGGGGCACGGGCCGTGTGATGCAGAGTCGATTCAGAAGCACGGTGCGTGTCTCTGCTGGTGCTGTCGGGGCTAAGCTGGCTAGGGCACGGGGCGTGCTAGGTAGCGCACGGGCCGTGCTAAACTCAAAATCATTACTTTCTTCATTTTTTCTTGCATTTTCCATTCCTTTTGTGATTTTGGCTTAGTAAAACCTGAAAAACTACAAAGAAGACAAAAACATTGTTTCTTTGCAATAGTTAGTCATATTTTTACCCAATACGCGAAGGATCTTTGCTTACAAATTGTGTATAATTTAAGGTACATCAGTTCAAACATGACTCAAACAATGTACCAAATATCGAAAAATCATCCATAAAGATTTCGAGTGAATCCCCGACCATGTCTGAAAAAAATTGCCATCATACATCTTTTAAAAGTGGTCGGGGCATTGCACAAACCGAATGGCATCCTCCTAAAAGCAAAGGTGCCATAGGGACAAGTGAATGTGGTCTTTTTTTGGTCATCGGGGTGAATAGCAATTTGGTTGTACCCCGAATAACCGTCTAGAAAATAATCAAATTTTTGACCGGACAATTTTTCATTAATTTGGTCAATGAAAGCTAGAGGAAAATGGTCCTTAGAAGTCGTAGAATTTAACTTCCTATAATCTATACAAATTCGCCACCCGGTTACCGGTAGGGTGGTAATTTCATCACCTTTCTCGTTCCTAACAATTTGAATACCTGCTTTTTTAGGAACCATTTGCGTTGGACTTACCCATGTGCTGTCTGAAATAGGGTAAATAATACATGCGTCCAACCACTTTAATACCTCCTTCTTCATAATTTCCTGCATGTTTGGGTTTAGCCTCCGTTATGCATCTCTTGCGGGTTTGGCACCTTTTTCGGTGATGATTTTGTGCATCACAATGAACGGGCTGTTCCCTTCAAGTTCGATATTGTCCATCCAATTGCAGATCGTTGCTTCACCAAAACTCCATCAACGCTTCTTCTTGCTCCTTGGTAAAACCTGTAGAAATAATAACAAGAAGCGTGTTATTCTCACCAACAAAACCATAGTTTAAATGTTTAGGTAACTCTTTAAGCTCTAATAAAGGTGGTGATTCAAGTGACGGCTTCCATTGTCAATCAATGTGTTCCGGTAAGCTCTCCACTTGAATAGACCAAGGCGGAATCTGATCTCTCACTGCCATCAACTCCAGACTCTCATCTTCAGCTTCTAATTACTTGACTACACCTGCATAATCCCTGCTATTCAAAGCACACTCCTCGGGGGTCCCATCCTCCTCATTACAAGGAAAAAATGGAGGCATAAGACCATCGATAATTTCCGCCCGAAAGCATTCATCGTCATCCCGAGGGTTAGATACATTGCCAAAAACACTTAACCTTATTTTTCAGTTCCCAAAACTCATTTCAACGGTACCCGACCTACAATCAATTTGCGAATGACTCATTACTAGAAAAGGTCGAACCAAAATTATCTTTGGTTGAGCAGTTTTTTCAATTAACGCGTAATCTAGAACCAAAAAATCGACCAGATAAAAAAATCATTAACTTTAACAATCACATCTGACAAAATTCCCCGGGGTAGGTTAGGGGTCAAATCAGTCAAAATCACCGTAGTATCGGCTTTTTTAGTGGTCTAAGAAAATACTAGTCATACAAGCTCCCTGGTAAAATGCTCACACTCCCACCAAGATCTAAAGGGGCACGGGTCATTTGAAAGTCACCAACTTGTATTGAAATCATTGGTGCCCCCGGATCTTGTAATATTTTAGGCAAAATTCCTGAAATTATGGCACTCACATCTGCTGTAGCATCAAGTTGTTTTGGAATTTTGTAATTATGTTTTTGAGTGCACATATCTTTCAACTATATTACATAAGCTGGAATTTGCTTAATGGAAATTAAAAGGGGAAGATTGATTTTTTACTTGTTTGAAAATTTTCCACATTTCTTCTTGTTGTGGGCCCTTTTATTTGTCACCTTTTGGTTAAGTTCAATTAAAGCTTTTAGCAAAGGTATCAACTTTTCTTTTTGTTCAGTTAAATCTTCACTTATCACCCTATTTTCTGATTCTTTAAAGGTTACTTTTTTAGATTTCCCAAGGCTACTAGACTCAGTTTTAACTGATTTTTGAATTGTTTTCGGTTGGTCATTTTCCGGCTCATCCTCACTGTCACCTACCCAATCCTCCACCACCCCCATCAACTTGTGGTGAAGGTGTCCCCAACTTATTATCTATGGACTTACCTGAGCGTAAAGTCGTGACCTTGTTGATTGACATGTGTCTCATGTTCTTTTAACTAGATGCCTAATGTTGCACGTTGATGGTGGTGCCCCTAGGCAACTTACCTGGATCTCTTTTTGAGGACTCGACCTCCAATTGACCCACTTGTTTGGCCAAGGCTTCATGATTTTTCTCTTGTGTTTCAAACTCCTCTCAAATCCTTTCAAAGCCTCCAAAATAGCATTGAATTGTGTTTGTACTCCATCTTCCTGCTTTTGTTGTGGTTGTTGATAGTTTCTTGGCTGCTGATTACCTCTTTGGTTGTAGGCATTCCTTTGGTATCCTCCTGAATTGTTCCCTTGGCGATTTTGGTATTGCGTTTGAGCTCCACCCTGCACATTAGAACCTTAAACTCAAAATTTAATTGATTATTGGGGTTACCATACCTTAAATTTGGATGATTGCGAAGGCCCGGGTGATAAGTGTTGGAATTCATGTTCCCTTGTACGAAATTTACATCTTCACCCTTCTTTGCTGTAGTGGGACAAAAATCAGCTAGATGACCCAACTCTCCACAACATGTGCAAACCGGAATTTGTGCACTCACTTTTAACTCTTCGGGTGCGCCACCCAACTTCAATTGGGCTACCTGCTTCTCTAAAAGGAGATTCTGTTGTCGAAGCTTCTCGATTCTTTCCTCCGCCTCATAATCTATAGCCTTGACCAATGAGGATCCCTATCTTCTTGTATTCTGAGCAAGTCTGTTCGAGGTCGCACTCAACCGATCCATATGCCCCTAATCCACCGCTTCCGAATTAGTTAAAAAGGTACCATTGCTGATGGAGTTTAAGTCCCTTATGTCTTTCGGAAGTAGGCCATCATAAAACGACTTGATTAGGTCCCATTTTTGTATCCAATGATGCAGACACTTTCTCAACAAATCCTTGAACCTATTGAATGCTTCGTGAAACGGTTCTCCTGAATGTTGCTAAAATGATCGGATTTCCTCTTTAACTTCGTTTGTCTTGCTCATGGGGTAGTACTCTTCTAGAAAAGCTTCTTGCATTTCCTCCCATGTATATATACTCCTCGTGGGCAAACTGTCAAACTATCTGCTTGCCTGATCTTTTAATGTGCACTGGAAGAGCATCAACTTGACATCCTCTGTTGTGAACCCAGGTGCTCCAATAGTAATGCAAATTGAGTCGAATGAGTGAATGTGGAGATAGGGTTTTTCAGTTTGTTTCCCATAAAATTATGGTAGATGCCCCAAGTATTGTGGGCGGACTTCAAATGCTCTTTAGTTAGCTCCAATTGGAGTAACCACTGCCGATGAACTAGGAACTACCACCGGCTTGAAGTGACTTGCAACACCTTGAACTGGTTTGTTCACTACAATCCTTAGAACTCCTCCTTCCATTTGTATTTGAGCTGCCCCATTGTTTGGTTGATTGAATTGTGGAACTCCTCTTGGCGGTTGATCTCGTTGAACATTTGGTGTCACATTTTGAGGTGGAGTTCGTGCCTGATTCCTTGGAGCTTCATTTTGTGCCCTGGTACCATATCCAAATCCGTCATCATTGCTCGGATCATACCAATCTTGATCCCAATGCTCCTCTTGTTGTTGCCAATCTTGTTGACCCCCATACCCATCAGTTAGATATCCATAGCCTTGTTATTTGAAGAGTGGATTTTGTCTAAATTGGGGTTGGTTGGCATTTTGGAACTGTTGTGGTGGAAGTTATTGTGGGGCTTGGTGGAATATGGGTGGTTGTTGTGGTGGTGGAAATGGTTGCCATCCTCGATAACGATAGTCTCCCATAGGGGACAAAGATGGGAGGGAATTGTGACCGTGTACACGGAATGGTGGGGTTTGAAGTGGAGGTGGTGATTCTTGTCGGGTTGGGTTAGCGGGGTTTTGAGCAGGTGGTATGTTTGGTTGAATGTTTGGGTTTTGAGCGGGTGGAATGTTTGGGTTCACCGACTCATTTTGAGGTGGATTTTGAGGTGGTTGGTTTTGTGGGTTGTTCTGATTCTAGTCTTCCATTAGTCTCTAGTTTCTCTGCTCTGCTCAGTTCTGCCGAGATGCTCTTTCAATCTCTGGATTATAGATCAAAGGCGATGTCTTGCGGGAGTGTCGCGTATGCATGCAATTTCATCTAAAACATGCAAAATTGGTCACAAACAAGCAAACCAATTACGTAGCACTGTTCCAGGGGATGAAAATAATGCAATAGAACGGAAAAAAAAAATGAAAACTTGGAAGGTAAAAAATTAAAAAACTTTCTGTCAAAAAGTGCCCAAGGCGTAGCGCCCTACTCTTTAATTCCAGGCATACCGCCCCAAGTGTAATTTCGACAAAATTAAATATATTTTTTTTAGTTGCAGAAATTAACAATGGAAATTAAAAACAATATTTTTGGGTTTTTGAAAAATTAATGAAAAATGCAAATTAATAAAATCAACTAATCAAAAAACGTACTAATTCTCTGGCAACGACGTCGATTTGATAACGGTTATCGTGACCGCTATACAAATCCTTAAACTACATGTAGTATGGCAAGCTAAGGGTTATCAAACCAAGAGAATATGTGGATTCTAACTAGTTGACTATAACTACCGTTTAACTACTAAATTAACCTAATTTGCCTATTTCGCTGTTTTTGCTTGACTTTGAGAATTCAACTAACAATGTAACTAAATCATGAATTAACTAAATCAACTAAAGCTAACAACTTGATTAAACTTAAACTCTTATGAGATGAAGATAACTACTTTTGGATCCTGATCTGCTACCTATCTGGTTAAAACCAATCGAATGCTAATACTACATAGACATAGTTCCCAATTGCTTAATCAACCTAATAACCTAGACCTAAAGTGGACTGCCTTATTACTACCGCAAGGAAAGGATGTAATATGACAGTCTACCACTAAAACCCTAGTTTACTAGTTAGTTAAATGGGTTCAGCATGCGGGTACTCTATAGTTGCAAGGAAAACCGGGACAACTAGATAACAACCAATTAAAGACAGAAAGATTCACAAATCATTCACCAAAAGCAGTTATAATAAAATTAGTCGGACATGGCTAATGTCAAAAACATGTTCACAGTTGTAAATAACATCAAAATCTAATACCTAATACTTGAAAACTCAGTTGAATGCTTTAAAGCTATCGAAAATCGCCCAAGAACTCACTTTGGTCAGCAGAAGTGGTAAAAGAAGTCTAAAAACTTAAAACGAAAGTTTAAATAGCAAGACCCTAATTTTTTCTACCGACTCAATCGGGACGTACCACCCCAAAGGGTTACAATTCTGGGCGTACAGACCGAGTTTCTTATTCCGGATTCTTTCCTTGTAATCAGGGTGTACCGCCCTGATCTTCATCATTCCTGGGCGTACCGCCCAAGCCTTTTTTTCAGGACTTTTCTTCATTTTCTCTTTCTTTGCTCATCTTCCGACCTCGGTACCGATCAGCCCTCAGGATTTAACACTTTAGCTCCGAGTACCTTGTAACATAAAAAATCGGGAAATGTAATGCAATCCAACCAATAGTCTTACTAAAAGTAAAGAATTAATAACAGTAATGCACGACACTTTGGACTAACATCAAGTATAGCCTGTATCGTATTTTGCATAGCTGCAAAAGCTTGAAAATCATTCAATTAGAAAATTGTCAAATTCTGATCACTAATCTTTATCCAACGAACCAGAAAAAGTAAAACGAACCAAGAGTACTCAAAATCTTAATCAACGAATCAAATAGATCCACGACTAAGAATTTTAGCGAACCATAAATGCTTATGCGAACCGAACTATTGAACGGACAAAGAAAAAAGAGCGGATCGACATAACCAACGGACCAGATGTTTAGTGGAGTAACTACCACGAACCAACATTAAAGATGCAGGGAACGAACCAAATACCAACGAACCAACATTGATGAAGATACAAAGGACGAACCAAGGCACTCAACCAGCGAACCAAGAAAATCAACCAGCGAACCAACAAACTCAACCAACGAACCAAGACATTTTTCATTGATTTTGACGAATTTGGACGATTTTGTCTAAGATTTATAGTAGTAATGAAGGATAATACAACACGAACACTTAGGAAGCAAGTTTGAACCAGAAAACACTAAGAATGATGAAAATTTGATTAAAACCCACTTGTTTTTTACAAAACTTTTCGGATTGATAAAAAATAGACCAGTAGAACAACCTGAATTGCTCTGATATCACTTGCAAACACCTGCTTGGGTCTTCCTACTGATTATATCGATCAAATCAAAGACACTAGAAGGTAATTAAGCCTTTATTTATTGAATCACTTGTAGAAAGCAACAATACAAAGACTTTCTGGTTTTCACATTCAAAACACACACTTAGCAAAACACACACTTAGCAAATACTTGTTGTGACAACTAACCATGGATTCACTATTTATAATGAGCTACTACCCGACTAATCGGCATAGCAACAAACCGTTGGTTCATTGCTCACGAACCCTTGGTTAGTTGACAACCAAACTCAACATTAAGCTCTAACTGATACAACACACGAGACACCCTAGGCTATACATACCGTACTCTAACAGATTCAACACAATATAAACATTCATTTACTTTCATCAATGTGTAGTTGGAGCAATCAATCATGAATGAGGTTGTCAACCATAATAGTACTATCCATTAATTATCAATCGGCTCAATCCATGAATTAAATGGTTGTGTGCGTGGGTATACGAATACCTAAAAGGTGGTAAACAAGTCACATGCAATATACATTTCATATAGTGTAACATAACAAAATTGACATAGTTTCGCAAATATATCAACTTTTGAAGTATGTTTCCACCCCAAATCGCTGGAAAGGAAAAAGAGGCTGCAAGAACTCAATGTTTCTCTAAATTGAAAGAAGGATGAGTATCGATGTGTATGAGCACTGTTTCTCTAAATTGATAGAAGGATGAGTATCGATGTGTATGAGCACGAATGCATACCTAAGACCTACATTATTGAGGTTCTTTATAAAGTCGTATATATATATATGTTTATTTGTTATCTTTCAGACATTATTTCGGTTTGTATTTATTTTTACATGCCTTGTTCTAGATGCGCAAGTCAACGTAAGATTTCAATGTTGTTCATGAAAATGGAATTTATGTTCTTCAGTTATGTTAAAAGAAGTTACGAAAACTCTTGTTGATTTTGAAGAAAGATTTTATTTCTACTCACCGTAAACTAGTAAATATCTAAAGAATTGGTAAAAATCAACTAAATAATTCTATAAAAATAAAATAAAATTATTATAAGACAGCGTAATATATTATAACAGCAGATAAGTCAATAAGGAGCAATCTATAACATCAACATGCAGCAAATGAGCCAATAAGGAGCAATCTATAACATCAACATGTCTAACGACAACGTAATAGATTATAATAACTGCCTAATGGATTATAAAAAAACACAGATTCTTAAAATAAATAAAAGTAAAAATAAAAAGAAGAGAAGAAAATCTTACCCGCACTCTAGACGTGGAACCTAAACCAACTTAAAGATACTTCAAAACAGTCCAGTCGAAATCATAGACAAACTAATAGTCTCAAACACAAACACAACATATAATTTTAAGGAGAGTCAATTGTAACACCCCAAAACACGAGATGCTACTTTAGTTGGATTTATACAATCTCTATAAAAAATCTGTTTATTGCAGCGGAAGTTAAATAAAAGTTCATTAAACATCAAAAATTAAATCTTGTCTAGTTAAATAAATATTTAAAACCAGATAATGTAAACCCATCCCTTTTTACTTTGCTCCAGTCAGATAGCCAACTAGATGACTTTCAATTTGCCTTCTCTTTGCTTTTATTCGAACATTCACCTTTTCCTGATATACAAGCTAAAAACGGTCACGCTGGTAACTTCTAGATTAAAACAATCATCCCAATATAAAATTTCGGTTCAAAGTACTCTAAATCAGGTCACGCAATCGTGTCATGCTCTTATAACCGGAACATCGTACGGGTCCACTCTTTTCTGACCAAAGGCCTTTACATGGCAATTATGCCAACTCTTTACTATTTAAACATACCAGTAGACATGTACTTAAAATAAACAAAAACGTTTAATCAACTTTATAAAGATGTATCTTAGCCCAAAACTCTAAAAAGAAAACGGGCAAAAGTACAAGAAACTCACCTTAGTGATCTTTTGCTTGGTGAAAGTAATCACCCTCTTCACTCTAACAGGTCTCCTATAGTTGAAACGACTAATAAATTTCTATTCAAAACACTATTACTATCTATGTAGTGGATGAGTCCAATGGTTGAGCTTCTAATCATGAGTAGTTGAAGTCTTACTACCGGTTACTCGTTAGAACAAACATTCAATACCAAAACAAGCTTAAAGCCATACCATGAAAACTATAATTTACCCTCTTGTCCAACACCAAGTGTTTAAAGCAACAACACAATTTAGAGACTTTGAGAATTTCTTTATAGTCACTGTTATTTATCAACATTAAATAAAAATTCAATAGTTTCACAAAGGAAAACAAAAAGGTTTCACCTCCGTGACTTTGTGTAGCTCTTGCAGCCAATAAGTAAATATAGGTTGAATTTAGATTTAGTTTTAAAAAAAAAACACAGTAACCACTTCGATCCAAGTTCAAAGATATGTTCATAAGTTTGACTTGATTTTTTTTTTTTTGTTTTGCAAAGTTATGTTCATAAGTTTGACTTGACAATTTTTTTTATTTGCTATATGAATAAATTATATTATATTCACTTTATACCCCTTGGGTTCTCATCGAAACACACAACAGTAGCAGCTAACTAAAACTTTTTGGATGTAGAAAAATCAAAATACTTTTAATTTCTTAATAAATATTAATAATATGCACACAGATTTCTCTCTTTTAGGAACAGACCTAGCAGATTAGGTTAACATAAAACTTTGGTGCAGTTGCTATTAAACCCACATATTGGACTATGGGAAACATACTACCATTGTCAAACCTGCAAAATTGTTTACGAAATAGTTGCTGTAAATAATTTTGCTCACATATTTATGTTTAACATACACAAATATAATATGGCCCTTGATTATTAACTTTTGAAACTGTAACATCTCAAGCTATATTATACAAGAAACTTTCAAATTCCTTAAACCCAACCAATGGCCTCTCACTCTACCTATTAGATCAAAGCAAAACTAGGTAAACAAATCGCGGATTAAGTTTACTTACATGAACTCGCGAGACAACCCCTAATCAGAGCCGTCTCAAGACTTTTGGAG
>JBCNJP010000027.1:60064956-60086248 GCA_039602395.1 Deinandra increscens subsp. villosa
GATTATTTTATTATAGAAGTTATCTTTTTAAGGGACTAAGGTCCGTCTCTTCCGTGCACCGCTCTCGTGCATGCACGTACGGCGTAACCAAAGCCAAGTTCACAAACACTTACCATCTCGATTTCCGTGAAGTGACAAAATATTACCAACCCCTATTCCCAACCAAATACTTTCAGCCCGCACTTGCGTGGTAAGCCGAGTTTGCTTACATAGACATAAGGACCTCGAACGTATCATGTAGCATGGGGCGCGAGTTACCTTTCGGATCATGCATCGTCCCCCGACCGGGTGTCACAAGTCAGGCCTTTGGGATTTCGACTCCCCAAATGGTCTGTGATACGTAGAGCACGTTTGGTTCTAGATAATCAGTAATACACTTTCAATAAAAAGAGTTTTTTTAAAGTCATTAGTTCACCTTAAAACAAGTTTACAAAAACAGTTTGCCAACCCACCAAAGATTCGTTTTTTCCTAAATGAGTGTAAGAATTTGACTAACACTTGAAAGATTGAGGTTGACAAGTGTTACTATAAAGATTTGCTTACTAGATAATGAAAGATTCATAGACAACTAACAATCCATTATCACCAAAACTTGAAGTTCTTACAATATTTGACGAGCAGATCAAGAACATTAAAACAAATGGCACAAAACCGAAAAGATGGTAAACTAGTGGAAGAGAGGGAGAAGAATTGAGCAAGTTGAAAGTGAAGAAAGTTGCTCCTTTTATAGACCAGTCGAGAATGGCACAGGCCGTGCTAAACTAGGAACGGTCCGTGCCAATTCAGTGGGCACGGGTGGTATCATCAGTGGCACGGGGCGTGTTGAGTCAGACCGACGATCTTCAAATCTTCGAGCATCAGGGGCACGGGGCGTGCTAGGTGGGGCACGGGCCGTGTGATGCAGAGTCGATTCAGAAGCACGGTGCGTGTCTCTGCTGGTGCTGTCGGGGCTAAGCTGGCTAGGGCACGGGGCGTGCTAGGTAGCGCACGGGCCGTGCTAAACTCAAAATCATTACTTTCTTCATTTTTTCTTGCATTTTCCATTCCTTTTGTGATTTTGGCTTAGTAAAACCTGAAAAACTACAAAGAAGACAAAAACATTGTTTCTTTGCAATAGTTAGTCATATTTTTACCCAATACGCGAAGGATCTTTGCTTACAAATTGTGTATAATTTAAGGTACATCAGTTCAAACATGACTCAAACAATGTACCAAATATCGAAAAATCATCCATAAAGATTTCGAGTGAATCCCCGACCATGTCTGAAAAAAATTGCCATCATACATCTTTTAAAAGTGGTCGGGGCATTGCACAAACCGAATGGCATCCTCCTAAAAGCAAAGGTGCCATAGGGACAAGTGAATGTGGTCTTTTTTTGGTCATCGGGGTGAATAGCAATTTGGTTGTACCCCGAATAACCGTCTAGAAAATAATCAAATTTTTGACCGGACAATTTTTCATTAATTTGGTCAATGAAAGCTAGAGGAAAATGGTCCTTAGAAGTCGTAGAATTTAACTTCCTATAATCTATACAAATTCGCCACCCGGTTACCGGTAGGGTGGTAATTTCATCACCTTTCTCGTTCCTAACAATTTGAATACCTGCTTTTTTAGGAACCATTTGCGTTGGACTTACCCATGTGCTGTCTGAAATAGGGTAAATAATACATGCGTCCAACCACTTTAATACCTCCTTCTTCATAATTTCCTGCATGTTTGGGTTTAGCCTCCGTTATGCATCTCTTGCGGGTTTGGCACCTTTTTCGGTGATGATTTTGTGCATCACAATGAACGGGCTGATTCCCTTCAAGTTCGATATTGTCCATCCAATTGCAGATCGTTGCTTCACCAAAACTCCATCAACGCTTCTTCTTGCTCCTTGGTAAAACCTGTAGAAATAATAACAAGAAGCGTGTTATTCTCACCAACAAAACCATAGTTTAAATGTTTAGGTAACTCTTTAAGCTCTAATAAAGGTGGTGATTCAAGTGACGGCTTCCATTGTCAATCAATGTGTTCCGGTAAGCTCTCCACTTGAATAGACCAAGGCGGAATCTGATCTCTCACTGCCATCAACTCCAGACTCTCATCTTCAGCTTCTAATTACTTGACTACACCTGCATAATCCCTGCTATTCAAAGCACACTCCTCGGGGGTCCCATCCTCCTCATTACAAGGAAAAAATGGAGGCATAAGACCATCGATAATTTCCGCCCGAAAGCATTCATCGTCATCCCGAGGGTTAGATACATTGCCAAAAACACTTAACCTTATTTTTCAGTTCCCAAAACTCATTTCAACGGTACCCGACCTACAATCAATTTGCGAATGACTCATTACTAGAAAAGGTCGAACCAAAATTATCTTTGGTTGAGCAGTTTTTTCAATTAACGCGTAATCTAGAACCAAAAAATCGACCAGATAAAAAAATCATTAACTTTAACAATCACATCTGACAAAATTCCCCGGGGTAGGTTAGGGGTCAAATCAGTCAAAATCACCGTAGTATCGGCTTTTTTAGTGGTCTAAGAAAATACTAGTCATACAAGCTCCCTGGTAAAATGCTCACACTCCCACCAAGATCTAAAGGGGCACGGGTCATTTGAAAGTCACCAACTTGTATTGAAATCATTGGTGCCCCCGGATCTTGTAATATTTTAGGCAAAATTCCTGAAATTATGGCACTCACATCTGCTGTAGCATCAAGTTGTTTTGGAATTTTGTAATTATGTTTTTGAGTGCACATATCTTTCAACTATATTACATAAGCTGGAATTTGCTTAATGGAAATTAAAAGGGGAAGATTGATTTTTTACTTGTTTGAAAATTTTCCACATTTCTTCTTGTTGTGGGCCCTTTTATTTGTCACCTTTTGGTTAAGTTCAATTAAAGCTTTTAGCAAAGGTATCAACTTTTCTTTTTGTTCAGTTAAATCTTCACTTATCACCCTATTTTCTGATTCTTTAAAGGTTACTTTTTTAGATTTCCCAAGGCTACTAGACTCAGTTTTAACTGATTTTTGAATTGTTTTCGGTTGGTCATTTTCCGGCTCATCCTCACTGTCACCTACCCAATCCTCCACCACCCCCATCAACTTGTGGTGAAGGTGTCCCCAACTTATTATCTATGGACTTACCTGAGCGTAAAGTCGTGACCTTGTTGATTGACATGTGTCTCATGTTCTTTTAACTAGATGCCTAATGTTGCACGTTGATGGTGGTGCCCCTAGGCAACTTACCTGGATCTCTTTTTGAGGACTCGACCTCCAATTGACCCACTTGTTTGGCCAAGGCTTCATGATTTTTCTCTTGTGTTTCAAACTCCTCTCAAATCCTTTCAAAGCCTCCAAAATAGCATTGAATTGTGTTTGTACTCCATCTTCCTGCTTTTGTTGTGGTTGTTGATAGTTTCTTGGCTGCTGATTACCTCTTTGGTTGTAGGCATTCCTTTGGTATCCTCCTGAATTGTTCCCTTGGCGATTTTGGTATTGCGTTTGAGCTCCACCCTGCACATTAGAACCTTAAACTCAAAATTTAATTGATTATTGGGGTTACCATACCTTAAATTTGGATGATTGCGAAGGCCCGGGTGATAAGTGTTGGAATTCATGTTCCCTTGTACGAAATTTACATCTTCACCCTTCTTTGCTGTAGTGGGACAAAAATCAGCTAGATGACCCAACTCTCCACAACATGTGCAAACCGGAATTTGTGCACTCACTTTTAACTCTTCGGGTGCGCCACCCAACTTCAATTGGGCTACCTGCTTCTCTAAAAGGAGATTCTGTTGTCGAAGCTTCTCGATTCTTTCCTCCGCCTCATAATCTATAGCCTTGACCAATGAGGATCCCTATCTTCTTGTATTCTGAGCAAGTCTGTTCGAGGTCGCACTCAACCGATCCATATGCCCCTAATCCACCGCTTCCGAATTAGTTAAAAAGGTACCATTGCTGATGGAGTTTAAGTCCCTTATGTCTTTCGGAAGTAGGCCATCATAAAACGACTTGATTAGGTCCCATTTTTGTATCCAATGATGCAGACACTTTCTCAACAAATCCTTGAACCTATTGAATGCTTCGTGAAACGGTTCTCCTGAATGTTGCTAAAATGATCGGATTTCCTCTTTAACTTCGTTTGTCTTGCTCATGGGGTAGTACTCTTCTAGAAAAGCTTCTTGCATTTCCTCCCATGTATATATACTCCTCGTGGGCAAACTGTCAAACTATCTGCTTGCCTGATCTTTTAATGTGCACTGGAAGAGCATCAACTTGACATCCTCTGTTGTGAACCCAGGTGCTCCAATAGTAATGCAAATTGAGTCGAATGAGTGAATGTGGAGATAGGGTTTTTCAGTTTGTTTCCCATAAAATTATGGTAGATGCCCCAAGTATTGCGGGCGGACTTCAAATGCTCTTTAGTTAGCTCCAATTGGAGTAACCACTGCCGATGAACTAGGAACTACCACCGGCTTGAAGTGACTTGCAACACCTTGAACTGGTTTGTTCACTACAATCCTTAGAACTCCTCCTTCCATTTGTATTTGAGCTGCCCCATTGTTTGGTTGATTGAATTGTGGAACTCCTCTTGGCGGTTGATCTCGTTGAACATTTGGTGTCACATTTTGAGGTGGAGTTCGTGCCTGATTCCTTGGAGCTTCATTTTGTGCCCTGGTACCATATCCAAATCCGTCATCATTGCTCGGATCATACCAATCTTGATCCCAATGCTCCTCTTGTTGTTGCCAATCTTGTTGACCCCCATACCCATCAGTTAGATATCCATAGCCTTGTTATTTGAAGAGTGGATTTTGTCTAAATTGGGGTTGGTTGGCATTTTGGAACTGTTGTGGTGGAAGTTATTGTGGGGCTTGGTGGAATATGGGTGGTTGTTGTGGTGGTGGAAATGGTTGCCATCCTCGATAACGATAGTCTCCCATAGGGGACAAAGATGGGAGGGAATTGTGACCGTGTACACGGAATGGTGGGGTTTGAAGTGGAGGTGGTGATTCTTGTCGGGTTGGGTTAGCGGGGTTTTGAGCAGGTGGTATGTTTGGTTGAATGTTTGGGTTTTGAGCGGGTGGAATGTTTGGGTTCACCGACTCATTTTGAGGTGGATTTTGAGGTGGTTGGTTTTGTGGGTTGTTCTGATTCTAGTCTTCCATTAGTCTCTAGTTTCTCTGCTCTGCTCAGTTCTGCCGAGATGCTCTTTCAATCTCTGGATTATAGATCAAAGGCGATGTCTTGCGGGAGTGTCGCGTATGCATGCAATTTCATCTAAAACATGCAAAATTGGTCACAAACAAGCAAACCAATTACGTAGCACTGTTCCAGGGGATGAAAATAATGCAATAGAACGGAAAAAAAAAATGAAAACTTGGAAGGTAAAAAATTAAAAAACTTTCTGTCAAAAAGTGCCCAAGGCGTAGCGCCCTACTCTTTAATTCCAGGCATACCGCCCCAAGTGTAATTTCGACAAAATTAAATATATTTTTTTTAGTTGCAGAAATTAACAATGGAAATTAAAAACAATATTTTTGGGTTTTTGAAAAATTAATGAAAAATGCAAATTAATAAAATCAACTAATCAAAAAACGTACTAATTCTCTGGCAACGACGTCGATTTGATAACGGTTATCGTGACCGCTATACAAATCCTTAAACTACATGTAGTATGGCAAGCTAAGGGTTATCAAACCAAGAGAATATGTGGATTCTAACTAGTTGACTATAACTACCGTTTAACTACTAAATTAACCTAATTTGCCTATTTCGCTGTTTTTGCTTGACTTTGAGAATTCAACTAACAATGTAACTAAATCATGAATTAACTAAATCAACTAAAGCTAACAACTTGATTAAACTTAAACTCTTATGAGATGAAGATAACTACTTTTGGATCCTGATCTGCTACCTATCTGGTTAAAACCAATCGAATGCTAATACTACATAGACATAGTTCCCAATTGCTTAATCAACCTAATAACCTAGACCTAAAGTGGACTGCCTTATTACTACCGCAAGGAAAGGATGTAATATGACAGTCTACCACTAAAACCCTAGTTTACTAGTTAGTTAAATGGGTTCAGCATGCGGGTACTCTATAGTTGCAAGGAAAACCGGGACAACTAGATAACAACCAATTAAAGACAGAAAGATTCACAAATCATTCACCAAAAGCAGTTATAATAAAATTAGTCGGACATGGCTAATGTCAAAAACATGTTCACAGTTGTAAATAACATCAAAATCTAATACCTAATACTTGAAAACTCAGTTGAATGCTTTAAAGCTATCGAAAATCGCCCAAGAACTCACTTTGGTCAGCAGAAGTGGTAAAAGAAGTCTAAAAACTTAAAACGAAAGTTTAAATAGCAAGACCCTAATTTTTTCTACCGACTCAATCGGGACGTACCACCCCAAAGGGTTACAATTCTGGGCGTACAGACCGAGTTTCTTATTCCGGATTCTTTCCTTGTAATCAGGGTGTACCGCCCTGATCTTCATCATTCCTGGGCGTACCGCCCAAGCCTTTTTTTCAGGACTTTTCTTCATTTTCTCTTTCTTTGCTCATCTTCCGACCTCGGTACCGATCAGCCCTCAGGATTTAACACTTTAGCTCCGAGTACCTTGTAACATAAAAAATCGGGAAATGTAATGCAATCCAACCAATAGTCTTACTAAAAGTAAAGAATTAATAACAGTAATGCACGACACTTTGGACTAACATCAAGTATAGCCTGTATCGTATTTTGCATAGCTGCAAAAGCTTGAAAATCATTCAATTAGAAAATTGTCAAATTCTGATCACTAATCTTTATCCAACGAACCAGAAAAAGTAAAACGAACCAAGAGTACTCAAAATCTTAATCAACGAATCAAATAGATCCACGACTAAGAATTTTAGCGAACCATAAATGCTTATGCGAACCGAACTATTGAACGGACAAAGAAAAAAGAGCGGATCGACATAACCAACGGACCAGATGTTTAGTGGAGTAACTACCACGAACCAACATTAAAGATGCAGGGAACGAACCAAATACCAACGAACCAACATTGATGAAGATACAAAGGACGAACCAAGGCACTCAACCAGCGAACCAAGAAAATCAACCAGCGAACCAACAAACTCAACCAACGAACCAAGACATTTTTCATTGATTTTGACGAATTTGGACGATTTTGTCTAAGATTTATAGTAGTAATGAAGGATAATACAACACGAACACTTAGGAAGCAAGTTTGAACCAGAAAACACTAAGAATGATGAAAATTTGATTAAAACCCACTTGTTTTTTACAAAACTTTTCGGATTGATAAAAAATAGACCAGTAGAACAACCTGAATTGCTCTGATATCACTTGCAAACACCTGCTTGGGTCTTCCTACTGATTATATCGATCAAATCAAAGACACTAGAAGGTAATTAAGCCTTTATTTATTGAATCACTTGTAGAAAGCAACAATACAAAGACTTTCTGGTTTTCACATTCAAAACACACACTTAGCAAAACACACACTTAGCAAATACTTGTTGTGACAACTAACCATGGATTCACTATTTATAATGAGCTACTACCCGACTAATCGGCATAGCAACAAACCGTTGGTTCATTGCTCACGAACCCTTGGTTAGTTGACAACCAAACTCAACATTAAGCTCTAACTGATACAACACACGAGACACCCTAGGCTATACATACCGTACTCTAACAGATTCAACACAATATAAACATTCATTTACTTTCATCAATGTGTAGTTGGAGCAATCAATCATGAATGAGGTTGTCAACCATAATAGTACTATCCATTAATTATCAATCGGCTCAATCCATGAATTAAATGGTTGTGTGCGTGGGTATACGAATACCTAAAAGGTGGTAAACAAGTCACATGCAATATACATTTCATATAGTGTAACATAACAAAATTGACATAGTTTCGCAAATATATCAACTTTTGAAGTATGTTTCCACCCCAAATCGCTGGAAAGGAAAAAGAGGCTGCAAGAACTCAATGTTTCTCTAAATTGAAAGAAGGATGAGTATCGATGTGTATGAGCACTGTTTCTCTAAATTGATAGAAGGATGAGTATCGATGTGTATGAGCACGAATGCATACCTAAGACCTACATTATTGAGGTTCTTTATAAAGTCGTATATATATATATGTTTATTTGTTATCTTTCAGACATTATTTCGGTTTGTATTTATTTTTACATGCCTTGTTCTAGATGCGCAAGTCAACGTAAGATTTCAATGTTGTTCATGAAAATGGAATTTATGTTCTTCAGTTATGTTAAAAGAAGTTACGAAAACTCTTGTTGATTTTGAAGAAAGATTTTATTTCTACTCACCGTAAACTAGTAAATATCTAAAGAATTGGTAAAAATCAACTAAATAATTCTATAAAAATAAAATAAAATTATTATAAGACAGCGTAATATATTATAACAGCAGATAAGTCAATAAGGAGCAATCTATAACATCAACATGCAGCAAATGAGCCAATAAGGAGCAATCTATAACATCAACATGTCTAACGACAACGTAATAGATTATAATAACTGCCTAATGGATTATAAAAAAACACAGATTCTTAAAATAAATAAAAGTAAAAATAAAAAGAAGAGAAGAAAATCTTACCCGCACTCTAGACGTGGAACCTAAACCAACTTAAAGATACTTCAAAACAGTCCAGTCGAAATCATAGACAAACTAATAGTCTCAAACACAAACACAACATATAATTTTAAGGAGAGTCAATTGTAACACCCCAAAACACGAGATGCTACTTTAGTTGGATTTATACAATCTCTATAAAAAATCTGTTTATTGCAGCGGAAGTTAAATAAAAGTTCATTAAACATCAAAAATTAAATCTTGTCTAGTTAAATAAATATTTAAAACCAGATAATGTAAACCCATCCCTTTTTACTTTGCTCCAGTCAGATAGCCAACTAGATGACTTTCAATTTGCCTTCTCTTTGCTTTTATTCGAACATTCACCTTTTCCTGATATACAAGCTAAAAACGGTCACGCTGGTAACTTCTAGATTAAAACAATCATCCCAATATAAAATTTCGGTTCAAAGTACTCTAAATCAGGTCACGCAATCGTGTCATGCTCTTATAACCGGAACATCGTACGGGTCCACTCTTTTCTGACCAAAGGCCTTTACATGGCAATTATGCCAACTCTTTACTATTTAAACATACCAGTAGACATGTACTTAAAATAAACAAAAACGTTTAATCAACTTTATAAAGATGTATCTTAGCCCAAAACTCTAAAAAGAAAACGGGCAAAAGTACAAGAAACTCACCTTAGTGATCTTTTGCTTGGTGAAAGTAATCACCCTCTTCACTCTAACAGGTCTCCTATAGTTGAAACGACTAATAAATTTCTATTCAAAACACTATTACTATCTATGTAGTGGATGAGTCCAATGGTTGAGCTTCTAATCATGAGTAGTTGAAGTCTTACTACCGGTTACTCGTTAGAACAAACATTCAATACCAAAACAAGCTTAAAGCCATACCATGAAAACTATAATTTACCCTCTTGTCCAACACCAAGTGTTTAAAGCAACAACACAATTTAGAGACTTTGAGAATTTCTTTATAGTCACTGTTATTTATCAACATTAAATAAAAATTCAATAGTTTCACAAAGGAAAACAAAAAGGTTTCACCTCCGTGACTTTGTGTAGCTCTTGCAGCCAATAAGTAAATATAGGTTGAATTTAGATTTAGTTTTAAAAAAAAAACACAGTAACCACTTCGATCCAAGTTCAAAGATATGTTCATAAGTTTGACTTGATTTTTTTTTTTTTTGTTTTGCAAAGTTATGTTCATAAGTTTGACTTGACAATTTTTTTTATTTGCTATATGAATAAATTATATTATATTCACTTTATACCCCTTGGGTTCTCATCGAAACACACAACAGTAGCAGCTAACTAAAACTTTTTGGATGTAGAAAAATCAAAATACTTTTAATTTCTTAATAAATATTAATAATATGCACACAGATTTCTCTCTTTTAGGAACAGACCTAGCAGATTAGGTTAACATAAAACTTTGGTGCAGTTGCTATTAAACCCACATATTGGACTATGGGAAACATACTACCATTGTCAAACCTGCAAAATTGTTTACGAAATAGTTGCTGTAAATAATTTTGCTCACATATTTATGTTTAACATACACAAATATAATATGGCCCTTGATTATTAACTTTTGAAACTGTAACATCTCAAGCTATATTATACAAGAAACTTTCAAATTCCTTAAACCCAACCAATGGCCTCTCACTCTACCTATTAGATCAAAGCAAAACTAGGTAAACAAATCGCGGATTAAGTTTACTTACATGAACTCGCGAGACAACCCCTAATCAGAGCCGTCTCAAGACTTTTGGAGGCCCTAAGCGAACTTTAAAATAGGGGCCCTTTAAATCTTACATTTTTGACACTTTGACATGATTTATAACTTTTGATTGTAAATTGACATGGTATTATCGACTAACTTATAAAGAAGGATCAATAAATAAAAACTAAATCTCCACGAAAAAAATTAAAATAATTATTAGAAAAATTGAAAAACAATGATAGATGCAATATTAACAAACCTGTAAAGCTAGAAATTGCCAGTGAACGTGAACTGCTCACTTCTCCTCACTAACTCTAAACTAGTCCGCATGGACCGCATCTCAATAACATATCCCATCAACAATTTCACCAACCTAATAACAACAAACAAGTATAAATACAAAGCAAAACTATTAATGGAGGTTGTACATTAATTTTTACACATTTGGTCAGAGTAATAAGCATTTGAAATCAATAAATTTTTACATCAACAGTAATAAAAGCATTTGCACTTTCTTTGTATCAATAACCTAAAAACTTAATGTCATCTAGGCCTGAATGATAGTAATAAGCATTTGAAAATATGATCCAAAGCTACGATATCTTCTTCACCTAGTTGGTGTATTGCTTTTTGGTTCTTCACATCGCTGACAACCTTTCACTTTGATATTATGCTACCACACTACAACTACTTTTTTTTTTTTGAAAGGCAACATATATTAAACACCAGCAACACCAAAAAGCCGGCAAACAGGCAGTTTACAAGCAAAGAACACCACAAACAGAAAGAAAAAAACAAAACAAACTAGCCACACTCAACCTGGGCACTCCTGTGTTTAACCCAAAACTCGACCCACTCTTTAGCATACGCCACAATCAGGTCCACCGATTGTCTTTTACCTCTAAAAACCTTCTCGTTACGGGCTTTCCAAATGCTCCAAAAAGTTGCCAAGATCACTGCCTGAATCCATTTCCTTTTATCCTTACCACCATCTAACACCCACTTTAACTACTCATTTCAATTCAAATATTTCATTTACACATGTTTCAGTTTCATTGACAACGTTGACTACTTGACCATCACTTCTATTAAACTATTTAATTCAAGTATTTTACTCACATTTTATAGCAGATTCTTCTTCTTCGATGCTTCATGTCTTGATAACTAATCCCCAAAAATGCAGAACTTTGCTTTAGTCCCAACCTCTAATAACAAAAGCACCAATCGGTAATTCGATAAATAGGCAAACAACCACAACCCTAAGGCCTCAATCGATGAATAGCAGACCCCATTTGACGGATGAACAGGCGAACAACAAGAAACAAAATCAATCCAACAGAGCTGTAAATAAGCAAAGTTGATCGATTAAGACTAATGAGAACAAGCAAAATCCAACCCCAATCGAGTCTCAAACTCCCAGATCATGATTTCTCGTAATGATTCAGTGGGAAATTACGGATTTAGGTTAGAGAAGATTCATTTGAAGAAGAAGGCCTAGCCGATTCATACTTCAAAGCGCATCAATTAACTGATGTTGGCTGTCGATTTGAAGAACAAAATAGGGTTTAAGATAAGAGAAATGAGATTTGCTTACTTGAGTTAGATGAAGATCGGCTCTTCCCGAACTCGTTTCTTTGTGGAGGGATGTGAGCAAAAAATTGTAGAAGATTTTTGTTCCCGAGCTCTCGTTTTTTTGGAGGGATTTAAGATTTTAGGTTAATATTTTTTTTGGCGGTGTAGAATTTTCTTTTGTCGCTAGGATTTAATTTCAGGCGAACCCTTATTATTATTATTATTATTACTAGTGGGCGACCCGCCGCGCGTTACGGTGATCTCACCATTTTTTAATAACGTGACGGTTTAGGATAAGAGTCCCACTTGAGTGCATGATAATAGTGTTATATGAAAATAGTCTAAATACAATATCAAATATATATTTACAACAGTACACATTGATAAAAAAAAAGAGCATTAACAATAAAAACACAATCCAATACCGTTCACCTTAAAATCCTTTAGGAATACATGTCATGTTATGTTTGTCTAAACAGGCCTAAGGCCAAGGCTACTTTAAATAAACAAACCAATAATCAGAATGTTACAGGTTGCTGTTTCTGAGTGATTAAAGAACCTTGAGTCCATTTGATGTTAGAATTAGTATTCGAGGAGAAAACATTCATAGCCTCTCCCTTTAGACCAACCTGTTAGGAAAAAATGGCAAACACGTGACGGAAATTAGAGCTGATAATTTCAACTCATTTAGTTATATATGGGTCAATCCGGGTTAGCTTTTATTTCCTAAAATCTCCTAAACCATTTTACTCCGAAAACTATATTACTATTAAAATCTCCTAATCACTTGAATCATACCTATTATCAACATCGGAACTATCCAAACATCCAATAAAGCACTCCTGGGAGCTAAGAAACCAAACCTACCCAAAGGAAGACAGAAGAAAGAGTTAAAAAAATAAATACAATCAATGCTTAATAACAAACTAAAAGGTAAATATGATATGACATCCAACCATAATAAAAGATAATTAAAATAAATATTTAAAGCTTAACCTTATCTTGAATGATACCTCATTGAAAGTCAGGTTGATTCCATAGTCATACAACAAAACATGTAGACCAAAAAAACGACCAGTAAAAGTGAAAATCGCAAAAGACTTGTCAAAAAAATGCATGAAGCCTAAAGCACCTATAAGTTAACAATTTGAAATGGTATTTGTGATGACAAAACTAATCATACAGAAAATGGATTGTACTTCAAATGGGTAAAAATAGCTATAAAAGAACATAGATACCCACCATTAGCATAATGTAATCAAAGGTTGAATTTGTGGTTTATATGCTCTCTAAAATGTGTTGAAAGTTTCTGTTCAATATGATGTCAAAAGGTTAGAGCATGATGATTCCATATGTCAAAAGGTTAGAGCATGATGATTCCATACAACAAAGACTTAGACACAAATTTTGACCATTGAAAGTCAAAATAGAAAAAGAGTTGTCAAGAAAGGCATGAAACCTAAAGTACTCATGACTTATCATTTATAAATGACTAAACACAGGTACATATACATTATTTCTCTTTCTGTTCCAACATACCCACTCTAAAACCCTATATTTCTCTTTATGTTCCAACATACCCACTCTAAAACCCTATATCGCTGCCTTCTTTGCAGTCAATTTAGTTTAATGTTTGTGTTACCTCAAATGAATGATGTTTCATATAATCTTACCGGTCCGAATCTGTAATATGCCTTAAGTCACCCATAACATCATTCATGCATCTCTGCACACCATAATAAAAGTCTACAACTTATTGTTTGTGATATGAATTTGTGTGTGTTAGTATGGGTTTTAGGGTTTACACTCACATATTTATGGGGAACCTGCTGTGAAAAATAAAAATGAGCATTACATTGAGCATAAATAACACAACGACTATGCATTAAATCAAATAAAAGCTTTATGTTACCAAAGAAGAGAGTTGAATCCTAATAGAAGTAAGGTTGCATCTGCCTATGCACAATAACACACTACATATAAAACTCGAATGCATGTAGTAAACAGAACATACTTACAAATCAAATCCAGCTTTTATATGTAGGTATAGGTTGCGGGTGAAAGATGAACGTTGCGGGAGCCCATTGCTAGGCCATCTTCGTCTCGGATCAAGTCAGAACCAATCACTTTAACAGCAAAATCAAGATCTCGAACCTAAATATATGTTCATTAAAAATATATCAGATTTTAATCCCATGAAGATCGTCTCTCAACTTAATCTTTCAAAACTATCAAAACTACAACAGACATTTTTATTGCATATCATTTTTCATGCTTTCTTAAACACATAAGTGAGTAGACCATAATCTTTCAAAACTACAACAGACATTTTTATTGCATATCTTTAATCATGCTTTCTTAAACACATAAGTGAGTGGACCATAATCTTCCAAACTATCAAAAGTATGACTTCCAAGCCATATATACAACCATCATGCTGAATAGAATATAGCTAAGTTTAATAGAATACATAACAAAGCAAAAGCACAAAAATATAACAAATATGGCTTAATCAATAATATATACTACTAACTAAATATATTTAGTGTAGCAATCATGTTCAATTTTGTATATAAGATTTTTCATCTCTCCACCCCAATCCATGCTAAAACTAAACAGAAAATTAGTAAAATCATATGAAGAAACGTAAATCAGTCACATATCAACATAAACATACAATTAGTACCTCACATGTTCTAAATTCTAATAGAGTAAGGTTTCTCTTGTCCTTAAATCCATACAACAATAAAAAGAACACGGGCAATCAAAATGGATGCATACCTTAAGAAGCAACTCCAACGGTTGAAAAGAACAATGGATACTTCTGCTTTTATCTCAGGAATTAGAAAGTAAATCATCCCCATTTTCATGCCTGTTTCAAAAATGAAGAGAGTAAAGAATGAACCAGAAACATAAGTATAACCGTATTCTTAAAAAGCATTAACACAAACACCTGGTGTGCAGTGCATAACTGAAAAAAATTCAAGTAAAAAAGGGCAAGAGGCATACCAGTCGCAGCAAGTACACAAACTAATAGAACATACACCCTTTAAATCTGAATCTAGCTTTGTCTCAAAAATACAACTTTTAAGTTCATCATCTGGAAGATCCTGCAAAATCAAAACAAAAATTATAACCTAAAATTACAAAGAAACAGAGCACCAGTTCATGTGATCTACAGTTGTAATCTCACATTTGTAACCTGATGATGTTGTCAAGAACACTGAATCAACGGTTTATTCACCCAAACCTATAAACAGTTGTAATCACACATTTCTACAGTTGTAACCTCACATTTGTAAACAATAAAAAACCGATAAATCAGTGACTAAAGCAATCTAAAACTCGATTTGTACAATGAAACCCAGAAAATCGTTCGTTCCGTAGAAGATTAAGCACATAAACAAATCTAATGCAAACCTGATAAATCGTGAAGCAGAGAGAGAAACCAAGAGATGTGAGAGCAGGTATGGATGGCCAGAGCTCCTCTCCTCTTCAACTTGTATAAGACACAAAAGAAGTAAGCCACATAATTTCTAGGCACCACAAATGGTTTATAAGTTAGGGTTTAACCAAGGTAATTGGCTTAAAGAGGGCAAAGATAACAATAACATGTTCATCGTCTTCATCGTCCTCAGTGTGCTGCTATCGAAGTATCGATGCCACGTTCATCATCGCCATTCTTATTGCCTTGTTATGAGAACATCCAGAGGCCGGTCGGATAGACGCATAACTCCGTCGGCGACCCCCACCTGCAACAATCAGAAAACCCTAATTTATTAACCCATTGTGAGAGATATGAGAGCAGGAGAGAGAGAGAACGTATGATCAGTCTTCATAGGTATAGAGAGTGATGGATGAAAGAAAAATGAAAATTTAATGGGGAGAGGCGTGCCTTGTCAGTTGCTCACCTTACACGCCACATTGATTGAAATGGAAGAGACGGATGTGTCTAGAACAGTACACCCATAGAAGAAGGAAAAGAACATGCGTATGTGCAAGGCTCTTGTACAATATGCAATGACATTAGTACCACAAACAAAATAGGTGCTTCAGCAGCTTGTACATATGGCTTCAATGATTGCAAGTTGAACTTCCTTTTGTTTTATAGAGGAATAATGTGGTCTGAATGAAAAAAAAGAAACTAATCAAGGGCTAGATTGAAACTTTTTTGTGTCAAAAATTAAAAAGGTAAAACATCACTATTTAAAAGATGATATATTATATTTAGGTAATTATTATTATTATTATTATTATTATTATTATTATTATTATTATTATTATTATTATTATTATTATTATTATTATTATTATTATTATTATTATTATTATTATTATTATTATTATTATTATTATTATTATTATTATTATTATGACTTAGGGGTTGTTTGATAACCTCTTACCGGGTCCGGTAAAAGCTGACCACTGACCCGGTAAGTGGTTAGCTTGTTTGATATAGTTTAAGCAAAGCTCTGACCGAGTCGTATAGCTCTGACCGAGTCGTATAGCTCTGACCGAATTCCTCATATTTTAATCGCTGACTGAGTCCTTCCGTATTTCTGCATTTCTTTCCGTGTGGGAGTTCCCACCTATTAAAATTAATTAATACAATTGCATGTGATCTCCACGTGCTTTCTTTGATTTGTTCCAACTTTTTTTTGCCATTTTCATTTGTTATTTAAATTGCACCACATATTATTTTTAATTACCTGTGTTCACAAATCAAACGAATAGTATTTATTTAATTAATTTCGTTTTAAACTTTCTCATCTAATTTAAAATAAATGGAACTAACCATTTTTCTTCACAAAGATAGTTATGGAGTTTGATTTGTTGTCATGTTATATTCGATTTCAACTCGATAGTAATAAATTAAACTTAATTACATCATAACATACTAATTATAAAAAACCGAGTAAAAAAAAATATTTAATACTCTCATCAGTGCATTTAGTATAGAATTAATATGAAATGACAATGTGATGTGTTTAGACACCACTCATCAGTTGAGGGATGAGCAATTGGTACCTGATACCCGGGCCGGTACCCGTAACCACATATTCGGTACCAGGACCGGGACCTCATTTTGTCGGGACCGGTACCGGGAAAAATCAAAAAGTACCAGGTTGGGTTCTGGTTGCATTGATGTTTTTTGCAAAAGAAATTATAGTGCCAACATCTTCCGATGGAACTACAAATATATTGAAACGACATCAAAGGCTAAAAGACATATTTTCTGGAGCAATAGGTCCTTTAGATGGAACTCTTGTACATGCAGTTGTGTATGCTAATCAACAACCTTGTTTTAGGGTAGAGGAAAGAGTGAATGTTATCAAAATGTGCTAGGAATATGTGATTTTCTAACTATAACTTTTATTATTAGATAATTACAATTATTCTTTATATAATAGATGTCGCACTCACATTTACAGGAACATATTACCTGTACATATTACCTTTGTGATGCTGCATATACAAACACTCGTGGATTTATGACTCCTTACCGCAACACGAGGTATTGGTTAGCCGATTTTTTACGGAGAGGAGCGTTAACTTAGGAAGAAAGATTCAATCATGCCCATGCACAACTGAGAAATGTTATTGAGCATGCTTATGGTGTACTAAAGGCGAGATTTCCAATCTTAAAACACATGGCTCCTTATCCTTTTCCACTGCAGAGAGACGTTATCATAGCTTGTTTTGCAGTCCATAATTTTATACGAAACTACCATATTCAAGATGAATTATTTATGGACTTTGAACAAATCACTATGGCTACTTCTAATGTGCAAGGTGGAGGAAGTGAAGGCATAGAATGGGGTCTAGAAGGCGTTGAATATATGACTACGTCTCTCTTTGTTTTTTTTGAACTTGAGGTCTATTAATTTTCTCACTCGGAGTTCCAATAAAAAAATCGTTTTAAGGGGCTCATCTTTGGTTTTTTTCTCAAATTTGGTCATCTTTAAATATCCATCAAAATGAATCGTTAGAATGAATGACATTTATGTCCAAATTAAACTTTATTCACCTTTAGATTGACCGACTTCCCTTTTAAGTTGGTGAACTAGAGTTTAATTTTGACGTAAATGCTCTTCATTTTAACCATTAATTTGGACGTATTTTTAAAGGTGACCAAAATTGAGAAAAAACCAAAGGTGAGGCCCTTAAATCATTTTTTTTTTAAATTGGACTAAAAGTGAGAAAACTGATAAACTTCAGAGACCAAAAATGAACTTAACTCTTATTATTATTATTATTATTATTATTATTATTATTATTATTATTATTATTATTATTATTATTATTATTATTATTATTATTATTATTATCATTATCATTATCATTATCATTATTATTATTATCATTATTATTATTATCATAACCGATTATGTCTTATCATAGGGGAGGTGATTAATGAGACACAATTTGGCTTTATCAAAGGGCGACATATTCTCGAAGGTCCTCTCATTATCGGAGAGATTCTTGCATGGCTTAAAGCCACCAAACTTGAAGCGGTTTTCTTTAAAATTGATTTTGAGAAGGCATACGATTCGATTAGTTGGGATTTCCTTTTGGATGTTATGAAGAATATGGGATTCCCGTTTACTTGGTACAACTGGATTAGAGGTTGTTTAAAATCCGGGCGGGCATCGGTTATTGTTAATGGTGCACCTACACGTGAATTTAATCTGACTAGGGGTCTGAGACAAGGAGATCCCCTCTCGTCTCTCCTTTTTGCTATGATCATGGAAGCGCTTAATGTATTGGTGATGAGGGCTCGGCGGGTTGGATGTTTCAGGGGTATCTGCCTCCCCAATGGTGGTCCTATACTCTCACACCTTTTCTACGCCGATGATGCGGTTTTTATGGGTGAGGCCTCTTGCTCCAACCTTGATAACCTTGCCAGAATTTTAAGGATCTTTTATATTCATTCGGGACTAAAAGTGAATTACCACAAGAGCTCACTCTTCGGAGTCAATGTGCCTCATAATGTTCTCACGGGTTGGGTTGGCAATCTACGTTGTCAAGTGGGTAAATTCCCGACTACATACTTGGGTATTCCTATCGGTTCCAATATGAATAATATTCGCAATTGGATCAATGTCATTGATAAGATCTCCAAAAGACATTCCATATGGAAGCGAAAAACACTTTCGTTTGGGGGCGGCTTACACTTATCAAATCTGTTCTCGGTACTATCCCTAAGTATCATT
Organism: Deinandra increscens subsp. villosa; assembly: GCA_039602395.1. NCBI lineage: Eukaryota > Viridiplantae > Streptophyta > Magnoliopsida > Asterales > Asteraceae > Deinandra > Deinandra increscens. Next base: position 60,084,115 of record JBCNJP010000027.1, read on the forward strand.
TTTCCTTATTCTATGATCCAGAAGCCATCATCAATAAAATTGAACCTATTAGAAATTCTTTTTTCCGGGGAGGAGGAAATGGGATTAAAAAGATCCATTGGATATCATGGAAGAAAATGTTGGCTGATAAAGATATGGGAGGACTCGGAATTGGATCTCTTAGAGCCATTAATTTGGCTCTCCTTATTAAATGGCTATATCGTTTCAAAAATGAGCTATCGACCTTATGGGTTAGATCTATTAAATCGATACATTGTGAAAAATCTGACACTTCATCTTTTCCTTTCAAAATAACAGTTAAGGGACCTTGGCAATCTATTGTAAAAGTTTTGGAGAAAATGAAAGCACTCGGTTTCGATGACAAAGAATGGATGACATGCACTGTTGGGAATGACCGGGAAGCTCTTTTCTGGTATGATAACTGGTGCAATAGGGGGCCTTTAAATATGTTTAATCCTGATCTCTATGCGATGGATCAGGATCGTAACTGCAAAGTGGCTAATAGATGCAAAATAATTAATGGAACTTGGATGTTCATAGGAGATTGGTTGTCGGAGGTTCCGGTCGAACGTCTTGAATCATGGGCCGAAACATGTGGGGGATGGGCAAACGGCCTCATGCTACAAGATAAAAATGACGTTTGGAGATGGGGAAAAGGTAATACATCGGAGTATACGGTTTCACAGGCACGAAAGGAATTCAACTTTATCTACTTCCTAAATCTATCTCCGATTTTCGATGGATGAATTGGCTTCCTATTAAGATCCAGACCTTCGTATGGAGAGTCACCCATAACCGCATTCCCACTAAAGTCAATCTTATCCATCGTGGTATTCAAATTATCAATAAATGTAGTGGATGCTTGATGGCTCCTGAGACAACTGAACACATTTTTCTTCATTGTCCTATCACTAAACACGTGTGACCCCTAATCAGCGGCTGGTGCAAGGCTCCTATTATCAATATTAGCACTGTCAAGGAGGTCCCAAAGTGTGTACAAGGTTGGACAGATGTTAAAGGTGCTCAAAAGATTTACTACGATATTATTATGACCACTTTTTGGATTTTATGGAAACGGCGTAACGAAAAGATTTTCGGAGAAGGGAAGCAAGGGGTTGAGATTATTTTTCAAGAGATCAAGGTTATGTCCTTCCAATGGATAAAACATCGTAGTAAGAAATCCTTCTTAGATTGGAACAATTGGTGTAACCTCTCATGTATTTCCAAAATATAATCTAGCCTCTTGCTAGTATGTTTTAACATAATCATTGGCCGTTCTAAAAAAAATTAACATTATTATTATCATTATTATTACCGTTATTATTACCGTTATTATTATTATTATTATTATTATTATTATTATGAAAACCTAAAAACCACTTAATTTTGTTAATTTTGATAAGTTAACTAATTAAAAAGATATAAGGTTTTAATGAGTTTAGTCGTGTTTATTAAACTGGCTGCCCCCTCTCTTCTGCTTAAACGCTATGCAACCGCTTCTGTCCATCCCTTTCGTCAACTCTTCCATGGAAACATTATCTCTGGCAAGTGTGCTTCCACCGACGGCGCCCTTTCTTCGGCTTATAGGCTATGCCACCGCTTGCGTCGATCCCTGCCCTTGCCACTTCCATAGAATCATTATCTCTGACGGCACCGTTAGGGTTTTTGTAAGCTGACGCAGTAGGTCAGCTCATTGAGGGTCGTCGTTTGCTGAACAAATTTAAGTTCATACGTAATTTCAACAAAGATCGCTTATGAGCCCTAAGATTTCACCATTGAAACTTCACGAGGTCAACTGATTCTAGCAAAGCATCAGTTTACACTAGCTATTAGTGTATTCCAATTTACTTAATTTTGTTCTTTGAAGTAGAGGAATTTTGAAGAGGCATACCTTGCATCTAGTGGATTAATTCTAATGTAAAAAGGCGTCTTTTATTCTTCATATATACGCAAGTAGCTAGGTAGTTGATATCGATGTGCTTATGGTGCTTTGAAGATAATAAAACTGTTGTTCATTGTCTTCTCTTATGTTCGATGGCCAAAAGCACATGGAGTTCAATGGATTACTGGTGCCATTCAAAATTCAGCATATTGGGGTCAACCTCGATAGTTGATATATTAAACTCCATTTTCT
>JBCNJP010000027.1:60086748-60157471 GCA_039602395.1 Deinandra increscens subsp. villosa
AAGTTTGAATAGGCTTTCTTTTCCAGCTTAAAAGCTTCTTTCTCAGCAACATTCATCTTGTTATACGGCTTGATTTGACCAGCAAATTCACCAGTTGTGAACTTTGGAACTTGGTAACCATCCAACATTGGAGTCCATACTGTTACATCCGTCACACCAATGTATGATTCATAATGAGTTTTCCAATTATGGAAATCCTCAAATTTCATCAATCTAGGAACTTTGTTTGTAGTTCCTATTTCGTTATCATAATTCAGTATAGCTTGAACGGTCGAAGACATTGCTGCAAAAGCTTGAAACAGATCCATGATTGTAGAATCAAAATCTGACCCAACGAACCAAAATGATGATCTACGTACCAATCTTCAACTCAATGTACCACCAGACCTCACGAACCAAAAGCGAACCAGAATAACAATGAACGTACCACCAACGAACCACTTTCAACGTACCAACTGTACTGAACGGACCAATTGGTACGTTCCAACTGCCACGAACCAGTTTGTTACTGCTACGAACCAGTCTATGAAGATTGTCCTGCGGACCAGTTCCACGTACCAAACCTTCTGTTGAAGATTGCTGTGCGTACCAGCTGCGTACCACACTGTTCTTAATGCATACCAGCCGCATACCAACCAGAACTCGATTGATTTTCAAAAATTTCGACTTTCAGGACGTGTAATCAATGTAGAACTCACAGGAACCACTCACAGATCATTTTGAACGTAAAACATGTACTGTATGCACGTAAAACAGATGAGAATTGATAAATTTCTTACCAAAAGGTTGTTTCTGTTTCTCTCTCAGAAACCAAAACCGACCAGAAATCATGAGCAAACCTGCTCTGATACCACTTGTAAACCACGTATACGATCTTGCTAAGACATGATTGCTATCAGATTCGGTACACAACGAGTAAATAACGATTCTTCGATTAATTCACTAGCTCGTTTACAAGAGAGAGATTACAGAGAGAATACACTATGAAAAACACACAGTTAAGCAATAACTCTCACAAACTTAACTCTCTCTAAACGAACTAAACTATTTATACCAAACTGTCCAGCGTACCATCATTGAGATACCACACATGGAGGAGCAGCTGAAAATTATCCCTGATAAGATGCACAAGGGGGGTGGAGGACAAGGGAAAAAGAAGGGGTCCCAACGGGTCGCCCTATTAGACCCCCGTAGTGGCCCAAATATGATCGTCCCCCAAGTGCAACCTTGTTGGCTGCCCATATAAGAAATCAACCCAGAGCGAAATAGATGAGAACCTCAGCCTGACCTCTTGGAGAAGGGAGGATCTGTAGACCAGGTTAAATGCATTGAAAAAGTCAACAGTAAGCATGGCGAGGGATCCATCCCAGTGCCGGTCCCCCATTAGGCGGTTAACACTGTGCATAATGGCCTCAACCCCACCAGACACACCGACCCCAAACTGAAAGTCATTAAGGTAATTGTTCATCTCTTTGACAACCCCTTACATGGTGATCTTTGATACCAACCGCCGCCAAATGGTGCCAACCGTAATTGGGCGGATCCCATTGTTAGGCTTCAGGAGCGGCGTGAGGGGAGCCGAGGCAACAAATTCAGCCAAGCTAAGCGGGTATCTCCCCCCCCCAGCCATAGATTACCACCGATGTAACCTAGAAGGTCATTAGCAATAGCCGAACCCTCCCCATAGAGGCTATCTAGAATATGTTGTGCCCTCAGCCCATCCCTCCCACACGACGTCCTTTTGGGAATTGATTAAATACACTCGAGGACCCGGTCGGAGCTTGCGACCAGCGGGGGCTCAGAGAGGGGGGTGGGGGTAGAAGGCAAGGTCGACGATGGGAGATGCGGGTGCTTGGCTTCCAAGGTGCCCTTGATGTATGGGTTATACGACGCAACATCGGAAGAAGATAACACCTTCACGGCTGCAGTAAAATGACCGTCAATGATGACATGATGCGGGTGCTTGGCTTCCAAGGTGCCCAAGCCGCTAAGGATGACATGATGGACCAACATTGCAAAGCTTTTCGATTCCTAGAACTAGAATCTTGCCAGTTATGGGGTCTAAAGACCCGCAAGGTACATCGAGGGAGAAGGAGCAACCACACCCAACCTTCAGCAGATCCACGGTGAGAAACCACACTAAGAAGGGCACATTTAAGAGCCTAGGAGAAGGCCAACCAACAACTGTGAGGGATACTCTTGACAGTGGTAACACGAGTCATAAAGACCCGGTCAAGGAGCCCCACATCTAAACATGCAACAACAACCGGCGGCGGCGGCTTAGGGATCCCAATGATATGACAATCCACGCCATTGACCGAGATGGCAAAACGAATCACACCGTCAGGGTGATAGAAACCCCGGCTTAAGGCATTAATTTTCATGCAACGCCTGCACATCCAATACCCGCAGGCTTTAAAGCCCTCTCCATAGCCGAAAACAAATCAACACCACCCAACAAAGCCTCCTGAATGGTATTTTTGCGTTAATCAGTGGAGAGGTGTGTCGTCTTAATATGTTGGATAAGACGGGATATCCATTTGACACCAACCTCTCCATCTCGACAAAAGTGAAAAGAAAAAACCGGACACTTTACAGAACCCGTAGGCATCACCGGGGGGGGGGGGGGTGCCATTACTTGGGAGATAAAAGGAAATCACCACACGAGATGCAGCGGGAAACAACAAACCAAATGCTAAGATTGCACGTCAGGATAGACCAACAAAAGGTTGGTAATTCCCAGAGGCCACCCCCAAAGGGCTTTACATGGCTACTGCCGAAGCCACAACGCTTAATCAATATGACCTCACACGCTTTGAAAATGGATTTACGACCTAATCAAAAATAAAATTAGTTAAAAGATAACACTAGAGAAATGGGTTTACGGTTCAAATTGGGCTTTATGGTTCAAACTAGGTTTACAGTTAACCGTATGAAAATTTTCCAAAGGCTTAAAAACAGGAGAAATTTGAAAAGAAGTGGTTGACGTCACATAAACAGGAGAGATAAAAAATAATGTAAAACCTGAGAAACTTTAATCGGGCATAACATGATCAAAACGTCATGAATCACGAAATTGAAGACACAGTTGTGATCGAAATCGAACGATGATCGGAATGAGATGCGGTTTGAAAGAGTTTTGCAATTTTTTTAAAATCCGATTATAACACATACGACAATCGACGAACCAATTTGAAAGACGACGAACCAGAAAGAAGGGTTGTGAACCAAATTGGTTTGGTGACCCGTTGGAATAGCAGGGGAAGACTGAAGCAGAGAAGGTATGGGTAGACGATGAGTAGGGGAGAAAGACAGGGGAGAGAGGGGCAGCGAGGGGGGTAACAGGGGGGAGAGTAGAGCGACCATGAAAACCCTGAAAAGAGGGCAGGAAAGGGGAAAGATGCCAACGGATGAGGAAGGGAAATCAGAGGCGAACGCGAACGGAGGAGGAAGGTTTCGGGAAGAGGAGTTCAGATGGACTAACTCACTTTTAAAGGATATTTGCACACATTATCTCGCAACTCGAACATAAATTTATGAATGAAATAAAATTTAAAAGGAATCAAGGAATGACAATCTACTAGAATTTTAGTGTTCATAGCCTACATTTAAACTCATGAACATGACCTACAGCAGCAACAAACCAAACATTTTGGCCAACTTGGATTGCAGCTGCAGTTGCATGCAGGATGCATACAACACCCCGGGCTATATGTTGTTTATTCTTTTTTTTTTGCACGGACAACACTCTTTCCACCTAGAAAGCATGTGCAACAAACTTTGGTGGTGCAACATATCATCGAGCGAAATTTTAACCTGGATAAACAAAATATTTAAGACTACAAGGGATCTATCTGGACGAAATTGGGAAGTCCTTAATAAGATATATTACCCAATATCCTTCCAGAAGCTACTAGATTTACCACACGAACGATTTCTGGTGTACAAAACTAGACAGTACAATGTGTCCTATTATAGTCGCTTGACATGAAAAATAAATGGGTCAACATGACCACCTATAGTGAAAAGGAATAATCTGTAGTGAAATGAAATGGAGGAGATTCATACATTACTATGAGTGGATATGGAGTAGCTTATACATCATTGTCAAGTATGTTATTTGATCAACATAAGCACATATATAACATAAATTAAAATAAAGAAGAGATTGGTGCTTATAGTTTTGACATTATTCGTATAATATAAAATAGTTGATAAAATAATGAAGATCAGTTTACCCTTTGCAGCATCTTGAGGCAGGTTCAAGCTCTACAAGTGATTTTATCTCATCCTATTTAGTGTTTACAAAAGATGATAGAGAAATGCTATATGTAGTGATCAAACTAGAAATGGAGTTAACGTTACATATATGATATCACCATTTCCTCTTGCTACCTATTAAACATTCATAAGCTTGTGGTTGGTTTTCATAGAATTTAAGCTGATATACAATTAGGGGGAAATGTATTATGGAATATTGCATATATGCAATATACCCCTCCGGCCCTCCCTATAGTTTGAAGCCTCCTACACACTAACATTTTCACCTCCATCTCTATCTTAACCCAAAAGCCTCATCAATCTCTTTGGCATTTAATCGAGCACTTAGCGTGCATACCACCTTAACCCACAAACCCAACTCTGAAAACCTATTGGATACACCCCTCTTTGTAGATTTCATTTTCATTGTTACATTGAATTATTCGCCTGAGAGATTATCTAGATTATGCCATTTTCCAAGAGTTCTGTAAATTTAGTGAGATAATGGTGGCCAATTGGACTCCCTTTTCAACCATGGACTCCAAACACTTCTTGAACTGGGTTCAAAGAGTGGGGATAGATGGAGGTGAGTAGCTATGTACAATATTGCTTTCATATCAAGAACTGAATCTGTGACTTTTCTAGTAACTTTCAACAAAAGTATTTACACACAGTAAACAACACAGTTCAAAATCGCCTAATCCTTTCTTAAAACATTTTTTTTGCAAAATCTTAAAACATGAGAATGCGATAATTACGCAATAGGAATTCCTACCCGGAGATCGATATTGTGCATCGCTCAACATTCCCATATATGTTGCAATTGAAGTCGATGATATTACCATCATCAAAATACAATTACCCACCCCCAATTACATCTTGAATTGATGTCTCCCAACATGAATTGTTTCAAAGTGGCATTTGAATCTAACTCTACAGGTATGATTGAGTCCGTGAACCCAAAACGTTGGTTGGAAATTCCAGTAACATTTACAGACCTAAAACGGAAGTTAAAACATGGTTTTCAAATTTTACAATAAGAAGTGGTTTCCATTTGATCTTTACCCAACTTTTAAAAAACCACATTTTATTAAAACCACATAATTATATAATTAACAATATCTCCATACTTTTTTGGATTCGTCGGTGTTAAGAGGCTTCAAGGACGTTGATTCTTGTTAAGGGTCTCCCATTTGGGAATTCCAGTGCGATAGGGGAGTTCATCAGGGAGATCCATGATCTCCTTTTCTCTTCCTGGTAGTTATGGAGGTTTTCCACTGGATCTTCACAAAGGCGGTGTCTATCGGGTTGTTTCATGGTATCCAAGTACCTAATGGGGGCCCTTATCTTTCGCATCTTTTATTTGTTGATGATGCTCTTGTGATTGGCCAATGGTCCCACATGAATACAGTTAATTTGGCAAGGCTTTTAAGGGTATTTGGGATGGCCTCGGGTCTTAAGGTCAACCTCAAAAAGTGTTCCATTGTCGTTCTATACATTAATAAGGAGGAAGTCTTGACAAAAGCTCTCCTTCTTAGGTGCTCCATTGGTGACCTTCCTCTTAAATATTTCGCCTAGTTGGGTAACATCCTAAAATTTGATAATACATAAAGAATACGTGCTAAAGTTATTAATACATATGATATATGTGTTAGATAGCTAAACATGTGTAAAAGTGTCTTTAAATAGCATAGATGCATGTGAAATATTCATTTGATGACTATATACACGAAAATACGTGCTTGAATGATTAAACGTGTGAAAAACGCATACTTAATGATTAACAAGAAAATAGAAGGGCTAAAAGCATAATTTATGTAAAGTTATAAACGTATACATGTATTATACGTGTTTATATTTATTATAGACATCCCGAGGCTTAGAAAGTAATATAAATATATCAAAAAGTGATTCGGAACATAAAATAATAAGTATTGAAAAGTTAGAGGGGCTAAAGTGTAAATTAGTGAAAAATATATATAATATATATATATATATATATATATATATATATCTATACTACTATATAATACATATTGCCTAAGGGTCTTAAATTTAAGACGCGTACACATTATAAAGCACAATGTACAACACTTCAATGCATAGAAATCTAAAACCGGCGGGATAAAGAAATTCAAAATTTGAAAACATCTCGATCTATTCAATTACTTTACCTTCAGACCTCTAATATGTGCAGTACACATTTACTTTACCTTTACCTTTACCTTTTACCTTTATCTATCTTTCTCTCTCCCATGCTCAACCCTCTGAAGATTCAAACAATAATCGGAATTAAAATCTCCATCGATATCAGCAATCTCAACATCTCGATCGATTCGATTTCACAGCGGTTTCTTCTTCAATTTCGTCCATGTGTTAGGGTTTGTTTCACCATATATGTGTTAGGGTTTTGGGTTTATTTTTTACGTAGCTGTTAGCCCTAATTTATGGCTTCATATTCGGGTGGTTTTACCATTCTCTTTGTATGGTTTTGTAGCAGAAGGTGCTTCCGTTCTTTTTGTGCTCACCTCTGTTGCGATGGAGGATAACTTTGGTCTTCAATATGATGTAAGTGGTCACAGGTATTCTAATTCTTTGTTTCCATTTAGGTGCCGTTCTTAAAGTTTGCCAATAAAGTTCACATCTTTCTCTCCTTCTTGTGATCCTCATGGCCAATCTTTAACAGTTTAGACAATCAGATCGAGCCTAAAGATTTCCACTACTAAGGTTGTTTGGAATTCTTAATTTGACTACTTTCTTTTTTGTTTTATAGGTGCCAAAGTTGATGGGTTATGGACTTATTTCTGAGTTACGTGTAGGTGATTAGGTATTTAAAAGTATGAAGAATTGATGCAGATATTTATTTTTCTCAAGGAGTTGCGGTGCATTAGTAGCACAACTGCATTTTAGGTTTTATATGAACTACGAGTGCACAGAACTTGATTTTAGGCTTTATTGGAACGAGATGCATTTTAGGTACCTATGTTTTTTGTTTATGTTATATGATTTCACAAATATGTAGTGTGCTGTACATATTTCATACAAGATATTGATAGTTTTTCATCTAATCCTACTTTTATAAAAACTTATATAGCAGATTCAAAATATGAAAAGTGCTCTCCTAGAGCTATTAGTGTTCATGGAGGCTGGGTCATTCAGTGGTTGGGGCCAGCAGTGGGATTGGAATGTAACTCTGGTGGGTTGGGCCTTCTTGAGGATATGAGATGGGTCATTGAAAAACAAGGATAGTAGATCTTAACAATCGGATTCACATTCAAACGGATTAACATTGTGGGTGCTGGGTTGGCTGGGTTATGAGGCAAATCAGGTTCGTTTTTTTGTATCTTTTGTGACGAATAACTACAATACTAATAATGATATACTGTTAATATAAAATCTACTATTTGACCCGTTTGTGATTTGACATATGTTTGACCCTTTTGTAGCAATATCTCTGGCAGAGAAACCATGGCTATGATTACTGGTAATTTTTTAGTTATTTCAGACTTTTATGAAAGCTTATATTTTGCTTTTTTTCATAGTTATTGAATATATTTCTGTTGACTTTAGTTCTATTGCAAAGTGGAAACCATGACTTTTTTTCTATACCAACCAATTCTTAATCATATCAGATGTCATATTACTTATTTGTTTGCGTCTTTGTATTAGTTCTAAAGTATTGGAAATTATAGTTATGTATACTCCATCTAAATTTCGTTGTAGGCCTCTAATGCTCACAGTTTTTTGTTTTTTTTACTCTTTCAAGGATATACAATTGACTGCAATAAATCATGTGTAGGCCTCTAATGCTCACAGCCTCCACCGTGTCCTTTCATATTACAGTTTAGGTATGCATTAATTAAATCACACATTTTTGATAAATACTCTATGTTAAACTGGATGCCCTATGAACTACAAGGTAGAATACATGATTTCAGAAAAGTGGGTCCCCATTGAAATTGATTTTCGGTACAGAGAATAGTTTATTTCTTTGTTTTTTTTACTTCTAATTTGGAATTTATTTGATTTTATGCATCTTAGGTGAAAATAAATGTTTACAGAAGTGGGAAAGCAAAGACCTTTCCATCATTGTAGTATGTAATGTTACATGAGTATTCTCAGCTATTGTTGTGGTCAGCTATTTTGTTATTTGGTCCTGTAGGTAGTATCATAGTTTTCATTATCAATCATTTAGTACACGCTCAAAATTTTCACTGTAATAAAAATCCATTATATTTTTAGGTAATTTTAAATATTTCTTTTAGGTAATTTTAAATATTTTCAAAATGCAACTGTTTACTTTTGAAGAATATTTGAGCATCATAAAATTTATATTAACTATTGTTTGCAGGTCTTTCATTCAAGCTTGATGATGCAGGAACATAGAAAGTGAACATTATCGATGGATGGGGCCAAAACAATATGATTAATGCAGGAACAAAAGTGTGTTTTAGAAACAGGTATTTAAAAAATTGAATTTGGAGGGTTTTAGATATTGTTTTCAGGGTTAATAAAACAAAACAGGCTTACAACTGTATTTTGGGTCATTATAACAGATAATACCCGTTTTGAAACCATTTGAAAACCAGATTCGTTTTTATACATGACCTTTTCTAAAACTGTCCTGTTTTAAAACCTGATCCGTTTCAAAACCTGACCCGTTTCAAAACCTGACCCGTTTCAAGGCCTGACCGTCTTAGACTATGCCAACTCAGTGATGTTGTAGTTGCAAATCTAAACTTGATTCCACAAGTAAATAAAATCGATCAACCCAATCCCATGACTGTTTTTGGTACAAAAAAATTACTATTTACTGACGTATTTGCGTTTCTTCTATAATGTCGATAATGGAAACAATTTGAGTGTGGGACAGACTAAATTTTTCTTAGAATGGTGTTGCTGAAACATATAGAAAATTATTGTTTATAGATGGAGCAACAACTTCTTTTCATTTACCCACAAATGTCGTTATTCAGAAAGTTAAATTAATTGTTGATAGTGTTTGTGCAGATATACAAAGATCAGAGGAATGTGATTCTGTGATGTTCAGCATGTCTTTTCTCTACTAGGACATGCTTATATCATGATGCATCAACAAATGAAAAAGAGCATATATGGTGATTATCTATGCAATTCTATTTACAGCTCACATATTGGTGGACCTATGTGTCTCTAAGGCTTTTCTATGCTTTCCACTTCGTGCAAAACAAAGGTTATATAAAGTAACTATAACACGTTGGATTTCATTTGCAAAACGGGTCGAATGTCATTTCGTTCCGCAACAGGTGGTGCTCTTTAGTTAGATATGTATTACTTCACAGTTTGTTAGAAGCACACCGATTTGACATAAGGGGTACTTGAACGTAATTATGATTTCTAAAATAAGATCAATTGCCAATAATACCCAAAGGGTTTTGATTAAGCACATGTATAATACCATAAATTGTATGTGTTTTTCATGAAAAAATGAAAGATATGTATTAGGATCTTATAAGCAAGACCACCACTACACTTTCTAATGTTGACCATTGAAGTCATAAGAGAAAGAGATTGTTTTTCATCTTTTATATATTTTTTTTCATTTTGTTATTGACAAATATGGTGCATTGGCCGATTATTTGAGATATAAGCACATATTTTAGTTTTTTGATAGTTTGATTAAAACTTATATGGTTTATTCGTGCTATTATAAACGGAGTAAATTGTTATCGGGTCGCATTGTGCTAACGAAAATGAATACCATGATGTACATTGTCATGCTGCAGTAACGCGCAAACAAATGACGAATAATCCCCAATAAACTGTTATCGTCGCAATATGTGAACAAAAGACGAATAAAGTGCTATAAACTGTCGCCGCCGCAACGCGCGGGCACCATGCTAGTATATATATATATATATATATATATATATATATATATATATATATATATATATACTTATATCATCGAGCGTGTCTCGAGCCTTAGAATCTTTTATAAACATGCCCTATAATGTTTTAGTACATAAAATAGTAGTTTCGTAGAGGTTCAGGGGATTAAAAATGTAAATAAAAAGTACAAGGACCAAAAGTGTCATTCTGCCAAAGATGGCTCGCATACTGCAAAGCCCTTTTCTTCAGCTGTCGCAATACGTGAATCAGACCAGCAGACAGATTCAAGGTTTGGTTCGAAAATGGCCACTTTTTCTTCACTTATTGCCCAAAAATCGTCATCAACACATCGTTTTTGAGGGGCTAGTCACCATAGACAGCTGAAGGGACTTCAGGCGAACCAGAGGAGTATAAATAGTACCCTTAACACTCCATATTCCTCACCAATTTCTCACTTTTCTTCCTCTAAAACCCTCTTTTAAACCAACGACTTCATCTACAAAATTTGAGCAAACGACGAGGAGCTAGAGGCTGAAACTTTGCAGCTCTTCTTTATTTGGTATGATCTAAAATAACCTCTTTCAGTTTTTGATAATATTGCCTCTAATTATGATTTTTAAAAGGGAAAACTTTGTACAAATGTTACCAACTTTTAAAAGTGTTCTAATTTAATCATTCATACTTTTTTTTGTTTCAGTTAAACCATTCAATTTTAGATTGATGTTTTAAAACTATTTATTTTACCTATTATTGAAGGTTACCATGTTAATTTATTTTGACTTTCATTAAATATCTTTCTAGATCTAACCATTTTCTTCACCACTACCGCCCACAAATTCTTCACCTCTATAGTCGTTCTTCAATCCTCAACTACACCATCATTACCCACTAACCAATCTTCATCCATTAAAAAAAAAAAATCTAAACTGGATCAGTTAACCATTAAATTAAAACATAGCCCTTGTGAAATCCAAAATTTCCAACACAATCCAACCTTTGTTTCTTTCAATTCTTCACTCTTGGTTGACCTTAAAACCAAAGTCAGTATGAATATCCTCGTGGGTATCCTCTTTATTTTGATTTTGAATTTTCTAATTGCTACCATTGATGTAAGACCCAACAACTTAATCTTACGTTTTATGTATCCGTTCATAGATCTTCGTCACCTGCAACTTCTCCCGTACCATCAATGGCAGATTCCCTCTTTTTGTATCCATTTATCTAAATGTCACTTGTTATGCCCTGGATTTCCATTTATATTCTCGGTACCCTTAAGTGATTTATATCCCAGGATGTCATGCATCTAGGGACTATTTGTTTATACTAACTGATCCTATCATGCACGGATACCCAACATGCTAAGGCATCCTTACTAAAGTTTTCTTGACTTTATGTTGATCGAGCTAGGTACGAACGTGTGGATAATGGTCATATGGACTCGTAAAGGTCTGGTATAAACGTGAGGAAGAAGTCCTGTCGTTAAACTCAGTCAATAATAGTCGCAAGCCATTGGAAAGAGGATCCCTAGAATCTTGGGATGTTAGTTAGGTTTCTTATGTATTTAAATGCGGCATAGGACTTGATTTTTTCTCACCCTCGATCACCTGTACTCACACTACCACTTAGCGAACAAGCCGCAAACACTTGTACTCGAGTTATTTTTCATTGGAATAAACGGGCAACATGTGTTATCATTGCCAAGGGGTTTTTTATGCTGGCGACTCTTGGAGACATCCAAGGGTTAAGGGCTTTTCCCCCTCAAAAATCTAGGTGTTCTTAGTTTCATCCAGAGAAGTTAATGTTTGTGTTTCCATTTCTTTCATTCAAACCTAGGATTTTAACCGGTAAACTTGATTTTATAAACATAGCATTCAAGGCACCTAACCTCTCATACTAATTTGGTTACTAAATTAAGTCTTGTAATTTTTAGCCAAAACAATTTGGTGCCCACCGTGGGGAAATTGGTGTCAATCTTTTTCCAAACAATTGTTAGATTCATTTTTAACTTGATTTTTACAAAAAATTATAAAAAATGGCAACAGAACCAAGTACCTCGAATGCGTCTACCCCTATGAACACCTCTTCTGCAACTAGCACTGTCCTTCTTCCTCCACCCCCACGGGTTACCACATCAACAACAAGTACCGTGAACCGCAACACTAATCGGTCAGCCAGTCAGGGTGTCATGGGGCCAGGATGTGGTGGAGAAATCCTAGTATTGGTCTCTAATGATGAATTCCTCACCATGTTCGCAAAGATGCAGTAGTACATGGAGCAACAACAGAAAGTGAACCAGGATGGGCTTGGAGAGATGGCTAGGCTGAGATCGGAGATGAACAGGGTGGATCAAACACCCACGTCTCCTATTCAGGCCAGGAGACTACAATTCAACAGTCCCAAGAATGGGTCTAGCCTAGTAGATGACGTCCAAATTATAGATCCAAGACCTGCATTTGCCACTGCTTACACTACCCTAGCTGATGGAACTAGAATGTATACAAGCAGGGAATCCACCGCGAATCCTAACATCCTCGGAACCCCTAATCTTAATGCTTATACTAATGGATCTGTGCTGGATGCATGTCTTAGCCCAGTAGTGGCCAAGGACCTCAAGAAATTAAAAGAAAATGATCTCGAGTGTTCCTGGGGTGGTCCAACCCATCCCTGAAGTATCACCGGCAAGTCATCAATTTTCAAGGTTTACTCCCCTAATATGTGACATAGAAATACCCAAGAGGTTCCAAACTCTTAACATGAAGTTGTACGATGGCACAACTGACCCGGAGGAACATGTAGCCCAGTATACGGAAAGGATGGAAGTAATCTATATGCCACCTGAGATCAAGGAGGCATGTCTATGTAAAGGTTTTGGGTCAACACTCACAGGCTCAACTTTGAAGTGGCTGCTGAGTGTTCCACCCTTTTCTATCACATCTTTTTCTCATTTGATTAATTTGTTCAATAACCAGTTCTCTTGTAGTCGCAGTTTCGAAAAACTGATGAGTGATCTTTACAGGGTTACCTAGGATCTTAACGAGTCTCTCAGGAATTATGTGAACAGGTTTGGCAAGGAGATTCTGGATATTCCTAACATGGATATGGCTACCGTTGTCCAAGCGTTCAAAATGGGTCTCAAGAAGGATTCACCCTTTTATAAAGATCTCCTGATGAACCCTTGTCACAGGCTTGATGAAGTAAGGAATAGGGTCATACGATTCATTAGACTTGAAGAGGACACGAAGGTGCAAGAGAAAGTGGATGCAGTCCCAGGATATGGCTCCTCCAACAGGAAATCAGAGCCAGTACACCCTAGGTCCCATATGCCTAAACCCTATTCTAAACCCGATAATCCTAGGGTTAACAGATTTGATCATGGTGAAGATGAGGATGATGAAGAATATCCTACTTTTAATGAGTTATATTTTGCTACTGATATTGTAGGTGTGATTAATGCTATGCAGGATTTGGGGGACAAAGCAAGGTGGCCCAGGAAGACGGATAAACCGACTTCCTGGAAGGACAAGTCCAAATGGTGTGCATACCATGAGGATTTTGGCCATATGACCGAGGATTGCATAGCCATGCGCAAGAAGATCAGCTACCTGTTGAGCAAAGGCTTAATGAAGGAGCACTTAGGGAGGAAGAAGGAAAAATCCAAGGGCGATGATTAGCCTGCTAAATTCAGGGGCACTGACCAGACCCGGGATGCAGACAAATCACGCGGACACCCTGAGGGAGCAACATCCCCATCCCCGGATGCAAAGGTAATTTATTTTATTTCTGGTGGATATGATATATGTGGTACTACTTACTCTGTAGCTAAAAGGCACGCAAGGGAAGCCAAATTAGATGTACCCAGGAAGCCAGTCAAAGCCTCAGTACAAGCAGAAGTGAAAGACGTCACCTTTGGGAAAGACGACAGGTGCAACATCATGGACCCTCATCATGATGGGCTCGTGATCACGCTCTATATAGCTAACCACTTCGTGAACAGGATCCTGATTGACGGGGGCAGTTCTGTCAACATCATTCAACTTGAAGCATTGACCAAGATGGGGATACCCTAGGATGAGATCGTCGCCAAATCCATGGTCCTCGTGGGTTTCAGTGGTGAAACAAAGAACACCCTGGGAGAGGTGAAGCTCCTAGTATACATTGAGGGAGTGAACTCGATGCAACGCTTTTGTGTCATGGATGCTCCGTCTGTCATGGATGCTCCGTCCGGGTACAACATCATCCTAGGCAGATCTTGGTTCATGACATGAAAGATGTCCCCTCGACCTACCATCACCATCCACAACGACCAACAAGAGGCAAAGGACTGCTACACATCATCTATGAAGATCTTAGCAATGGCTCGTCAAGGATTGCAATAAAGAAGAAGACCAGGGACGTCCAGGAGGCAAGGGACTAGGATGTCAAGCAAATAGTCCTAGATCCCTTTCATCCTGGGAGAAAAGTGTCAATTGGCACTAACAGTCCTGGCCCTATTGAGAAAGAGCTGGTGGAATTCCTGAGATCCAGAATGTCAACATTTGCATGAAATACTGAAGATATGACGGGTATATCCAAAGATGTTATAACACATAAACTTGGCATTGATCCCTCCTACATGCCAGTGCATCAAAAGAGAAGAAAGTATGCTCTTGAGAAGTATGTGATAATCCAAGAGGAGGTAGACCGCCTACTGAAGAATAAGATGATCAGGGAAGTCAAGTTCCCAAGATGGTTGGCCAATGTGGTGGTAGTGGAGAAGAAAAATAATGGAGGGTCTGTGTAGATTACATGGACCTGAACCGTGCATGTCCTAAAGAACCTTTTCCCTTACCACATATTGACTCCATGGTAGATGCAACGGCAGGTCATGAAATGTTAACATTTATGGATGCCACCTTAGGATTTCAACAAATTCAAATGGAGCTAAGTGTTCAGGAGGATACAACGTTCATTACACCCACATGTATTTATTGTTATGTTGTTATGCCCTTTGGATTGAAAAATGCAGGGGAAACCTACCAAAGATTTCTGAATATGATGTTCAAAGAAAAGCTAGGAGAAACTATGGAGGTGTATATAGACGACATGGTGGTAAAATCCCTGAATGTCAGCACCCATGTCCAGGATGTTAAAGAATCTTTTGATATCTTTGACAAGTTTAATAAGAAGCTGAATCTAGAGAAGTGTCATTTTGGAGTGGGTGCTGGTAAATTCTTGGGTTACATGGTGAACAAAAGAGGAATTGAAGCTAGTCTAGAACAAATCCATGCCATTGTGAATCTGAAGTCACCAGAATCAACCAAGGATGTACAAAGGATGACAGGCCGGGTTGCATCCCTGAATAGATTTATCTCCAAATCCTCTGAGAGATGTTGAGATTTCTATGACATCCTGAGAAAGAACAAAAATTTCGAATGGACATCCCAGCATGAGCAAGCCTTCCAGGATTTGAAGTCATATCTATCCTCAGCACCTCTCCTGATGAAGCCAAATCCAGGGGAACCATTGTCCTTGTACCTTGCAGTTTCGAGGAATACGGTAAGTGCAGTCTAACCAAGGATGCACAAGGTCAACAACATCCGGTGTACTATGTAAGAAAGAGTCTTCTTGATACTGAATCCAGGTATTCACATTTAGAGAAACTTATATAGCCCTATGTATGGCTTATACTAAACTTAGACATTATTTTGAGAGTCATACTATACATGTGAAAACTAAACCTGAGATGTCAGGTAGGATGGCGAAATGGTCCCTGAAGTTGAGTGCTTACAATATGGTCTTCGAAGAAAGAACAACTATAAAATCACAAGCTCTAGAAGACTTTGTGGCTGATTTCAGTAGCGATATCCAAAATGAAGCGGATCAAGAATTCCAGAGCCTGCAGGAAGAAGAGTTCTCAGGATGTGGACCCTATTTACAGATGGAGCATCCAATGTTAGGGGGACATGCCTTGGAATCATACTGAAATCGCCACAGGGGGACATGATACCCCAGGCTGTGAGGTGTGAATTCCAGGAGACTAACAATGAAGCGGAGTATGAAGCTCTGATTACTGGCTTACAACTAGCCTTGCATCTTAGGATCCAGAAAATCCAGGTATATGTCGATTGCCTACTTTTAACTAATCATTTCAATGGATCACATGTAGTGAAAGAGGAAAAGCTAGCTAAGTACCTAGAAATTGTGAAGGCCATATCCCAGGATTTTCAAACTTTCAACATACAGCAAGTACCCAGGGACGAAAATGCTGAGGCAGATGCACTAGCAAATCTGGGGTCAGCGTTCAAAGTAATGGAAGGCACACATCCCCATAATCTACGTACTAAGCCCATCAATCAACCAACAAGCGAACCTAGAAGACATTGATCCTGGGGGCAGGGTCTTAACATCCAATTCCCAGGATAGACAATGTCCTGATTCCCAGGATGATTCGTCGTGCTGGACCAGACCTTTCATGACTATCTACAGAATGGTTCCATCTCAAAAGAAGAAAAGGATACTAAGGCATTCAGAACCAGAATGGCCAGGTATGTTCTTATAAAAGGAAAATTGTATAAAAAATCTGTTGCAGGTACATACCTAAGATGCTTGGAAGATGACGAAGCTCGGGAAGTACTTAAAGACATCCATGAAGGCGACTGTGGAAACCATACAGGGGGCAGGTCTCTAATGTCTAAAATCCTGAGAACATGCTACTTCTGGCCATCCTTGAGAAAGGACTCACAAGATTTTGCCCTCAAATGTGACACTTTCCAGAGACACGCCAACATTCCTCACCAACCTACTGAACCCTTATATCCTATCCCTGCATCCTGGCCCTTTATGAAATGGGGAATGGACTTTGTGGGAAAGCTACCAAGGAAGCCAGGAGGAAAAGTCTTTATGTTGGCGATGACTGATTACTTTTCAAAGTGGATATAGGCTGAAGCATATGTCCAAGTCAGAGAAAAAGACGTCATCTCATTCATCAAGAGGAATATCATAACAAGATTTGGCATACCCTCTGAGATAGTGTGTGATATTGGATCTCAATTCATTGGCAAAAGGACTACTGGATTCTGTGAGAGTTTGGGGATAAAAATGATAACCTCTACACCAGTGCATCCTCAGGCTAATGGCCAAGCAGAGTCTAGTAATAAGATTATTATCAACAATTTGAAGAAAATGCTCAAGGAGAAGAAGGAAAACTGGGCAGAGGAATTACCATTAGCATTGTGGGCTAACAGGACTACATCCAAGAATGCCACAGGCCAGACTTCATTTTCCTTGGTATTTGGTACAGAGGCAGTCATTCCAACAGGAATGGTGGTCCCAACATTCAGGGTTATCAGTCAAACCCAGGATGCAAATAACGAATCCCTGGATGACGACCTTGATACCGTGGATGAGCTACGAGAACAATCTGCTTGGAGAATGGCCGCATATCAATAGAGAGTATTTAAAACTTACATTAAACGTGTAAGGATCCGAAGATTCAAGGTAGGTGACTTGGTTCTGAGGAAAGCATTTCAGAACATGACGAATCCAGGGGATGGTAAGCTAGCCCCTAAATGGGAAGGTCCCTACTTGATTGACTCAGAGGCAGGTAAGGGGCATATTGGCTCACCAACATGGAAGGTGAATTATTACCAAGACCATGGAATGCGATTCACTTGAAAGCCTATCTCATGTAAGCTTAGTACCCCAGGATGCTGTGTCCCAGGCATGTCTCCTAATTAAGAAATCGTTCAAGGTATTTCTCGTACATTCTTTATTATTACATACTTCTGTTTTATTTTTATTTTTTTATCACTCTATAAAATCTATATTTTATCATTCTCCTAAGTTAGAGACTGGCCATCTCTCCTCCGATTAAGGTATCCAGCATACCTTCTAAGGTTTGAGATGATATCACCTCTCCTACGTTTGGGTAATCGCCTATAGCGCACGACCCCCAACTGTAGCGCATGTTAACCTACATATTGGACCCAGGATTATAGGATCGACCTATGTTAACAGCATGGGCGACAACCTCATGATCGATGGACATATGGGGGTTCCTTAAGGTTTTTGGTGTTTCCACACCAACATAAGACATACGAGGCAATACCCTAGTTCGCCGGTTCGGCTCGAGGTGCACCCTAGAATTCACCAGTATGGCACTGGGCATGACCCCAGTTCACTGGATCGGCACCGGGTTGAACCCCAGGATTTTCGGGCTTGACCCCATGATTTTTGGGTTGAACCCCATGGTTTTTAGGCTTGGCCCCAGTTATTAAAATTTATTCCTAATATGTGCAGGATCTATCTAAGTCATTATGACCTAGGATGGCATGGCAATGCCGAATCTAGGGTTTCGATATCGGTTAAGTAACCGCTTAGAATGTTATTAAATGCTCCAAAGCACAATTGCACTAAGGATAAGAGAAATAGTTTATTTGCACCAGAAGGAGTTAACGTTCAGGGTACACCCCAGGATGTAGAAGGTACAATTTCTTTTCTTTAACTTGTCTATCAAACTTGTACACTTACATGTGCATGAAAGATAAAAGCATCACACAAACGTATAGTTAAAAAGCAGTCATATATATAGCCACCCCTTGGTTGGAGCAAAGTGTCCAACCACCTCAGGGCGGTTCAAGTCAAAACCACATGTTTCTAGCATGTGGGTGGAACATTGTAACATCGTGAATCAAACCTCCGGTAACCATTACAAAAGGAAATATTTAAAAAAGTTTCACATAAAACAAGGAAGAAAGTAGAAGACCATGGACTATTGAACGGTATTCATGGCTGCTGCATCCTCAGCGCCTTCACCTCCTTCCTTCACTGCTTCCTCCTTCTCCGCCCCATCTTCCTTGGCCCTTGGTTGCTCTAGAGGGGCTCCGGACCCTGATGCACAAGAAGGGGGTGCGTTATCTGCACCCTGGGGCACTCCAAAGTCGCATCCTTGGGGCATAGTGCCACCCAGGTTGCGGAGCTTCTTGACCCATACCTATACAGTCCATTTAGGACTGGTGTATCCAAGGTCGGAGGCCTCCTTGGGCATCTTAAGCTTTGCTACAGTAGGGAGATGATGGCAGCGTACTTCACCGTCTTCGACACCCCATGGCCGCCTCATGCGCCCTCTTAGCATCCAATGCCAGATTCTCCAGATGGGTGACCTGACCTTGCAATTTGTCGCATACGTGCTTGACCTTGGATGTCTCCCTGTTGGCCTGTTTAGGATCTGTGTTAATTAGTGTTTAACTTAACAAGAAACCCTCTACTTATAAATAGAACCCTACGGAATTAAAGTTATATTTCACTTTACTTAAGCAAATTGTAGTTCTCTTGTGTAATATAAGTGTTTGATTGCATAAATATAGTAACAACGAAGTAAAAAAATACTCGGCACTATTTGTATTAACTCAAGTTTTCACTATTACAAGTTGATCGAGAACTGTGTGTAAAACTAAGAGCTAACTACGCTATATATAGTGCTGATGAGATCAATGACAGCCATTGATCTCAAACGATTTAACCTAAACCGTTAAACTAAAGTCATATACAAACTACCAAAAGAATAAACTTCAACATATGGAATATCTTGCGTGTGATCAGCAACATTCTACTTTAGGAGAGCGGCATTGATAGATATGGAAGCAACCGAGAAGCTTTTGCAGGATTGGACGACTGAAAAGACTTCTCAGGAAAAGTCCGGTTGAACTCACTATCTGGTGGATAATCGAGTTCACCCGGAATATTCGCTATAAGAAAAAATTGCTTTTTCCGGTTAAATTGCCAGTTCCGCTTGAACTTGAGACTTTCGCTCGAACTTCAACTTTAACCGGAACTGCTCAAAATTGGCTTTCAGCCGAAAATCTTTAAAGCGATATTCCTTACAATCTCCCCCTAAGCTGATGCTGTTAAATTTATTTAAATTTATTTTCCATCTCGAAGCTGTTTCTAAAAGTTGACTTGTACCCAAAAGAGTCTTCTCCTTGACTTACTTGTCAAAAGATTTGATGCCTGCATTCACATCTTGAGAAAGCACACTCATGTTTGTCATTGTCACTTTTACATGCTTCAGAGCTTCCCAATCCTGTTCATTCCATTATTCTTGAACAATGATTGCTTCATGAGTGGTGTACGTGCTTCAGAGCTTCCCAATCTTGTTCATTCCATTCTTCTTCCCAAATAACAAAGTTTATCTGACTGACTGGCTCTTCTTCTTCATTATCAGTGTCACCCTGAGATACAAAGGGTATCCCATGCTTGAGCACTTTAGTTTCTATGCTCATTCTCAGCAGATGCTCGACTCTAGTTGGGCTCATGATTTCTCTCAGCTTAACAAAGATATCAATCAGTTGTAAGACATCAAGCATTCTAGTGGCAAGATGAGCATTTACCACTCTGGAAGTGCCATTTAGAAATTGAAATTTGAAGTCAAAGTTGTCTTCATTGGCTGTCCACCCAATAATTTTGTTATGTCTGGGTGGGCCTTTCTTCCTTGGCTTTTGCTCTTTCTTTCTCTTGGCATGCATCAGTCTCCTCTTTCTCTTCTTCTTTTCCTCATTTGAATCATCAGCTGATTCCTTTTCAATTGGGGCTTTACCCTTTAATGAGGGAGAAGAGGGACCAGGTTGAGCATCAGTTGGTTTGGTGGTGGTAGAAGGTTCTCTTATGGTAAGAGGTGGCAGGGAATTTTGAGGTGGTGGTCTACTGGCTTCAGGTGTTGGGCTAGTAGGACGAGTTGGTGGGAAAATATCTGAAAAATCTATGGTGGGTGCAGGTTTATTCTTGAAGGGAATGATTGGAGTGAAGTTATCAGTTCTGTATCTTGGGTTAGAGTGTTTGGTGGCAACTTTCTTGGCTATTGAGGGTGGCTTGTAAGGTATGATGGCAAGTGACTGAGATGCTGATGAAACAGCTGTAGGTGTGGGGTTTGTTTCAAAGATAAAGGAAGGTGGAGGTAGAACATCTGCAATATCCTCAAATTCTGGTTTAACATTTATGTTAGTTCCCATACCTGAAGTGAATTCTGATGGTAGAGGCAACACCAGTTTTGGATCTACAGCAACTTCATCTCCTCTGAGCTCTTGAAAAATTGAATCAATTAGATTGCATAGCTCCCTAACCTTCATTTGATTAACTTCGTCCTCTGATTTCCAATTTCTAAAAATCAGGACCCTCTTAACCTTTTTCAGCAGCATGTAGTTCTCATCATTCTTCAACAACTTGGTGGGCATCTTGGAGGCAATAGCAGTTAACCTTTGCCTTTCTGCTTCAGTCATAGCATCCAAGTTCTAATCCCTCAATCTCCAGTCAAATGACCTTCTCTTTGCTTCTTCAAACAAACTTTCAACTACCTAGTTCTAAGAAAACAGATCCAACTCTTCTTGAAACTCTTTTGCTAACCTTTCATGTTCAGCAGCCACTCTGGCATCTTCCACCATTTTGCTCACAGCTTCTGATTCTGGAGTTTGAATAACCTGCTGAATAGTTCTGACAGTTTTAGGTTGAACTAGCTCTTTAGATTGAATTTGCTCATCATCTTGAACTTGCTCAGTACTCCTCATAGCTATCAATGTGTTAGTTATATCCTCAGTCTCATCTCTCGGTTGGTCTTCCGGTTGAACCACGGGGAATTGATCGGTTCCAAATATTGACTGGTTAAGGCTAAATACTAGACCAGGAGCATTTTCATCGATCATAATAACTTCAACATGTGTTTCCGGTTGAACTACTGCTTCTGCTTCAGGTAGAACTTCAGCCACCACCTGAGGTTGGGTGACTTCAGGTTCTTTATCAGTCAGTTCAAGCACCTCAGTTTCTTCACCTTCACCTAACATGTTCTCATCTTCTCCTTCAGCCATGGTTCCCACTGCTGTAGTTTCTGTACCGTCTTCAAAGTTTTCAGCAGTTGCTTTGCTGGTGGAAGCAATGTTCTTTTCCGCTTGATCACATGCTCTTCAGCCGAAAAAATTACATCTTTCAGCACCCTCGTGATCATGTTTATATGCTCAGGGAGAGCACCAACAATCAGCATTGAGGATTGAACAAGTTTAGTAAGATTTGGGTCTTCAAATGGTGAGATAGCTATCAGTTGGCTACTCTTCATATTTACCCAACTATCTTCGACTGAGAAGGGTTGAACACCAACTTTCCTACAGGCCGTGGCTCTTACTTCAGCCGGAATTCTTTCTGTTTCTTCAATTTCGATCATAGCATGTGTTGAAGTCATCTTCTCCCCTAATTTGACAGTATCAGCTTCATCTTCATTTATGTTTGGGTTTGAAGGACCCGCTTCAGTTGAATAGGAACAGCCTTGACCAAAGAAGCAATAGTAGCATTCAGTGAATCAACTTGTTGTTGGAGAGATAGGTACAAAGTCGTCAATTAAGGTAGTGTATAATTGTCCTCAATTGGCTTTTTACCAGTATCCCTGGACGAAACCAGGTTATCAATCCTAGATTGATCAACCCTAGTACCCATGGCTTCTTGTGTTGGGTCCCTTGAAGGGCTCTTTAACAATGTTGGCGCAATTTGATTTAAACAAAATAAATAAGTTGCGGAAAGTAAATCATTGGAAGACAGCAATTCATGAAAGGGTTATTCTGTATATCTCAAATGTAAATAATGGTTTATACGAGTTTATAGTATAACTATGTATCAACAGAAATAACTTTTCTATGGGAGTGATGTTGTAATTGCTTTGAGAAGATATTAAATTGTATGCTTGATGTCTTGCTTTGTTTGGTGAAGTCAGCTTGCTATTTATAGGCAGATGTAGCAAGTTGTATTTGGACAAGGTTGTTGAGGACGGTTGATGTTGGAGTGTGTCAGAGTATATAGAGATAAATTGAACATATTCAATATATCTCTTTTTCAACTGTCTTCAACTGCCTTCTTGATTAATGCCAAGTTAACTTTCATTTTGCTTGTTCTTCACACAATGATAGAAATTGTTCTTCTCGTAATATTTATCTTCTGATAATCTAGAACTCCTTCCGGACTCTTCTTTGAAGACTGTTGATGCTTCCCATTAGAAGCTTTCTACAGAAATGAGGATTTCTGTAGAATTTAGTCTCTACAGAACTACTTCAGAATTTCCGGAGTAGTTCTGTATGAATACAGAAATCATGCAGAAATCTGCAATTCATACAGACTTTTGTATCCTTTCTCTTTTAAGGATGCGTCTTATCTTTTCTTCTAATACTTTACTGTTTTGTGTTACAAATACATTGTGCTCTAACAATCTCCCCCTAAGTATTTGAAGAAAATAAATAAAAAGAGAAAGTAAAGTAAGCATAGATCATTCTCGTTGATCTTTTTAAGGAATATGAAAGAAGTCTTGTCTATCATAATTTAAGGATTTATAAGTCTTTTCTGATTTTTACCCTACCAGTGAGTGAGTTAGTTTCAAAGTTGTACTCTGTAGTGCATTCTTCCAGTAGGGTTTTGAAGACAGTTCTTTCCTTTATCAGTGCATCAATTTCTGATTTGATGATTTCCTTGGTTTTGTTGTTATTGGTCTTGCATTTCTCTAGAATGAATAGGAAGAATTCTAAGGCCAGATTTGTATACTTCTGCTTTTCTTTTAGACTGAAGGAATCTTCTTTCTTCAAAGAGATCTCTGAAGCGTATACTAGAAATTTGGCTGAGAAATGCTGTACCGGATCCTCTCCATGAGAATTCAGGAGGGACAGTCTCATTTGGTTTTGTTCGGAACAGTAGAGGGATGTTGGATTGTTTTGCTAATTCGACATCCACCTGTGCTTGTCTTTTGAACATCCTTTTACCGGCTTCAGTTCCTTGGTATAAGGCAGTGCTTACCCTTTCTGTTTTTTAGGGTTGATTTGAGAAGTACCTTATGAATGACACCAACTGTATTAGGTTAAATTGTTGTAGGTCTTTATCAGTGAATTCCCTGAAGCTTTCATATTTTATCTTCACTGTGTAACAGTTTAAGTGGTCTACCCAAAGGTGATTGTTAAGGGTTGTGCCTTGATTTTTATGAACTCAGTGATCGAAGGCATTATGTAGTTTGGATCTTCCTGAACTGGTATTCCGGTCGACCTATCAAAAGCTTTTCTTGATAGAGGGCTCATTGTGGGCATGTCTTCTTCACTCTTGAGAAATTTCTCTTGTAGTTCTCTAACTTCATCCCAGATGACTTTTTGCATATTTTGCTTTTCAGAGTAGTCGTCTTCAAAGGCTGATCCAGATATGAAGGATCCAGCTAATGAGGATGATTGTATTTGAGTCTGTTTAGCTGGGGTTTTCTTTGTTGTTCCGGTGAAGAGAGGTTGGTAAACAGTTGTTTTCTGGGTAGTTTTTGTTGGTGTCTTAGGTGAAGAAGGAGGTGGAGGAGGTGGCATTCCTTCATAAGCTTGAGTTGAAGGTTTGCACTTGTTTGAGTTCTTTCTCTTGAGTTATTCTGTTTCATCTTCTTCTTCACTTGGATTACTGATTTGAAGTCTTGTCTTCTTCATTGGAGGTTCAACAGAGATTGTGATTGGCTTTCTTTTCTCATATGTTCCTTTTACTTTTTGTTTCCATTCTCTTTCCATCTGTCTTATCTGATCTTCTTGAAAAGGGTGTTTGATCTCCAGGTTTGCAGAGGTCAGTTGATTTCTTGTCAGTTTGCTTCTGACTGATCTTATTTCTTCTTATGCCTTCTTTGCCTGATTTTTGCCCATATTTTCAAGAGTCTTTTTCTTGTTTATTAATTTTGTAGAAAAATTTTTAATGAGTTGTTCATCATCACTTGTCTCTACAGCTTGTAAATTTTGAAGACTTTTGCTGATGTCTTCTGAAATCTTGTTGGCCTCCTTGCTCAGTTCTTCTTTCCAGGTTTTCAGCTCATGTACTAGAGTGTCTAGCTGATTGGTGTTCTGAGCTGTGTTTCTTTCCACCTTCATGAGCTTTTCTGAGTTTGAGTGCTTGAGTTTCCCTAGCTCACGAAGGTCCATTTTTTTTTATCCCTTTTGTAGTTGAATCTTGTCTCTCTAACTGATTGAAAGAACTCTAAGAGATCAGATTTGAGTAGGATACTGGGTAAACTTAGAGTTGGATCAACACATGATCGTTCTCCTTCTAACATACCAGTGGACAACACATGTCCAACAGTTTTACTAACAGTTTCTCTGTTGAGAGTTTTGTTAGTGCCTAGAATACCAGAAGTATCTGATGTTCCTAGGTCTTCCACATTCATTGTCTTTATCCTGAATGATTCAGAATCATGTGTTGTTTGATAATTCTTTTCAGAATTCTCATGTGTCGAATCCTCAGGGAACCAATCCCTGTGGGTTCTTTCCAAGTTTCCTTGACTCATTGAGTCTCCACTTGTTGGTGCTTGCTGATGACTCTCAGAATCATCAAACAGGCTGGGCTTGGTGGCTATTTCAGGAATGTGGATCTGAGTGGGTGAGTTTGGTGGGCTAAAGTTGAAGTTTTTGTAGGTTGAGGTGGTGGATTTTAATGTAGGAGAGTTAGGTGAATTTCTGTTTAGATTGACTGATTTAGAAAAGTGAGATGTTTGTGGGCTGTGTTTTGGAGTTGGTTGTTCAGGTTCAGATGAATTCTGTTCTTGCGGTTCTATTCCTTCTTTGTATTTCATCAAAACAGGTGAACCATCTGGTATATTTAAAAGTAGTGACATAGGTACAGAGGATATAGAGTTTGTTGTACCCGATTCAAACTTTTTCAGAATTTTCAGAGTGGTTGACCTATGCTTAGCTCCCTTCATAGCCAACGATCCTTCCTGACATTTTTTGAAGATGAGTAGAGAAAGAAACCTCATAAATGGAATGTGGGTAGTTTCTTTCTTTTCCTTTCGTTTATCTTCAATTCTTTTCACTAGACTCCTCCACAGCATAGCTCCATAATCTATTTTTTTTATTCTGAATTATAGCGACCATTATGGAGTATACTGATTCACAAGCCTGATCTGATGAGCCGACTTTAGCAATTAGGCTGTAGATGAGAGTATGCATCATCAGTTTCCACTTTCTCTCTAGCTGGTTGATGTTTATACCTGAGATTGTGGTAAAGCTTGTTCCTTTGTTCAAGGAATTGATGGTCTTGAGAATTCCTGATTTGGTTGGGGGATGAGCAGGGTCTTCTGGTACCTTGAGGTCAGTAACTTGTCTGAAAGCTTCTTCTGAAAACTGTAGAGTTGTTGTTGATCGATCTTCAGTTTTGATGAGTGCTTCAGTCCATACCTTTTTAGTTACAGTTTCAGTTTTTACTCTTATTGTTGACCAGACATTCATAAGAGCTTCTTTGGTGATTTCTTCATCTTCAGTGAGAACTGTCATGAGAGGCGAATACCTCAATGCTTCTATGATGATCTAAACATCGCTTGAGTAAGCCAGTGGATTTAGATTTGCTCGCATATTGTTCTGCTCTATGTTGAATATTTTGAATGGGGAGATTTGGGAGGATGAAGCCATTTTTTATTGTTCGAAGAAATACTTTGCTTGGTGAGGATTGGGGTATTATGAATGGTGTTTGATTTTAGGAATGAGTGAGGATTTTATAGTATGAGAGAGATTCTAGGGTTTTAACGGCTCTTTTTCACCGATTGGATTAACTGGGTGGTGAAACGGATGTCCGTTGGATCATTGATTTTCCTCATAACTGAAAAACTTGCCGTTCCTATTTATTGGGAGCATTTGACGTCTTCATTGTCGGTTAGGATTTCTTGATGAAGAATTGTTTTGATCCCTATTTTTCAGGGTGGGATCAAATGTGTTTTCCTTTTAACAGTTCCATTTTTTTCGAAACTTTTTAGTGGTCCCCCCTTTTTTATTATTTTTTTATTCTAGCCTTCAAGCTTCTGTACAGAACTACTTCGGAATTTCCGGAGTTGTTCTGTATGACCAATTTTTTTTTAAAGATTCAGAATCACTAGAAGAGATGTTTTAGCTTAACACAACTTTGAGCATTTCTTGAATTAATCCCAAAATATCCAGTTCTAACAAATTCTTAACAAGATACCTAGTACGGAACTTATTTAAATTTTAAGTTTAAGTGAAAGCATGTAGTTCTACAGGTACAAGGTAAGATGATTCTGGTGGGTACAAGAGGATGTGTTCTGGCTTCAAGTTGGAGAGGAATGTTGTTATGAGAGATGGGTCTCAGGTTCTCATCATCTTCCTCTATAATGTCATTTGGAAGTCCAGTAATATAGAGACCAAGAAACCTTTAGGAGGGTAGGAGTTGGGTGTGATATTCACGAGGAATTCCCTCCCATTGCTTGGCCTGGCAGATTATATTCGTCACAAAGAAAGGATACAGAATAACTCTCTTTTCTACGGGTAGATAGCATTTCTTTTTCATGTTCTGTAGAAGATATTGAGAGAAGTTCATGTTAAGGCCGTGAATCAGAGCATGCATGACCACTTGAGTATCATGGTCAGCAAGATGATGATTATTGACCTTAGATGAGAAGCAGAGTTGAATTTGAGTGAAGAAGAACTGCCAGATGGGGGGAAGATGGAATCTATTGGCCTGTTCTTCGAGAAATTCTCCATTATACCCAATGTCAATGAAGGTTTCAATGACTTGGGCCCCATTGAAGTGAGTGGCTCCATTTTTGTCATTCAGACTGAGGGCAGAACGATTGGAGTCCTCAGTGACTTTAAAGGTAAGATGGTTCACTCGTGTTCTTATGGGGCTTCCTGGTAGACTGGGGTCTGATCTTGCATTCACCCAAAATTCCCTCAGAAATTCGTATCTGAAGTGAGTGTTTTGAGTGAGTGCAAGGCCAATGGTGCAGGTTTGCAGAAACCTAATCATTCTGGTAAAGGTCAGTTGATGGTTAGATATGTGAAGGCATAGATTGTGAGTTTGGTGAAGAGGGATTTCAAAGGCTTGTCTATCTAATAGAGCTCGAAGGTCCATTTTCTGATGAGGGTGATAACGGTTTGTCAGACCGTCACAAATCCCCAACTATATTGATTTGTAGTAGTGGAAGTTAGGGTTATCGAACCTAGGGAATATGTGGAAATTGACTAATTGATTTATTAACTATTACCTACCTTAACTAAAATTACCAACTAACGTAAACTTAACTAGATTGCCTCTTGGCTGTTTTGATTGAGTTGGGCTGAATTAACTGAAAATTAACTAACTTGAAACTAGGAAATTACTTAAACTATCAAATGGGAGAAAACTAACCACTTTTGAATCATGGTTGGCTACCAAACTAGGCAAAACCTAATTAATTACTAGTGACACATAGACATGCCCCCCGATTGCCTAATTGACCTAATACCTTAAGTTTCTAATGGGTTGCTTAGTTCCTGCCGCAAGAAAGTGCTAGATCATGACAGTGGACCATTAAAACCCTAATTTACTAGTTAGGTTAAACAAATTCAGCATGCGGGTGCTCAACGGTTGCAAGGATTCCGGAACAACTAATAACTAATCGGTTAGGAATAGAACGATTTTACCAACCAATCACCAAAAGCAGTTAGAGGTGATTATCCGGACATGGCTAATGAAACAAACATGATTATGAATGAAAATTGCATTAAAAAACTGTACCGAATGATTAGAATTCTTCAAAATCTCCAAAACAAGGATGAACAGTCGAAACCCTAGTGCTCTGGTCGTTCACGAAGAAGAAGAATAATGAAAATAAAACTTAACAAACAAGTTTAAATAGTAAACCCTAATTTTCTTCTGTCGACCGATTCGGGGCGTACCGCCCCAAATAATGGGATTCTGGGCGTACCGCCCGGGTTTCTAATCTCAGATGACTTCCTTCAACTTAGGGCGTACCGCCCTGCTCTCTTCATTCCTGGGCGTACCGCCCCGAAATGCCTCTCAGAAACTTTCTTGAATTTCTTCTAAGTCTTCATCTGCTTCTCGATCGTTTCTCGACCTCTGTACCGATCAGCTTCAGATGTCTTCATAAAACTCAGATTTCACATGTTTAGCTCCTGGTACCTCAGAACACAAAAACCGTGTAAATGCAATGTAATCCAACTGTTATCTTATATTAAAAATGACAAATTAATAACAATAACGACAACACATTGGACTAACATCACATCCCCACACTTGACTTTTTTCGTCTCGGAAAAACTGCCATGAAATCATAATTGGGAAAATCAACTCAAAATCATTCAACATTTTAAATTATCAACCTTTTGCATTCCACATTCCACAATGTATTCATATATACTAATTGTAATCGTCGACATTTCTGTCCGACTAAACCCAACCACTGATCTTTGAGCCCCCAAGGTGTTTATATAAATTACCAATCATTTGTATTAACCTTCCTATGTGTCCCACATTCAGAAAGTCCTAGCTCACTATAGTCCCGACTCAAATTCGGTCAAAGTAAAGGGTAATAAAGATGAAATATTTAAATTTTCCCCACCCTCGTTAAATAAGATACTTATATATCCCAAGAATGATGGATTTGAATGAATGAATGAATGAAATTGTTGAGCATTAATTTGACTACTATTGCTTTCTATTTTTTATTTCCTTTTTCTCTTTTTCTCTTTTTTTTATAAATATAATTGGTTAATTTTAACTATACTTACCAACGGACATCATCAGAGGTACTTTTCGCAAGATGCTATCCCCGAATCATACATGAGTATTTTGCCCGCGAGATCCAGGGCATCATCAGAGGCACTCACCACGGGATACTATCCTTAGTTCGTACGTGAGTGTTCAGTCCCTTCACTCTAATTTATTAACCAATTTATTACCTACTATGCTCAAATATGGAAAAATGGGGCGCCGTTATTTCTCGGATTTGCTTTCGCAAAAAGATCATAACGTGCCAGTTTATTCTGCGGATATATAAGTCTCTCATTTAAAAAGGACTTTTTCCTCCTAATCGTCAGTTTCAACCTCACTCTAACTCCTAAAATGGGAACCCACTGGCAAACTAATTTAATTACATATTTAAACACAAATAAACACCAAGGGATAATTAAGCTTTACTAAATCAGCTGGGCCTACCGACACATCACATATTAGATATACTTTTCATTCTCACCTTTTCTACCACTTATCCCTTTTCTTTCTTTATTTTTGTTCTGAAAATCGACTCCCAATTGTACTATCATTTTCCATGTACCGGCAATTTATCCCAAAACAGATTTGACTCTAACACTAAGATTAAAAATGACTCAAAAAATGAAAAATCTTTTTTTTGGATTTTTATATTTTTTTTTTACTTTTTTTTTTCCAAAATTAACACAACTACCTAAGATTCAAAACTTAAAAATTAAACTGACGTCCTGTCCCCCTCCCCACGCTTAAGATCGACATTGCCCTCAATGTGATAGGAAACACGCACATGACGAATATAAAGACTCGAACTATAAAAGAAAATAAAAGATAAAATAAAATGCTACAATAAATAAAAAGAAAAATAAACAAATAAAAAGAAACAAGTTGGAACAGACTCCCGTGATATCATCATGAAAGCTCCTCGGAAGTCGTGCCAACACCCTCTCGTAACAGATCGTGAATTCCAGAAATCGGATGGAAGAAGTAATGCAGGAATGTCACATCTCAATCATGATGCTAACAAGAAACACAATCATCATACCATATATACATAACAAAAGGAAATCACAATCACCCAACCGGTTACCCCATACAGTACCCCCAGGTATAGTATAATATAATATAATACAGACCATGATCAGATAAAAACAAAATAACCAAAAAGTACAGGGTAAAAGAACAAAACCGATCAGCAGTGGCAGTGAAATCAGCATCACGGCATCCTACTCCTCGTCATCTCCAGCATCATCTCCACCAGCTCCACTAGCACCTGCATCTGGATCCCCCTCAGCAACCATACCATCATCATCACCACCCGCAGCATCCTCAGGCTCCTGAAAGAAATCAGGGATAGCCATATCCTGCTGTGACATCATGTACCGCATAGCCCTCTCAATCCTGTCAAACCTCACATCAATATAATCTAAGACTGTCTCCTGAACAATCTCTAGCGTCACCTGATCAGCCCTCGGCTGCCTCTCCAGTCTCTACCTCAACGACCTCTCCACCTGGTGTAAATTTCTACGCCGCCTCGTGGCCCTAGCAGCCTCATCACCCTGGACAACCACCTCTCTAACAGCCTCCCACTGCGGGGGAATCAGTCATAGTAACCATCGACGCCAGCCTCATATCCCCTAGCTCATAATTGTAAGGAAATGAAAATCTGAGTCAACCGGTTCAAGATGAAGATTTCCGGTTGAAGATTTGCTCAAGCGGAAAATACTCAAGCGGAAGACTTGTCAACCGGAAAAGCTCAAGCGGAGAACATTTCCGGGTGAACTCTTTTATCCAACAGTATAAAGAGTTCAACAGGAAAAATACTGAAAGTTCCTTTTTGCAGAAATCAGGCCTACAACTACTTTTCTTCTCCAGATTCAGATCCTAGCCGTCTCCTATTTTTAGATAATTGCATTTTGCACATTTCCTCTTATGTATGTTTACTAATGTTCTTTTAGTAAGTTTATTGTTTGCTTTTCATGTACATATGGATTAGCCCGTATGAGATCAACGGCTGTGGTTGATCTCCTTAGTACTATATATAGTTGTTAGCTAGTTCATTCACAAGTACCAGATTCAGTGCTTACACTTGTAATAGTTTGAACTTGAGTTAATGCAAATAGTACCGAGATATTTATTATCTTGTGCTTACTAGTTTATGCAATCAAACTACAAGTATAAGTAAAACAAAGCTTAAGTAAAAACAAGTGTGATACAACTTTATTCCGCATGGTTGTGATCCACAAGTAAAGAGTTCTTGTTCTGATTATTTTCTCTGAGTAATCAACGGTCCTACAAGTGGTATCAGAGCTTTGGCTCTCTACTTTGAAGACTTCTAGTGCTTCAAAGTTGATACTTTACTTGCTTACTTGATTTTTATAAGCTTTTTCTGTTTTACAAAACTGTTTTTCACAATGACTGACTTAACTCTTGGTTCACTTAATGGTAGCTCTAACAAACCACCAATTTTCACTCCTGATGACTTTGATACTTGGAAACTCAGGATGGAAGGTTTTGTTAGAAGCCTAGACAGACGTGTAAGGATCAAATTAACCCTCACGCGATATCTAGACTAGTGAAACCGTGCGGAATCCGGTTTAACTAGTTGATTCAAGAAAAACAGTGAAAGAGTGTAATCGAAAAGTATAATAAAGCTAGTAAAACAAACCGATTAGAAGACAATGCGATTGTATTGATCACCGTTTACTGCTTACACCTTAAGTCGAAATTCTCAGAGGAATTTCGATACACCTTAACACCACAAAAGACTAGCAACCCTAAAACAATGAAGGAGGAGACTATTTATAGTAGAGATTGACTTGGTGAACAAGTCAATCTCTTTACAATATTTCGTAACCTAGGCCCACACTAACAAAATCGGACCTAACCCACTTTAAACCTACAAACTTTAGCCCAACTACATTTCCATATTAGCCCACAATCACTAAACAAGCCCAAATCTATCTAATGCAAAAGCCTCAATTTTCAGGTCTCTACAATCTTCCCCTAGGCTTTAGCATTAGACTGTCTTCACATCCTGAACTTCTTTGACAAATTTACGGTTGCTGGATCATACCATATCTCCTTGGCTACAATCTCAGCTACTGCCCGAGTGTAACACTTTGCATATTCTTCAGTGTCTGGGTTACACTCAATCTGATGTTTAGCTAAAACCATGATGTCTTTCTTGTGGAATCGCATCAGATCATGAACTTCCATGACATCAATAGTCTTTGACTTGCAGAGAATCTTGGCTTCACCGGAGTAATCACTATAAGCCCAGGTCTGGAAATCATGCAGGCAGTCTTCAGGATGTCTCATAGGAAGAGGTATCGTCTTTGTCTTGTCAGTAGGTGGATACAAGACATTTGTAAACTTCTTGAGCTTTTCATCCTCCTTCCCTGGGATACTTTTGTTACCATCCCACTTGAACACACTCCTGTATTTCTTCACATATGACTTCTTGTGAGGAAACTCCTCAAACCTCTTGAACTTACTCCTCACAGCCTTTTCCAGTTTCTTATAGAAGTATGTGGCTTGATCATTGTTTGACGGATTTGAAAATGGAGCCTGATAAAGCATGGTCAAATCCACATTCGTCCAGGAATATAATTGAGTCCAGCTCTTGTAGTATTCCAAAGGATACTGACCCCTTCTTCTCACAACAAACATGTTCTTCTCTCCATCAAACATCCAGGTTTTAACAGGTGCAGTAATACCTTGCTTATCGTGAAAATGTTCACCCAACTGGATTAGATACCTTTCAGGTGGATATGCAAATGTTTGTGACTCCCAACCTCCATCAAAATCAGAAGCTGGAACCGTCATGTAATCTCTATCCCTGGTATCTTTATCTTCACTCGAGGCATCAGGTAAAACTGGTTGAGTTTCTTCAGGAATATAAGCTTCAAAATCAAATACTGGTGATTGTGAGGAATCACCTGTACCTGATCCTCTTTCAACTTTATCTCCCTGCCTTGATTTTTCTGAATTCAGTTGCCTGACCAGCTTGTGAAGTTCTCTAAACTGCCTTGAGAATTCTCTGTTTACCTTCTTTTGATTTTCCAATTCAGTATTGTGAACCTTCTGAATATCAATCAAATCAACAATAATCTCACTTTGAGTTGCATTTTGGGCTTTCAACTCTGCTATCTCAGCTCTGAGTTCCTTCTCCAATCTGAACTCCGGGGTTTCTACTGCTTTCCCTTTGTCTTGGGCTGTGGGCTGAGAAGAAGACGGACCAGCACTTGAACTTGTGACTGGTGGCACATAAGAATCAAGTCTTCTTCTCCTTGGGTCACTAGGGCCTTCAGTGTGGTGTGGTGTAGCAGCTGACACAGTCTCAGTCATATCAGTCAAATCATCTGTAACAGAAGCACCGAGGGGAGGATCCTCTGTGGCTTTCCGTTTTCTGATCAATGGAATCTCTGTTGTCTCAGTCTCAACTTCCTCAAAGTCAACATCATCCAGATAAGTATCATAGTTTATTGACTCATCACCTTCAAAATTGAGTGCTCCAATCCTCACATCATTCAAATCAAATTCTTCCCAGTCAGAATCATCAGGAAGATCAACCACTTTCTGTTGAGGAGGAGTCATATTATGTTCTTCATCAACAGATGCATTTCTGTTAACCGGAACCTCTTCTCTCACAATCTCTGCAAACTCTCCAAACTTGTCTCCAAACGACATCTTATCCGACAGCTTCTTCTTCGGATTTATCATAGGAAACACTTCAATACCCATTGGTTTTGTGTCATGGGTGTCATTGGTCTTTCTCAGGTTTGGGTATCTTGAATCCAGAACAGACTGAATAAACCTGGGAACAGCAGCAAACTTCTTATCTCTTGACACAACAGCCTTCACATCTTCAAAAATCATCCTAGACCAGTTGAACCGAACACCTCTGATTAGTGACACCATTGCATGGGTGTGCACTTAGTTCAGCTGATCCGTAGAGCTCTTCTTGGCAATGACACATTTTTGTAAATAATGTGCCAGCATTCTCCAGTACGGCGGAATGCAGAGCTTTCATGGTGGGAGGAGAGACTGTGATGTATCCCATTTCCTTTAAACATTGGGACACCATCTCCTTATCAAGCAACGTGGAATCAGCAGCTACATCTTTTAGTCTGAGTGCCTGTCTGAAATTCTCTTCAGTTAAGGTTACTTCAGTATGTTGAATCTTGGCAATAATCTTCTTTCCATCTTCAGACACTTCTGCTGTCTTCCAGAATTCTTGCATCATCCGTTTGCAAATCACCGGATTTGTCGTGAGAGCAAAATGTAAACAGCATTTCTTCAAACCAGCTATCATCGATAGATACTTCTCTTTGTATTCTGCAGGCGGGTCCAGCAAATACGCTACCTGATTATGATCCTTTACAAACTCCAAATCCCTGCGCTCACAAACACAGATAAACAGCCAAAACACACAAAGCATTCATTAGATTAGGGATTTCTTGAAAAACGGACAGCATAACGACTTAAAATTGAATGAAAACCATCGAAAAATATCATCAGGTACCTTTCCGATCGAAAAACAGGGTTTTCGATCGGAAAGCATCCGTCTGATCGGAAAGTGTCATGGTTACCGAGATCCCTGGTCGAAAAGTACTTAATCCAGATCGAAAAGTAGTGACTGATCGAGAAGCTAAATTCCTGATCGGAAAGTGTAAGCTCCTGATCGAGAAGTCTAGCTTCTTGATCGAAAAGCCTAAAGGCCGATCGAAAAGCACGAGGGCTGATCGAAAAGCCCAAAGACATCGGCAACCAGCGATCGAGAAGCATCAGGGCTGATCGAAAAGCACGAGGGGCTGATCGAAAAGTCCCTGATGCGATCGAAAAGTATCGCCTCCTTCATTTCAAACCTGCAACTCAAACAAACAACCAAATTTCGAGTGTTTTTACCATTTAAACACTATCCCAATCTCTGCAATCACAGTTTAATACCCGTCCTAACCAGTAATCACAAGAAAATCAAATAAAAAGAACCTACTCAAATCGATCCTAAGCGGGTCGAGCCGCACGCTTCAGTCGGGGGGCCATGGCTCGAAATTGATGCCGGGGTTGAGATCGGAGATCGATTCCGACCGGAGAGGTGTGTCGGATGACTGGGGCTGTGGCGGAGGGCGGCGGATTGAAGAGAGAGAGCAGCGGCAGGGCTGTAGGTAATGGAGGGTGTTCGGGTGAAGGTTTTCGATGAGGGAGGTGGTGGTGAGTTCGCAGGAGGGTGGCGATGGTTGTGGTCGTGGTTGTTGGTGACGGCAGAGGGTGGAGGTGGTGATCGGCAATGGTGGATGGCGGGGCTAGGGTTTAGTGAGGGAGAGGGGGAGACGAGATAATGAGGGGTCTCCGGCTCTCCTCCCCTCTTTTGTTCAAATCCCTTTTTTTTTAAAAAAAGTTACCACTCTACCCCCTCAACTATTTGAATGATTACAAACCTCCAAAACTTTAACCACACATTTTTTTTAACAAAGTTATAATAATTTTTTTAAAAAAAACTTACAAACCCCAACTTTATTCTTGTTTATTCATCAAAGCTTCCCCTAAAATCAAGCCCGAGAGTTTTACATCTGGCAACATTCACTTAAAAAAAACAAAACACACAAGGATTAAAAGTTAAGAAAAGTAAACGTAATTAGAAAGAAACAAAAAATAAAATACTAAAAAAAATAAAAGAACATAAACACATAAGAATCTTAGCCTACTGAATTTTGAGTGAAGAGGCATTATCAGGGATCATACCAGATAATATCTGTGACTGAGGAACCCTTTTCAGCTTCGGTTACTTCGCGTGTTCAGGCGATTGCCGGTATTTTGGTCCAATCTTTAAACTCATGCTGCTTTCGCTTACTCAAGCAGTTTCATCACATTATTTATATTTTGAGGTTTATTAATTATGACAGTCTATCCAGTTCACACACATAAGTCCTAGGTATAATTTGTACATTCTATCAAGCACACCTGGTTTCCATACAACATTTTTCACGACACCTTTCCTTAAGCCCAACATCATGCTCCAGAGGGGTTGAGAAAAGAAAAGAATAGATCACGGAGGTTTTGTTGGATAATATACAAAGTCAACTGAATTTTTGAAACATTTTTTAACAACGTTCTCATCAGTGACAGAGGCTGAGGGTTTTGGACGCTTGAGGGTCTCTTTTGATTGTGCACTTGGCATCTTTTGGTTTATCATATATACAATGTGATCTTAAAACGTACGTGGATCAGGGTGGTTCCAGGTCTCCGCTTTCGCAGAACAGAGGAGTCCTGACTCACGTACAACATTCCCAGGTCATTGCTTACGCAAAGCAGAGGGAATGGGATTTTTGAGCATGACATCAATACTTAGAACCGGGCGTGTGTCTCAGGATACCTGATGCACAGTCAAATAGAAATTGTACTAACCTAAGTGTGTGTTCCCTTTCAAGCATCATACGTTATCTTCAAGTGTTGTGATAAAACATACCTTTTGATTGATTGTCAGCAGAGCCTACCAAGCATATCGACCATGAATCACTGCTTTTCACATCCACCTTACACGTGTCAGTCAGCAAACACCTGGAAATTTATATCACTTCCCACCTGGTCAACCAAAACCAGAAAAATATTTTAAAAGCACACACATTTGAGGAAATGAATATCTTATATCTTCCCCTTGCTTTTAGATTTGTTTAACTACCAAAAAGACACTATTTTTGTATTTTTGAATTTTTTCAATTTTTTTGAATTTTGAATTTTGAATTTTTTCAATTTTTTTGTTTTTTTTTTTTGTTTTTTTTTTTAAGAATAAGGAATGAAAGAAACAAAAAACATATGAAAAGAAAGAAAAATTGCCAGACTACTCATCAAAGGCTATCATCCGGAGGCCCTTGAGACACATTTCAAAATTTGCACTTGGAAGGGGTTTCGTGAACATGTCCGCCACATTGTCATCCGATGCCACCCTTTCCAAGTGAATGAGCCGTCGGTCATAGCAATCCCGAATGAAGTGCGTTTTGATGTCTATGTGTTTGGTTTTAGAGTGCTGCACGAGATTTTTCACAATTTGCAAAGCAGCATTATTGTCACAAAAATGGGAGTATCGAAAAAATTCAAACCGTAATCTCCCAACTGGTGCTGCAACCAAACCACCTGAGAACAACAGGCAGATGCAGCAACATACTCTGCTTCGGCTGTCGACTGAGACACCGTGTGCTGCTTCTTACTTTGCCAAGACACCAGCCTGTCACCTAAAAACTGAGCTCCAGCAGATGTAGATTTCCTGTCAAGCTCATTGCCACCATAATCACTGTCAGAAAAAGCATACAAGTTAAATCCAGACTCTTTAGGGTACCAGAGGCCTAGACGAGGCCGACCCTTCAAATATTTAAAAATACGTTTCACAGCAGAAAGA
The DNA here is from genome assembly GCA_039602395.1 of Deinandra increscens subsp. villosa. Lineage (NCBI taxonomy): Eukaryota > Viridiplantae > Streptophyta > Magnoliopsida > Asterales > Asteraceae > Deinandra > Deinandra increscens. Next base: position 60,124,781 of record JBCNJP010000027.1, read on the forward strand.
TGAGAGAGTTTCGGATTAGCCTGATAGCGTGCGCATTGGCACACAGCTAGCATGATATCTGGACGGCTGGCGGTCAAATACATCAGAGACCCAATCATGGACCGGTACATGTGCTCGCTCACTGGTTGGCCATCTGGATCTCTGGTAAGAGCTGGTCTTGCAGCCATGGGCGTGGAGACCGGTTTTGCATCCACCATCTTATACTTTTCCAAAATTTCAGTGACGTATTTAGCTTGATGGATAAGAATCCCACTGTCACTCTGCTTCACTTGCAATGCGAGGAAAAATTCCATCTCGCCCATCTGGCTCATCTCAAACTTTGTGCGCATCACCTTCTCAAATTCTTTGCACAAATCTTCATTGGTCGAACCGAAAATGATGTCATCAACATATACCTGCACCATGATAATGTCATGCTCAACCTCCTTTCTGAAGAGTGTCTGATCAACAATGCCTCTTGTGTATCCATGTGCAAGAAGATGATCAGTCAGAGTCTTGTACCACGATCGAGGAGCCTGGTGCAACCCATATAATGCCTTGTCGAGCTTGAACACATGATACGGGTGTTCTTCATCGATGAACCCTGGAGGTTGAGTGACGTAAACTTCCTCATCCATTTCAGCATATAGGAAAGCAGTTTTCACGTCCAACTGGTAGACCGTGAAATTCATATATGAAGCATATGCTAAGAAGACTCTTATTGCCTCTAAGCGGGCCACCGGTGCGTACACTTCATCATAATCCACACCTTGAATTTGCTTATGGCCTTGAACCACCAATCTGGCCTTGTTTCTGACAATAACGCCGTTATCATCCTTTTTGTTCTTATACAGCCACCGAGTGGTGATGACCTTTTTGTCAGCTGGCCTTTCTACTAACCTCCAAACTTGAAGCCGTGAGAATTGATTGAGTTCTTCATGCATGGCCTCCACCCAACTGGGATCAGTCAACGCCATTGTGATGTTAGGGGGCTCAATCTGTGAGATGAAACAGGAGAACATGCAATGATTGATGTCTCCTGACTGGCTTCTTGTGACCACCCCAGATGCTAAGGGACCAATGATGTTATCCAGGGGGTGGTACTTCTGAATTCTGGTCTCTGCAACAGCTTGAACTGGAATTTCAGGAGGCAGATTTGATAGATCGGGTTCTTCATGTGTATCAGCTTCATTTTCGGGATCAGCTTCGAGTATCTGAGGAGAGTCGGGAGCTGGGTCAACTTCTGCATCTGTTTCCTGTGTTTGAGTCTCCACAGGATCAACAGTCTCCTGTACAGGTGTAGGATCTATTACAGGAGCAGGGACAGGAGGCTTCGAGACGGAGTGTGAGACAGATGGTCCTGAAATTGTTTCTTCATAAAATTCCTCAGCTAAAACAGGGTCTAATCCCAATGGGCGGAAGAATTGATTGTAGTCGAAAGCTTGAGGAGGACCGACTCCGCCATCAGATGGATTGTCTTCTAGCCAGTCCACGTTTGTGGACTCCATCACAATCCCGGTGGTTTTGTTGAAGACCCTGTAAGCGGAGCTGGCAGAGTAACCTACAAAATAACATTCATCAGCCTTAGCAGCAAATTTTGGAACATCAGTGTTAACTAAGACTGTGCATAAACACCCAAACGCCCGAAGGTGACCAATTCTGGGCTTATCATTGTAGATTAGCTCATATGGCGTTTTCTGCTGCCGCTTATTGATGAGCACCCTATTCTGGACATAACAGGCAGTGTTAACTGCTTCTGCCCAGAACATGGTTGGCAGCTTTGAATCACACAGCATGGTGCGAGCAGCTTCAATCAGGGTTCTGTTTCGTCTTTCTGCAACGCCATTCTGCTGGGGTGTATAGGGAGCACTGAATTGATGCTCAATCCCCTTATCGGCACAAAAATTGTCGATTGTCTGATTCTTGAACTCTGTGCCATTATCACTCCTAATGGTCTTCACTTGCAGCTTGAGTTTATTTTCAATGAGCTTGATGAAGGCGATAAGTATACCTGCAACATCACTTTTCTTGGACAAGAAAAACACCCAAGTGAAACGTGAAAAATCATCAGTAATAACTAAACAAAATGCACATCGGTTAAGACTTAACATACTGACGGGACCGAATAGGTCCATGTGAAGCAATTCTAGAGGAGTTGAGATTCTGCTGAAGACCTTCGGTTTATGTGGACGTTTGTGCTGCTTCCCCTTAGCACAAGCCACACATTTTTCTTTCAGGACAAATTCTTTGATAGGAAGATCTTTAACAAGTCCTCCTCTGGCTAGACGATTCAGGTTCTTCAGATTCATGTGCCCCAATCTTCGGTGCCACAGCTGAGCATGGTTCACAGCTGTTTTAGAAAGTAGACAGGCCACCTCAGATGTGGGGGGTTTCTGCATATTTAGCACATATGAGTTACCATATCTGGGTGTTCTCATCAACACCCAATCATCGGGAATGGAATATCCAGGTTTAAGAATAAGACACTCTTTGTTGTTGAAAAGAACTGGATACTCTCGATCACATATTTGTGAAACACTTAACAAGCTGTGTTTCAACTGTTCCACATAATTGACATCGTGGAAGCTGAGACAACCATTGCGAACCGTTCCTTTCTGACTGATATATCCACCAACTCCTCCGGCAAACGACACATAACCTCCATCAAATTTTTCCAAGTCGTGTAGAAGTGATATGTCGCCTGTCATATGCCTGGAACAACCACTGTCAACGTACCATAGGTTGCTGACAGGCCTCCTTGGCTGTTCCTGCATTCAGAGAAGATCAGTTAGATTTTGGTACCCAGGCCTTTACTGGTCTGGGTGAGACTGGTCTGTCCTTGATTGGACTGTGAATGTCTTTATTGTTGACATCACTGTGGTGATTTTCTTTCCCAAGCCCTTTTTGATTATTGTTGGTTAATTTAGACCCTTTGACCTCTTGAAAAGACATGGAGTGTTTTTTGTACACTCCTGTAGGCTTGAAGGACAAATTGACAACTTTCGGGACATTCCACCTTTCATCATTTCTCTTATTGATTGAATCAGGTTTTGAGAAAAATGGTGTATCAGAAAACCTTTTGAAAACCCGTTGAGGTGGAACAGGTGTTTTTTGAAAATTGTCCTGCTTAGGGCGAGAGACAGGTTTTGAAGGTTTCGGAGCCCTGGCAGGTTTAGTGAACATCTTTGAAGATTTCACAGCATTTTTATTCACCTTATTTTTCTCAGTCTGTGGTTTCTGATTAGGTGACTTGGGCTTTGGCCTCTGTTTATGGACATGTGGTGGGCCTGGCTGCACCTTTTGGTTTGACGGTGCAGCCTTTGCCTTTGGCCTAGAATGAATTTCTGCCTGTGATGGTGGAAATGTGAACTTCTGCACCTTAGGATTTGAAGGTCCAACTTTGGGCTTTGGGCCAACATGTGTTTGGCCCAAAGGGACAGTCTTTTGTTGGACTTTCTTAGGAAAGTAGGGCTCATAAGGGCGGTGCAGACAGTTTCTTGCCATGTGTCCTGGTTGACCACACACATGGCAGGACTGTTTTTTTGGATACACGGGAGCCTGTGGTTGGTTCCGCCCAGTGGATATCCAAGTTGGCTTTGAAGCGTTTTTATGGATCCAGAGGGCTTTACCATGGGGCTTAGTGGTCAGAACATACTCCCGTTGTATCGGTTTGAATTGGTCATAAGCAGAGTTGACCTCTGGGTACGGGACAAATTCCTGTGGTTTTGCGTCCCGTACTTTCTGCACATTTGGAGTGGGGCAGTTCACACTCCCCTCAGATTTTTTTACATCACCTGTGGGTTTGGGAACATCATTCTGTGGTCCCTTACCCCTTCTTAAAATTCTAACAGTTCTTAGGGGTTTCACAGGTTTCAAATCACATTTACCAACGTTAAACACACCACAATCAGAAAGTTTAACACAACCATTTGACTCAGAAGACTCAGAAGACTCAGAAGTTTTTGACTCAGACATGACAAAAGTTTCAGGTTTCTCAAAATCAGAATTTTTAACAGAAAATTCAACTTCAGACTTCAAGGGACTTTTAGTGGACTCCTTGCAATTTACTACACCTGCTTCATGTTTACCTTTATCTGCACAAGAAGTAAAAGGGTTAGTCTGGTTGGAAACAGGAGCAGAAATTTTAATGGGACAAGCTGCCAATTTCTTTTCAATCTCAGCTTTAGCATCCAAGTTGGTCTTAGAACACTCATAATCTGAGATCATTTCATGCATCAGGGGCATCGGTACTGTATGGGTGGATTTTTCATCTTTTATTTCAGTACCGAGACCCAAACCAGAGTTGGCTTTTAGATGACGCATACGAGCGTCTGTGTTGTAGAAAAGTGAGCTAGCCTTCATCATTTCTGACACAATTTTATCGTTTCGCACAACTTTGGTTTGTGATGTTTCTAATTGACCTTTAAGTTGTTCAAGTTCAGTTTTCAATGTGTCAATTTCTTCATTAGCAACTCTTAGATATGTGGTTTTGTTACTCAAGTCCCTTTGAAGATTTTTTATGTCAATTTTAGCAGCTTCTAGTTTCTCACTTAAGTTTTTACTCCTACTTTTGTATTCCCTTAATTCTCTATCAATAAATTCACGATTTAATGTTTCATTGCAAAACTTAGTTTGCGATTCTTTAGATTCATTAAGAATAGATTGACATTTAGGGTTAAGACATACCTCAGAGCTGCTTGCGGAGGATCCTGGAATTATGTTTGTCATGAACGCGTGATGGAATTCCTCAGTTGCTTCTTTCTGTGCTTCCTCTTCAGCTAACAAGGCCACATGGTCAAGTGTAAGACTGAGGTCCTCTACCTGAGGTGTCCAGTCATATCCTGGCGTATGTTGAACCACCAGTGCCTTATCATTCTTTCCTGCCTCCGTTTTCATGCTCTCACTCCTGTTATCAGCCTTGCCTTCTCTATCCACTTTTGGTTTGGTGCACTCTCTGGCATAATGCCCATACTCATTGCAGTTGTAACACCTTAGATTTGCCTTATTAAAACTCAACTTTATTCCCTTTCCACCATTCCAATCCTTCTGTCCCTTCTTTGCCATGAACTGCCTAGCTCGTAGGGCAGACATTCCCATCTGATAAGATATATCCATGCGCTCTAAATCATCGGGGTTCACTTGATTCACATCATCCGGTGACAGATCCGTGGGAAGAAGGGAACCTGCTACGAATGCCTGATAGCAACTCATAATTCCCACCCCAAGAGCAAAGTTGGGATCTTTAGTCTAAGCATTTACATCCAGAGAAACAATGTTTGATGTTCCAGATGAACTTGACCCAATGGCTTGTGCAATGAATCCCATTGGGGTTGATGGTGGATTAACTGGAGCGACAGCTGGCTGAGAAATGAACGCTTGGTTTAGTTGATTCACTAATGCTCCATTGCCAGTTTTTCTTGCCCTCTTCTGTTTCTTCTCCTCATAGGCCCTGATGGTGGACATGAGCTCATTTAGGGACGAAGTGGACATTTCCACTGTCTTCTCGATCAGTTCAATGGTGCTGTCCCAATTTGGTGGAAGAGAGTTAACCAGCTTTCTGTTGACCTCTACTTGAGTGTATGTCACTCCAGCATCTTTCATCCCAGTGACTATCTTGATGAAACGTTGAAGTAGAGTCTCAATGTTTTCTCCAGGGATATAGTTAAACTCATTCATCATTTCCCTCGTAGGCAGCTATAAGGGCATCCCACAGAGTCTTAGCTGAGGTGTATTCTTTGAAGGCTTCAGCAACTTCAGGGGATAAAGCCATGGTCAGGGCATCCAGTGCCTTTCTATCTCGTTCGACCCTTTCCCAATCATCATCAAGCCAATCAGATTTGGCTTTAGGAACAGGATGACCCGTTCCCCTGGAGTTAATGGGACATAATCTCCCACTTCGATCGATCGCATGATCTTAGCATCATGGTAATTGACGTAGTTGACAAACCTGTACTTCCAGCTCATGAAATCCTTGCCAGACATCAGACGTGGTGGTCTGGCAGATGTTCCGATTTTAGAGTCCATTTCCAGAGTGGCACTCGACAGGCTCGACATGTCAAAGGCCATTACTTCAGAATCAAAAAGGTTTTTACTGTCGAACTGGCTTGATCGAAAAGTGTTTTACGGTCGGAAAGCACTTGATCGAAAAGTATTTTTCGATCGGAGAAAGGCTGATCGAAAAGTCTGGCACCGATCGAAAAGTGATGGATGGATCGAAAAGTCTCGAGGGGGGACTTTTCGATCAAAGAAGCGGATCGAGAAGTCTCACGGGGACTTCTCGATTGAGATGGGTGGATCGAAAAGTCTCAGAGAGACTTTTCGATTGGGGAAAACTGATCGAGAAGTCAAAAAAGGGGACTTCTCGATTGGGAATACTGGTCAAAAAGTCACTTAGGGGACTTCTCGACAGAGATCAACGGATCGAAAAGCCACAAGTGGGGGCTTTCTCGATCGAAAAGGGTCTGCTGGAACGGCTTTTCGATCAAACTGGCTGATCGAAAAGTACAAACAGGATCGAAAAGTCTCTCTGACACGAACACAGCTTCACGAAACTTTTGTTTTGTCTTGAAACCTGCACAAACACACCTCCGAAAGTGCTAAAAGCTGAAAATCACCACAAAACTCAAATCGTTAGTACTCAAAAACTTGAATCTGATATCGCGAGAGCCTCGAAACTTGCGTTTCTTGGCTCTGATACCAATTGTAAGGATCAAATTAACCCTCACGCGATATCTAGACTAGTGAAACCGTGCGGAATCCGGTTTAACTAGTTGATTCAAGAAAAACAGTGAAAGAGTGTAATCGAAAAGTATAATAAAGCTAGTAAAACAAACCGATTAGAAGACAATGCGATTGTATTGATCACCGTTTACTGCTTACACCTTAAGTCGAAATTCTCAGAGGAATTTCGATACACCTTAACACCACAAAAGACTAGCAACCCTAAAACAATGAAGGAGGAGACTATTTATAGTAGAGATTGACTTGGTGAACAAGTCAATCTCTTTACAATATTTCGTAACCTAGGCCCACACTAACAAAATCGGACCTAACCCACTTTAAACCTACAAACTTTAGCCCAACTACATTTCCATATTAGCCCACAATCACTAAACAAGCCCAAATCTATCTAATGCAAAAGCCTCAATTTTCAGGTCTCTACAAGACGCATTTGGAACAGGTTGACTATAGGTCCTTACAGTCCAACTGTTCAATCTGCTGATGATGCCCAAGTGCAAATACCAAAACCACTAGACAAATATGTTGAAGCTGACTATACTGAGCTTGAATATGATCACAAGGCCTACTGGACACTCCATGCTGCATTACCCAACTCTATACTGGTAGGGTTCAAGGGATATAAGACAGCACATGGCTTGTGGAATGCTCTTAGTGAGATGTATGAAGGGTCTAGTGAAGTTAAGGAAAACAAGAAAGATGTTTTGAAACAAAGATATGAAAACTTTACTTACAAAACTGGTGAATCTATGACCAACCAGTACCTTAGATTTGTTTCACTTCTTGATGAATTGCAAAAGGTAGAAGTAAAAACTGAACAGGCTGATGCCAATAGGAAGTTCTTGAGATCCTTACCTACAGTGTGGACTGTCTACACAGTCAGCATCAGGGAGTGCAAGGACCTCAAAAAGCTTAAACTAAGTGAACTCCATGGAGTCCTTAGTGCTTATGAAATGGAGCTTAATCTTAAGCAGAACAACTTTCCTGAAGCATCACCACAGTTCCAAACCACTGCTTTGGTTACAACTGATTTTCAAAAGATCTCAAACACTTCTCAATATCACTCACCCTCAGTCAGTTTCATTGAGTCACCCAGATGCTCAGAAAGTTCTTTAACACAGTTTGACAACTTTCACTCAGCCTATGTGGCAACTGACTCATCTCAAGGCTTCACACGTGAAGACTTGGAATGCATAGGGGCAGATGATCTAGAAGAGATGGACATTTTAACTCAATTAGCTATGGTTTCTGTAAGGGCCCAAAGATTTTATAAGAGAACAGGAAAAACTTATAAAGGGTCAAAGGAATCATCAATTGGGTTGGATAAATTTAAAACTAAATGTTATAATTGTCACCAACTTGGCTATTTTTTCAGGGAATGCAAGCAGCCAAGGAGAGATGGACAGAACAATAACAACAATGTCCAACAGAGATAAAATCATGGAAGCAACAACAGCAGCAGTCAACACAACAACAACAACAGCAACCAGCAGCCAACTCAACCAAAACCACTTGGAAATCAAAATGTGGTGGCAGCTGTAGCTAACCAGACTGAATGCTATGAGCGGGATGACTTTATCACTGAGTTTTAGCCAATCAACCATGCTTTGATGGCTAAAGAAGATTCAACTGAACAGGTAAATGAGATTCCTGAAAAAGTTTTGAAAAATCTGTGCAGCCCTGCCTGCATAGAACAAGTGTCAAAATACAGGAAACATAACACTGATCTGATTGATGAAGTTTCTAACTTGAATGAGTTAAAGAATTGCTTTAAGAAAACTGAAACTGCATACATCACCAAAATTGAAAATTTAAACTAAGAATTTGATGTTTTGAAGCAAACTAACTCCATTTTGGAAACACAATTAGAGGATTTGTTGAACAAACAAACTATTTCAAGACAAGAAAAAAAAGATGCAAAAGCAGAAAATGATTTTCTTGAAATTAAGCTAAAAGATGCCTTGTTCACCTGTGACAAATTCCAAACAGCTAACAAGAAAGCTGAGAAACTTTGGAATGGAGCAATGCATGGGAAAACAGGTATTGGGTACAACAATGTTGAACCACCCAAGGAATACTCACCTGTTATTGCTCCAATCCAAGCACTTCAGAAGGAGTGCAGTGTGAGTCTAATTGTTGACAGCAGTGCATCTTCCTCATCTGAATCAAAATCTGTTGAATCATCTTCAAACTGTGAAGTCAAAGATGCTAGCACATCAGCATCTGTTGTCCAATCCAAGTTTTTAAAACCAAAAGTTGCTTTTCCACCACCAACTATTTATGAGCCAAAAGACTCAAAAGTTGGAGGTAAACTACCTGAGCAGCCAAAACCAAGTGAAACTGAGAGAATGGGTAAGCTTACTTACCTCCAGGTCACTAATGAAAGGACAACCAAAAACACAGATACTTATCAAAGAAAAATGTTTGAATGTGTTTTCTGTGGTGAAAAAGGGCACATGGCTGCAAAGTGCAAATTCAATCCATTGAGCAAAGGTCAAAACTTGTTAAAACCCAAAAATGTTTCTACTCAGAAAAGATCTACAGGTAGAACCTCACCTGTAAGAAGTAACACAATGAAGTATTTTGATACTGAGTCAAACAAAATTTTAATTGGGAACAACGAAAATGGAAGTTTTTCAGTCTTAAAACCAAACAGGGTTCTGGCTGAACTTCAACCGGAAAAATTTTCAACCGGAAGTGAAGTTCAACCGGAAATCTCCAAAACACTCAGATCAGTTACTGCACCTAGACAACGACCCAGGGTTCAGTTCACTGATGAGTACGACCATTTTGAAGGTCAAGAAAGGAGAAACCCATCTAGAGGCAAGACCTTCTCTAGAGAAAATTTTGTGAAAAACAAGCACAACTCTCAACCGGAAATTTCCTTCTAGCTCAAGTGGAAATGCCACTGCTGCATTCCACAGTGAGAGATCTAGCCAGACCAACAAATTTTCAAACTTTAATGCTAGAATCTCACCAGTAACTAGAGTTGATCAGACCTACACCTCACCCAGTGAGCTGCCAAAGGTTTTGACCAACAAACAAAGGAAGTATAGGGAATATAGAGAGAGGAAGATTGCTGAGAGAAGGCTTAGCAAAACTGACAGGCAATGTCAATCAAGTGCACAGCCTGAACACTTGAACATTGACCAAGATGACCTGTTGAATGAGGATCCAATACTAAATACTTTAGTACTTAAAGAGTACAAGTATTATGATGCTTCTGGCAAGCCCAAGACCTCAAAGGCTTGGGTTCCCTTTAGAAATTAATCAATTTCCTTTGTGTGTAGGTGCATAATAAAGGCCAACAGAGCCTATGGGTTGTTGATAGTGGATGCACTTGCCACATGACAGGAAATAAGCATGTATTGGAAAACCCCAAAAACATAAATGGAGGTCCTGTAGCCTTTGGGAGTGCAAAAGGACACATTACTGCACAAGGTGCTGTTAGTAATGGGATGCTTACCTTTGACAAGGTAAATTTTGTTGATACATTAAATTTCAATTTACTTAGTGTCTCACAAATGTGTGACAAGAATTTGAATTTGATGTTTACTGAGAGAGAGGCCATAGTCTTGAAACCTGGTGTTAAAATCCCTGAGGAACTTGTGTTGCTCAGAGCACCTAGGAGAGAAGGACTATATGTTTTGGATCTGTCTGCTGCCACTCCAGCCAGTGGAATTGCATGCTTTATATCCAAAGCCTCAGTGGATGAATCTGATTTGTGGCATAGGAGGTTATGTCATGTTAACTACAAGAACATGAACAGAATAGTGAATCTTGGCTTGGTTAAGGGTCTTCCTAACAAGCAGTTCAACTGTTCTGAACACTGTGTTTCTTGCCTCAAGGGTAAGCAACACAAGACCTCTTTCAAGCCCAAAACTGAGTCTTCTATCACTCAACCTCTAGAACTTTTGCATATGGATTTGTTTGGTCCAACTAGAGTGATGAGCATAGGGAAAAGGTCATACTGCTTTGTCATAATAGATGATTTCACTAGATATACATGGGTGTTTTTCTTAAAAACAAAAGATGAAACTGCTGAATTGTTGAAAACACTAATTGTATCTTTAGAAAATCAAGCAAAACTGAAAGTTAAGACAATCAGAAGTGACAATGGCACTGAGTTTAAAAATCATGTTTTGAACTCATTTTGTGAGGAAAAGGGAATCCTTAGACAATTCAGTGCTCCTAGAACTCCACAGCAAAATGGTGTTGCTGAAAGGAGAAATAGGACATTGATTGAGGCTGCTAGAGCAATGCTAGCAGATTCTAAGTTACCTGTGATATTTTGGGCAGAAGCAGTGAACACTGCCTGCTATGTCCAAAATAGGACTTTGATTGTTAAGGGTAAAAATAAAACTGCTTATGAGCTTTGGAGAGGTAGAAAACCTAACATTTACTTCTTTAAATCATTTGGCTGTCCTGTTACTATTTTGATAACTAATAGGTTGTTGCCTAAGTTTGCTGAAAAGGCAGATGAAGGATATTTTGTTGGATATTCTGGTGTGTCAAAAGCATTCAGGGTATACAATAAAAGTACTAAAATTGTTGAGGAAACCATTAATGTGACTTTTAATGAGAAATCTCTTAACAATTTTGTATCTCAACCAGACTGGTTATTTGATATAGATGCACTAACCACTGCTTTCAATTTTACCATTGAGAAGCCATTGAGTTCAACAGTGCAGGAACAGGAACATAAGCAAAATCACATAAGGTCAGCTGATGATATCTGGCAGATGAACACCAAGGGACTGCAAATGCAACCTACCTTCTTTTCATCCATCAGCACCAAGCCTGTGAAACCCATCAACTCAAAGAAAACCTCTGAAATTGTTCTTGCTGATGCAGAAGTTCATCCGGTTGAACTTCCGGTTGAAGTTCAAGTGGATCCTGTAGCAGTAGAATCTCCGGTTGAAACTCAACCGGAAAACAATTTTTCAGTAAATTCTGAGAACAATGAATCTAATGACTCAACTGATGCTGGTTCAAATGATTATAGTTTTGAGCATCTAATTTCAGATTCAGTCCCCAGTTCTCATGAAGCAACTGAAAGTTCAGAACCTGTATCACAAACCAACAATATTGAGTTATTACCTCAACTCAATATTCCTCACAATGGGAGAAGCCATGAATTCCCACTGTTTACTGATAGAAGAATTAGTAAGAATCATCCAAGGGAGAACATTATAGGAGACTTGTCAGCTCCCGTGCTGACAAGAAGCAAGTCTATTGATGCAAACATTTGCCTGCATGCTGCATTTCTGTCTCAAGAAGTACCCAAAAAGATCAATGATGCATTGGAAGATGAAAGTTGGGTAGAGGCAATGCAAGAGGAATTGTTTCAAATTAATAAACAGAAGGTTTGGGAATTGGTAGACTTACCTGAAGGTGAAGAACCAATTGGAACCAAATGGGTATTCAGAAACAAGAAGGATGATAGAGGAATAGTGATAAAAAACAAGGCCAGACTTGTAGCTCAAGGCTACACACAGGAAGAAGGCATTGATTATGATGAAGTTTTTGCTCCTGTGGCCAGGCTTGAAGCAATCAGAATATTTCTTGCCTATGCTGCATTCAAAAACTTTCTGGTATTTCAAATGGATGTTAAATGTGCTTTTCTGTATGGTCTTTTGGAACAGGATGTGTATGTCAAGCAACCTCCAGGCTTTGAAGACCCTCATTATCCCAACAAGGTTTGCAAGCTGATTAAAGCTTTATATGGTCTCAAGCAAGCTCCTAGGACATGGTATGAGACACTTTCAAACTATCTCCTAGTGAATGGCTACAAGAGAGGAGCTATTGACAAAACACTGTTTGTGAAATCTGATGGCAAAGATACTTTGATGGTACAAATCTATGTTGATGACATCATCTTTGGTTCATCCAGTGCTGCCTTATGCAAAGAGTTTGAGGGATTGATGCAATCTAAGTTTGAGATGAGTTCAATGGGAGAACTGAACTTCTTCTTAGGCTTGCAAGTGAAGCAAACTGCCAATGGAATTTTCTTGAATCAGTCCAAATACATTCAAGATATGCTAAAAAGGTTTGATATGCAGTCAGTTTCAACCTCAAGAACTCCCATCTCCACTTCTCATAAATTAAACAGTGACTTAAGTGGCAAACCAGTGGATGTTCACCTCTACAGGGCAATGATTGGATCACTGCTCTATCTCACAGCCAGCAGACCTGACATCATGTTTAGTGTCTGTTTATGTGCTAGATACCAGTGTCAACCAAAGGAATCACACATGTTAGATGTGAAGAGAATCTTTAGATACCTTAAAGGACAACCAAAGCTTGGGTTGTGGTATCCAAAGAATTCAGATTTCTCCTTCAAAGCTTACACTGATAGTGATTATGCTGGTTGCAACTTGGATAAGAAGTCTACTTCAGGAGGATGTCAATTTTTGGGAGAAAGACTTGTGTCTTGGCAATGCAAGAAGCAAACCTGCGTGTCCACTTCTACTGCTGAGGCTGAATACATTGCTGCATCAAGCTGCTGCAGTCAAGTCTTATGGATCCAGAATCAAATGTTGGATTATGGCATCAAGTTCATGGAGACTCCTATCCTTGCAGATAACAACAGTGCTATATCAATCACAAACAACCCTGTTCAACACTCAAAAGCAAAACACATTGATATCAGGTACCATTTTATTAGAGATTGTGCTGAGAAACATTTAATTAGAATGGTTAAAGTTCATACAGATCAACAATTGGCTGACTTGTTTACCAAAGCATTTGATGAAGCTAGATTTTTCTATCTCATTAGTGCCATTGGTATGATGAACTTTGACTGATTAAACTGTTTTCACAAATTTAATAAAAGAGACCATTTTGTGTCAAAGAGCCCGTCTCTTGATACAAAAAGAAAAAGAAGAAGAAAAGCTCCTGTATCAGTTAGACACCTTTTTCAATCATAGTCAGGTCATACTGTTAAACTATGATAACTGATACATGTGATTTTCAAAATCGAGTGTTTTTCTGTCTTCCGGTTCAACTTTCCAGTTCAACCCATCCGGCTGAACCTCAACCAGAAAGTTAGTTTTGACCGGAAACTCAATTTTTGATCACACCATCCTACTTTCTGAAACTGGTAAAAGGAACAACAATTCTTTATTTGAAAGTTCAGATTAAAATGAAAATTTTTCAAACGGAAATTTTATTTCCTGTTGATAATCTCAACCGGAAAAATTTTCAACCGGAAAATCTGTCCGGTTCAACTCTCAAACGGAAAGAAATTTTGTTGTGAGGAGAGAAAACTCTCCGCTTGAATCTCAACCGGAAAAATCTTATCTTCAATGAATCATTTAATTCACCGGTTGAGGCACACATTTTCAAGCGGATTTTGCATTTAAAGTGTTTTAATTAATTGTCCGAGAAAACTGTTTGAATTAAATTCAAAAGACACGCAACAGGCAGTTGTATTGTACAACCACCTGAAGCACACTTTTTGCGGACCCACTTGCACTTTTTATTCTCTCTCCTGTGACTCAGCACACTTTATCCCAATCGCTGATAACCGTCACTCACCTTTAAATCCACCAGTTAAATACCCACAACCCCTTCAACACTCCTCATAACCCCACAAGCAAGAAACCGTTCCAAATTCCGAAAACCTAAAATTTTTTCAGAACTCTTTCTTTCTACTCCCAAATTTCTCTCACACAATCAATCAACAATGGCACCAAAGTCCAAAGCAAAGGGGAAACAACCAGTGAAGCATGATTCTTTTCCGCTTGAACACAACCTTGTGGCGTTTCTTGAGACTCCAGCGAACTCTACACATGCTAACATCTTCACCGAGATGATTAATTTCCTCAAGAACTCATATCTGAATCACGCACTCACTGTTGCGGTTCCACTGTATGAGGAAATTCTCTCGGAATACTGGAAGAACATCCAACTGCTCGAGAAGGATGTAGATGATGTGGAGGAAGACACGTTGAAGTCAACAGTACAAGGGGAAACTGTTCTGATCACTGAATCACTGATTAGGGAATTACTGAAGTTAGATGACATGAAAGGGTATGTTCGCAAGACCACCAAGCAATACATGACCTTACTTAAGGAAATTGGCTATGGTGGTGCTACTGAAGGAACTGCCACTGTTCACAAGGGTCAAATACCCTACAAATGGAGATTTCTGGCTCATACCATCATGGTGTGCCTAACGCCAAAGAAATCTGGTTTTGATGAAATGGCTGCAGAGCAAGCATCTGCCTTCTATGCTGTGGTGAAAGGGGAGGTATACAATTTTTCTGCTGTAATATTCACTGCTTTAAAGGGTAATGCAAAGAAATTTGCTTTTTACATGTACCCTAGATTTATAACATACATTTTGCAAGAAAAATACCCCAAAATTAATTTGGATGGAAACCTGCTGGTTCCAAGATTTTTATCTGAAAACACTTTTTCCAAATTAACCACCAACAAGAAGCCATTCCTTGGGAGGGATACTGACCATCCCATGCCAATCCAAAGGGTGATTCCGGTTGAACAAGGAGAACCTAGTTCTCAACCGGAAACACATGCTTCTGAAGAGCAACCTGCTCCAGTGGACAACACTGTATCAGCCACAGTAGTTGAACCCCCCACTGATCAACCATCTTCTCCTTCTGATATTCCAATCCTGACTTTCAAAAGAAAAAGGAGAAGCGATTCAGAACCACAATCAACTTCAATTCCCACCATTCCCCCTTCCCCAAAGCCTACTAAGCTTAAAAGGCTTAAAAAGGTTGTGCAAGAGCCTACTCCTCTCTTGCAAACCACTGCCTCCAGCCCTGAACCAACCCTTGGCACACAGCCAATTGGGTCAGCCAAATTGGGATTCAAACTTGTTGATGAACCTTCTTCTGAGGGGGAGTCACTTCATATGGATGTACAATCCCCATCCACTTTCTCACCCTACACTTCACAATTCTCACCTGTGAATGATGATGTAGAAAGAGATGTCACAAATGATGGTGTTATTAACCCATCCACCACATTACATGAGAACATTCTGAGTGACACTCACACTACTACATCTAACCCCCATTCACCCCAGGAGGTGAATCTCAGGAGTATAGATGAGATTCATGTGGAAAGGGCTGCTGCCACTCAAAGCTTCTCAATGAACTTTGATGATGGTAGTAACATTCATAAGACCCAATCCATGGCAACCCACACTATAGTTCAACCGGATGGTTCCCAAGTGGATCCGAAAGGGAAAACTGTAGTTGAGGGGAATCCCAGGAGCCAAGAACACCAGGGTGGTGGACTTGATCAGCATAGGGCTGATGGTCCATCTTTTTCCTATGATACTGGTGCAAATCCAGTTGAGGATAGTTTAACACTTACTGAATTGACGGCATTATACAAAACTCTACAGGCTCAGGTAACCAGTCTCAATTCGACTGTTGCCAGCCTTGTAAAGACCAATCCTGCTGCTGCTCAAGCTCAAGAAGTTCCTGTTGATGCCCCAATTGCTCAACCGGAAACTTCCCCTGCACCAAGGTTTGAACCGGTTGCACAGCATACTGCTGAGATTAGTACTTTGAACCCATTTCCTTTTGGAGGTCAAGCTGTAGAAGCTGATGCTACCAAAAAGGGGGAGAAGGCTAATCCTCCAACACCTGATATTGCTGCTGCTGCAACCACAACTGATGAAGATGAAGAGTATGATCAATCAGTGCCACTTCCTGAAGAGGCAAGGCAAACAGCCTTTAGGTTAGCCAAGGTTGATCCCTTTTCAGTTGCTGATGGGTTAACCAAGGTGAAGATGAGCTCTCTCATGAAGGTCTTTCCACAGGATCCAAGCCTGTTGGGAATGATTGAAGCAACAATGTTAGTTGCAGGTGCTCAGCCAGAGAGCATTCTGCAGGTCAAACACTTCTTGACCAATGTGATTATCCCACAAGAGGAGGCATTTGCCAAGTCTAAAGTGGATGAAATCACAACTATCATTGCCACTGAACCTATTGCTGATATGGTTCATGAAGATGTGATCGGTGAAACTTCAGTCATCCAGACTGAAGTAGTTGAAGGTGAAAAAGAAGGAGAGGATGAACCTGAAATCATCAGCTCTGTACTGAAAAACCTAAGTACAGAATCTCCGGCTGAAGTTCAACCGGAAGCGACTCAACCGGAAAAATCTCAACCGGAAGAGTCTCAACCGGAAAACTCAACTGAAGCTGAGATAGCTGAAACTTTGATCCAAATGCACTCCACCTCTGATTCAGAGCCTCCATTGAACTACAAAAGAAAGAAACAAACCAAACCAAGGAGGATGATCAAGCTGAAGGAGAGTGAAGATTGCATAACTCCTCAACCAAGAGTACTAGAGACTATGGTTGATTCTGACCAGTCAGAAGAACAACTGACTATGGACGACCTAAATGAAGAGCAATTCGTTCATGACTGGGAAGATGATCAAGCCAGGATGAGATCAGAAGCTGCCAAGTCAAACTTGCAACACAAACAGTTTATGGCAGATCTGGATCTTCTCTCAAATGACTTTGTGGTTGAAGGAATGGTGGATGAAGCTAGGAAAAGGTCCATTGAATGGAGAATGCAGATATATGACCTTCCTAAGCTGAGTGAACAAGAGAAAACTAGGCTGATCAACATTGCTTCCAGAATGCCAACTGTCTTGAATAAAAGCATAGACAACCTGGAGCTAATGGAAAGGATCAAGAGATGTGCTATCATCAGATGTCTCAAGCCTACTGCTGAAGTAGAGAAGATGAAGGCCAAAGACATATGCAAAATTGTAGATGAGCTGCTCAAACAAGTCAAAGGAGCAGAGTTTGCTGTGATTCCAAGTCTCCAAATGCCTTTGCCATCTGAGACAGTCACAGGTAATCCCTCATCTACATACATTAAGCCTGAACCATTTCATCCTTCTGACCTACTTGCTGAGTCTCTTCCTACTAATCTGTTGGAAAGACTTAAGCACCCAGCCTCTCATGTTCCCACACCATCATCCAAATTCCAGTCCTATAGACCCAGGGGAATGAACCCAAGGCCCAGGGGATCCAGACCTACCAAACCCAGATATATGTCACCAAAGTGGAGGGTAGATAACTGGACTGACATTACCCCTGCAAAGCCTAAACCCTGTGCACCTGTTTGGATGTACAATCAACCTTCCTCCCCACCTAAAAACACCTCACCTTCAGCTCCACCATCACAAGCCATGAAACCACCCACCATATCACCAATAATACCTTCTGAATCCACTGAGCAAGCTGCAACCAGTTCTGTTCAAAGTCCCTCTCAAGCAGATAAAGGGAAAAGTAAAGTCCCAATTGAAACTGATGAATCATCTGCTAATCCTACCACTGGTGCTTCACCTGGAAGAAAGAAGTCTATTGCAAAAAGACCTCATCTTTCAACCAGAAATTTTCAGACTAGGAGGATTATGAGA
Source organism: Deinandra increscens subsp. villosa (assembly GCA_039602395.1). Taxonomy (NCBI): domain Eukaryota; kingdom Viridiplantae; phylum Streptophyta; class Magnoliopsida; order Asterales; family Asteraceae; genus Deinandra; species Deinandra increscens. The sequence goes on from JBCNJP010000027.1 coordinate 60,142,914, forward strand.
GAGTTGAACAAAACAAAAATTCAATTTGAAAGGCCGCCATCTCCAGAAGAGTAAAGCTCTTGGAGATAGTCAATTTTTGAAGAACAACATACGGAGGATAAGTTTTGGCAGCATCATCTTAGGGGGAGATTGTAAGGAAATGAAAATCTGAGTCAACCGGTTCAAGATGAAGATTTCCGGTTGAAGATTTGCTCAAGCGGAAAACACTCAAGCGGAAGACTTGTCAACCGGAAAAGCTCAAGCGGAGAACATTTCCGGGTGAACTCTTTTATCCAACAGTATAAAGAGTTCAACCGGAAAAGTACTGAAAGTTCCGTTTTGCAGAAATCAGGCCTGCAACTACTTTTCTTCTCCAGATTCAGATCCTAGCCGTCTCCTATTTTTAGATAATTGCATTTTGCACATTTCCTCATATGTATGTTTACTAATGTTCTTTTAGTAAGTTTATTGTTTGACTTTCATGTACGGTTAGATTAGCCCGTATGAGATCAACGGCTGTGGTTGATCTCCTTAGTACTATATATAGTTGTTAGCTAGTTCATTCACAAGTACCAGATTCAGTGCTTACACTTGTAATAGTTTGAACTTGAGTTAATGCAAATAGTACCGAGAAATTTATTAACTTGTGCTTACTAGTTTATGCAATCAACATAATCAAACTACAAGTATAAGTAAAACAAAGCTTAAGTAAAAACAAGTGTGATACAACTTTATTCCGCATGGTTGTGATCCACAAGTAAAGAGTTCTTGTTCTGATTATTTTCTCTGAGTAATCAACGGTCCTACAATAATGAGAAGTCTCAGCCCCGATCGTCAAATGAGTCTCCAAATACCTACCCGGACCAAACACTCCCAATCTCCTCGCTAACCTAGTCACATACGGCCCCATGCTCAAATGAACGCCCTTCCCCGACGTCCTCCTCCTAGAAAATGACGAGATCAAAACACCAGCAATGTTGAGGTCATGTCCCTCAACAATAGAACGCAGAACAACCAGATCTAACTTCGTGCACTTCTCGACGCCAGACCGACGGCCGAGAATAGTACACGCTACAATCCTGTGTAAGTATCTGATCACTGGATCCCTAATCTGCGACTCTATCACACTGTCGAAATACGGAACCGCCCCAATCGTATCCCAAAACGCCGCAAGCTGCACATCAGTAATCCCCTGGGGGTGTGCCCGACTAAAGATCCCACGCGGCAGAACAACAAACTCCGGCGCCTCAACCTCCTCCTGAGTGTATAAACCAGACAAGACCGCGAACTCAGGAATACTCATGTGATGAGTCAGATGGCCTAAAGCAAAAGATAGGGCGTTCCCGTCTCCAAACCTCCCCGGAACCACCTGAAATGTCGATAAAAACTCCACAGTCAGCTCTAAATACTGGTGGTCATCCGGAGTCAACGCCTTCCTCCATCTATCAGTCACTAACCCTCTAATCCTCTCAAGCTGCCCTAACTGTGCCAGCAAACCCCAGTCAATCGTACGGTGATGCAATAGCGGCATCACCATAAACCTCCTCATCTGCCTCTCCTCGTGAGACCCATGCTCGAACTTTAGCAACGAGTGATGCTGATGGTTCCTCCTCGCGACCGGTGGTGCTGGAACATCAGCCTTCAGTAGGATCTCCGGTCCCCAGTACCCAATAATCCTCCTCCTGAATGGAGGAACCGGAACAGCGGCATCCCGCTCGCCCTGCTTCCTCTTCTGCGGTCCACGCTTACCGGAACTAGACCCTGGTTGGCTCGACATCCTGATTCACACAAGTTTGCACAAGAAATAACAATAATGATAATAACCGGGCCTTCCTGCAATTGAACTCCACTTCACAAACAATTTTTGGATTTTTTCAATTTTTTCAAAGTTTTGTAAGGAAAAACAAGAATTAAAATTAAAAGAAAACTAAAATTAAAACTAAAAATCAAAAACGAAACAAAATTGGATTTTTGGGAATTTTGAAAAAAATACTATGAAATGTGTCCTAGGGCGTACCGCCCAAAAATTGTGCAAATGGGGCGGTACGCCGCCCAATTTATCAAGTAGGAACCCTAATTTCAATTTGGGGCGTACCGCCCTAAATTACTGAGACCTAAGTGGTACGCCGCCCAAACTATAGCGCAAAAAAAATGAAATCGGTTAATCACCGAGCTATCTATCCTAGTTCCACACTCCGACAACCTCATAATCTCACATATAATCGGTTCCAGTTTCGGCTATTCAACGAATTTTACTCAAACAACCTAAAACATTTAAAGCTAACTAATGTACTAACATTAAACTAAAGCAAACGAGAATGGAAACCTGGAATCGGCTCGGAATGACTGTGAAATACTTGACGGTCGTGAACGACGGTGATGGTGTGTTTCGGTTTGGCGACGGCGGTTGATTTTTGAAAACAGTGGTGGCGGGGGAGAGGTTTCTCGGTGGTGTGGTGGGTGTGTGCCAGAGGAAAACAGCGGCGGATCTCGGTAGTCGGAATCGGGGCGGTCGCCGGCCGAGACACGGTGGTGGCGGTGGTTGATTTTTGGTCGAGAGAGAGATAGATGAAGTGGTGGTGGTGGTTTGGTTGTGAAGACAACCGACCCGTTTGGGGGTTTTTCTTTTTTTTTCTCGTTTAAAAATCTGGGCGTACCGCCCAGAATCATGAAGATTAGGGCATACCTGAAAATTAAAATCATAAAACCTTGAGACAATTTTGGGGCGTACCGCCCTGATTTTAGGCATTGTGGGCGTACCGCCCGTGCCCTTTTTTGGCAAAAAGTTTTGAAATTTTGAGGGACTTAGAAAATTTTCTATCTCTGGAAAAACCTTTATTTGGCACCACCGAACATGTTTACTGCAAAATTTTCATTAAAACTTACCTGGAATGCAGTATATGGCACAAAATCACTCTCGAGCTTCCCGATTTCCTGAAAACACACCAAAAACGTAAAATCTATCAAAAACTACGAAAACACACAAAAATCAAAAAGAAAAACAAACCGTTGGGTTGCCTCCCAGTTAGCGCTAAGTTTTTTAAGTCTTCAGCCAGACCATACTTCCCTTTCACGTTTCGGGGCTTTCAGATGCGGGCGCCAAGAAAGAATCGTCTTTGTCGAGTTGCCCGTGAACGTCAGCTGAATCCAAATAAGGCTTCAATCTGTGCCCATTAACTACCTGCCTCAGGTGGTCATCCAAGTCTTCAATCTCAAAGTTACCATACCCCCCCCCCCCCCACACACACACTTGTGATGAGGTACGACCCCGTCCACTTGCTTTTCAGCTTACCTGGAAACAATTTCAACCGTGAGTTAAACAACCATACCTTTTGACCTACCTGGAAATCCATCTTCTTCAATCTTGTATCATGCACTTTTTTCATTTTGTTCTTGTAAGTGGATGCACTCTCATACGCCTCATCGCGTAACTCTTCCAATTCTCCCAGCTGGAGCTTTCTTTCTCTACCTGCAGCATCATAACTCAAGTTAACTTCTTTAACAGCCCATAATGCTCTATGACCTAACTCCACTGGTAAATGACATCCCTTTCCATAGACCAACCGATATGGAGTGGTTCCAATTGGCGTTTTAAAAGCAGTGCGATACGCCCACAAGGCATCATTCAATTTGGAAGACCAGTCCTTGCGGTCGGTTCGCACAGTTTTCTACAAAATCTCTTTACTTTGCCGATTGGAAACCTCAACTTGACCGCTCGTTTGCGGATGACATGGGGTTGCAATTCGGTGGTCTAGGCCATATTTCTTAAGTAGTTTGCCAAATTGAAAGTTCTTGAAATGGGATCCCCCATCACTTATGATCACACGAGGGATTCCAAATCTAGAAAAAATGTGTTGTTGGACAAATTTGCAAACTACACTATGGTCATTGGTCTTAGTAGCAATGGCTTCTATCCATTTGGAAACATAATCTACCGCTACTAATATGTAAAGAAAACCATTAGAATTAGGGAAAGGGCACATTAAATCTATGCCCCAAACATTAAAAATCTCTACAACCAAAATTCGTTGCAAAGGCATCTCATCACGCTTCGTGATGCTTCCCATCTGCTGACATCTCATGCAGTGCTTCACAAACTCGAACGCATCCTTGAACAGCGTGGGCCAAAACAATCCGGATGAAAGAACCCGGTGACCCGTCTTCTGCCCACTAAAGTGGCCTCCACATGCCGATGCGTGTACCAGCTCCAACACTGCTTGTACCTCCGACTCCGGCACACATCTCCGGATCACTTGATCCGGGCCTACCTTGAACAAATCCGGTTCATCCCATATGTACTTGTACGCTTGAGCTTTCAAATGCACCTTCTTCCTCTTTGGCCAATGTTCCGGAATTGTACCTGCAGCCAAATAATTCACAATGTGAGCATACCAAGGCAAATTAGAAACACTTAACAATTGTTCATCAGGAAAGGTTTCATTGACGCTCCATTGATCTTCCTCCGCTTCAATGTGGGGCAATCGGGACAAATGGTCTGCCACCACATTTTCACTACCCTTCTTGTCTCTAATTTCTAGATTAAACTCCTGCAACAAAAGGATCCACCGGATGAGCCTCGGCTTGGCATCCTTCTTCTCCATCAAGTACCGAACCGCACTATGGTCCGAATACACTATCACCTTGCTTCCCCAGATGTAGGACCTGAACTTATCAAGAGCAAACACAACTGCAAGTAATTCCTTTTCAGTGGTAGTATAATTTAATTGAGCCACATCTAAGGTCTTACTTGCATAATAGATCATAACCGGTTTCTAATCTACCCGTTGACCCAAAACCGCCCCAACAACAAAATCAGATGCATCACACATAATTTCAAAAGGCGTGGACCAATCGGTGAAAATGCGTGAGCATCGGATCGTCTACTTGATCTAGCTATTCGAACATCGAAACATAATTAACAAATTGTTTTATTGATCAACGAAGAACAATTACAATCAGTAAACACTCAGAAACAAACTCAGAGAACACACTCAGAAACACACACTTAGTAGTAATCTCGCACGCTCAGAACTAACTATTACAAAGACCAAACAACTATTTATACCCAGCTGACCGATCCTTGTCCGAACCCCAGGTTCGGCCAGTCCGAACTACAGGTACGGAGCAAGTTCGGCCAAGCCTACTTGACCTTGATCTTGTACATTGCTTGATACTTCACACGACGCACATATCAGGTATCAACAATCGGGTGCTTCCAACACTGCTGCCTCAATTAACTTGTTTTTCAAATTGCTAAAAGAATTTAGACACTCATCATTAAAATAAAAAATTTCATATTTTAACAACAGTTTGCAAAGAGGTTTAGTTATTTTGCTAAAATCTTTTATGAACCTCCTATAAAACCGGCATGTCCCAAAAACGCCCTTACACCCTTAACATCCGTGGGAGGAGGCAAAGTTGAAATTACTTTGATTTTTGCCCTATCAACCTCAATTCCATGACTTGACACCACGTGTCCCAACACGATACCCTCTTGAACCATAAAATGGCTCTTTTCCCAACTTAAAACTAGATTAGTTTCTATGCAACGCTCTAAAACTCGTGTTAATTGGTTCAAACATGACTCAAACGATGTACCAAAAATCGAAAAGTCGTCCATAAAAATTTCGAGTGAATCCCCGATCATATCAGTAAAAATAGCCATCATGCATCTTTGAAAAGTGGCCGGGGCATTACACAAACCGAATGGCATCCTCCGAAAAGCAAAGGTGCCATACGAACAAGTAAAAGTGGTCTTTTGTTGGTCATCGGGGTGAATGGCAATTTGGTTGTACCCCGAATAACCGTCTAGAAAACAATAGAATTTTTTACCGGACAACTTTTCAATTATTTGGTCAATGAAAGGTAGAGGAAAATGGTCCTTGGAAGTCGCGGAATTTAACTTCCTATAATCAATGCAAATTCGCCACCCGGTTACCGGTCAGGTGGCTATTTCCTCACCTTTCTCGTTCCTAACAATTTGAATTCCCGCTTTCTTAGGAAGGGTTTGAGTTGGGCTTACCCATGTGCTATCGGAGATAGGGTAAATAATACCTGCATCGAGCCATTTAAGTACCTCCTTCTTGACTACCTCTCGCATGTTTGGGTTAAGCCTCCTTTGTGCATCTCTTGCGGGCTTTGCTCCTTCTTCCGTAATGATCTTGTGCATGACTATGGATGGACTTATTCCTTTCAAATCTGCAATGGTCCATCCAATAGCCGCCCGATGCTTCACCAACACCTTCATCAACTCATACTCTTGCTCCTTAGTCAAACCTGCAGAAATAATGACAGGAAGAGTGTTATTTTCTCTAACAAAACTATATTTCAAATGTTTAGGAAGTTCTTTGAGTTCTAAAAAAGGTGGTGATTCAAGTGAAGGCTTTAATTGCGAATCGATATGCTCCGATAAGCTCTCCACTTGAATTGACCATGGTGGTCTTTGATCTCTCACTGCCATCAACTCGTGGCTCTCATCCTCTGCTTCCATCTCCTTGACCATATCTGCATATCCCCTGCCAAACAAAGCAAACTCCTCGGGGGTCCCATCCTCCTCATTAAAAGGAAAAATGGAGGCATAAGACCATCAACAATTTCAGCCCGAAAGCATTCATCGTCATCCCGAGGGTTAGTCACATTCCCAAAAACACTTAACCGCATTTTACGGTTCCCAAAAGTCATATCAACGGTACCCGACCTACAATCAATTTGTGAATGACTAGTAGCTAGAAAAGGTCGACCCAAAATTACCGTTGGTTGAGTGGTTTTTTCAACTGATACATAATCGAGAACCAAAAAGTCAACCGTATAGAAAAAATCATTTACTTTGACAATCACATCCGATAAAATTCCCCGGGGAAGCTTAGGGGTCAAATCAGCCAAAATCACCGTAGTGTTGCCTTTTTTCAAAGGTCTAAAATCGTACTGGTCGATAAAGCTCCCCGGTAATATACTCACACTCGCTCCAAGATCCAAAAGGGCACGGGTCATTTGAAAGTCACCAACTTGAATTGAAATAATTGGTGCCCCCGGGTCTTGGAGTTTCTTGGGCAAAATCCCTGAAATTATGGCACTCACATCTGCATTTGCATCAAGCTGTTTTGGAATTTTGTAATTCCGCTTTTGAGTGCACATATCTTTCAGGTACTTTGCGTAAGCCGGAATTTGCTTAATTGCATCTAAAAGGGGAATGTTGATTTTAACTTGTTTGAAAATATCCCACATCTTATCTTGTTGTGGGCCCCGTTTAGATGTTGTTTTCTGATTAGGTTCAATTAAGGCTTTTGGAAAAGGTACTGACTTTTTCTGTACAACCACTTCACTATCTATCACCCTATTATCAGATTCATTAAAAGTTACCTTTTATAAGTTCCTAGGGTTACTAGACTCATTTGAAACTGCATTTGGGGTTGTTTGATCAGTTTCCGGCTCACTCTCATTGTCACTTACCCAATCCTCCACCACCCCCATCAACTTGCGGTGGAGGTGTCCCCACCTTATTATCTACGGACTTACCTGATCGTAGAGTGGTGATCCTGTTGATTGGCACATGTCGCGAATTTTTCGAGCTGGATGGTTGATGTTGTTGATGTTGTGGGTTGATGGTGGTATCACTTGGCAATTTTCCCGGATCTCTCTTTGCCGACTCGGCTGCCAGTTGGCCCAACTGCTTCTGCACAACTCCCATTGTCTTGTCTTGGAGCTCGAACTTCCGGTCAAACCCTTGAACTTTGTCGGTCAACTGCCTGTGGCTGGCGGATAACTGCTTTTGTTCCTCGAATAGCTGCTTTTAACCATCTACGAGTGAGTTCATTTTCTCCAACATGGCGGCCAATTGCGCTTGCATACCATCCTCCGGTTTCGGTTGAGCTTGCTGGTAGCTCCTTTGATTTCCACCTTGAGTGTAGGTGTTCCGTTGGTAGCCCGCTTGATTGTATCCGGATGGCCGGCCTTGATATTGCGTTTGAGCTCCACCCTGCACATTAGAACCTTGAAAGTTAGGATTCAGTTGATTACTAGCATTACCATACCTGAAATTTGGATGATTGCGAAGGTTAGGATGGTAAGTGTTGGAGTTCATGGCACCTTGCACATAGTTGACATCTTCACTCTACTGCACCACGGTGGAACATGAATTAATGAGATGGCCCAACTCGCCACAACTAGTGCACACGGGAAATTGTGCACTTGCTTTTACCTATTCGGATGCTCCCCCCAACTTCATTTGTGCTACCTGTTTCTCCAAGACGAGTGTCTGTTGGCGGAGCTTCTCTATCCTTTCCTCCGCCTCATAGTCAATAGATTTAACCGAGGCGGATCTCGATCTTCTTCCGGTTTGGGTAAGTCTCTTGGAAGTTGTACTCAATCGCTCCATGTGCCCCCAATCCACTTCTTCCGTATTAGTTAGGAAGGTGCCATTGCTGATGGAGTTCAAGTCTCGGATATCTTCGGGAAGGAGGCTATCATAGAACGATTTAATGAGGTCCCATGTGTGTATCCCATGATGTGGACACTTGCGCAACAAATCCTTGAACCGGTTAAATGCTTCGTGAAATGGTTCCCCAGTGTGTTGCTGAAATGATCGAATCTCTTCTTTGATCTCGCTCGTCTTGCTCATGGGGTAATATTCTTCAAGAAATGCCTCTTACATTTGTTCCCAAGTGTAAATGCTAGCAGCGGGTAAACTTTCGAACCATCTTCTTGCCCGATCTTTGAGGGTATACGGGAAGAGCACTAATTTGACCTCTTCTGTTGTGAAACCTGTTGCCCCAATAGGAATGCAGATCGACTCAAAAGTGTGAATATGATGGTATGGTTCTTCGGTTCTCTTCCCGTAGAATTCTGGCAAATGATTCAAATATTGAGGTCGGACCTCGAATGCTCTTCTATTAGCTCCAATTGGGGTGACTACCGCGGATGTGCTCGGGACAACGACCGGTTTAAAGTGAATGGCCACTCCCTGAACCGGTGGGTTTGCTACCAATCTTGGAACTCCTCCTTCCACTTGAATGCGAGCTCCCCCGTTGTTTTGTTGATTGAATTGTGGAACTCCTCTTGGGGGTGGATCGCATGGCACATGTGGTGCAACATTGGGTTGTGGAGTTCGTGCACGGTTCCTTGGAGCTTCATTATGTGGCTCTGCTCTATACCCATAACCATCACCATCTTCGTTGGGGTCGTACTAATCCTGGCCCAACTGCTCTTCTTGTCTCTGCCAATCTTGCTCCTCGTACATCGGGTTTTGTCGGAACTGGGGTGGGTTGGCATTTCGGGGTTATTGTGGAGCTTCATGGAAGATGGGTTGTTGTGGGGCCTCGCGGAAGATGGGTTGTTGTGGGGCCTCGCGGAAGATGGGTTGTCGTGGTTGAAATGGCAGCCTTGGCCGGTAGTGGTAGTCTTCCTCATCATGTTGTGAGGATTTGGGAGACAATGATGGGAGGGAATTGTGCCCATGCACCCGAAATGGTGGGATATGTACCGGATGAATGTTTTGTGGCATGGCGGGGTTCACTGGTTCATTCTGGGTTGGTTTTGTGGATTGTGTTGCTTCTGATTGAGGTTTTGATTTGGGTGTGGGTTTTGGTTGGAATTTGAGTCTTGGTTGATGTTGGGGTTCGGAATTGGGTTCGAATTTGGGTTCGGAATTTGACCCTCCATTGCTCTTCGGTTTCTCTGGTCTGCTCGGTTCTGCAGAGCTGTTCTCTCTATCTCCGGATTCTATATCAACGGCGATGTCTTGCGGGAATGCCGCGTATGCATGCAAAATTACCTAAAACCTGTAAAATCGGTCACAAAAGAGCAAACCAATTACGTAGCACTGTTCCAAGGGGTGTAATTAATGCAATAGAACAGAAAAAATCGAAACTTTGGCGGTCAAAAATCTCAAAACTTTCTGTGAAAATCGACTCAAGGCGTATCGCCCAGAAATATGTAATTTCCGGCGTACCGCCCAGAATTGAAATTCGACAAAAATTAAATTTTTTTATTTTTTAAGTTTTTTATATGCAGAAAGTAAAAATTGGAATAAAAGACACTATTTTTGGGTTTTTTGGAATTTTTGAAAAATTAACTAAAAATGCAAATTAACTAAAATTAACTAAAACCAACTAATCAATAGGCGCACTAATTCCCCGGCAACGGCGCCAATTTGATAACGGTTTGTCAGACCGTCACAAATCCCCAACTATATTGATTTGTAGTAGTGGAACTTAGGGTTATCGAACCTAGGGAATATGTGGAAATTGACTAATTGATTTATTAACTATTACCTACCTTAACTAAAATTACCAACTAACTTAAACTTAACTAGATTGCCTCTTGGCTGTTTTGATTGAGTTGGGGTGAATTAACTGAAAATTAACTAACTTGAAACTAGGAAATTACTTAAACTATCAAATGGGAGAAAACTAACCACTTTTGGATCCTGGTTGGCTACCGACCTAGGCAAAACCTAATTAATTACTAGTGACACATAGACATGCCCCCCAATTGCCTAATTGACCTAATACCTTAAGTTTCTAATGGGCTGCTTAGTTCCTCCCGCAAGAAAGTGCTAGATCATGACAGTGGACCATTAAAACCCTAATTTACTAGTTAGGTTAAACAAATTCAGCATGCGGGTGCTCAACGGTTGCAAGGATTCCGGAACAACTAATAACTAATCGGTTAGGAATATAACGATTTTACTAACCAATCACCAAAAGGAGTTAGAGGTGATTAGCCGGACATGGCTAATGAAACAAACATGATTATGAATGAAAATTGCATTAAAAAACTGTACCGAATGATTAGAATTCTTCAAAATCTCCAAAACAAGGATGAACAGTCGAAACCCTAGTGCTCTGGTCGTTCACGAAGAAGAAGAATAATGAAAATAAAACTTAACAAACAAGTTTAAATAGTAAACCCTAATTTTCTTCTGTCGATCAATTCGGGGCGTACCGCCCCAAATAATGGGATTCTGGGCGTACCGCCCGGGTTTCTAATCTCAAATGACTTCCTTCAACTTAGGGCGTACTGCCCTGCTCTCTTCATTCCTGGGCGTACCGCCCCGAAATGCTTCTTAGGAACTTTCTTGAATTTCTTCTAAGTCTTCATCCGCTTCTCGATCGTTTCTCGACCTCTGTACCGATCAGCTTCAGATTTCTTCATAAAAGCTCAGATTTCACATGTTTAGCTCCTGGTACCTTAAAACACAAAAACCGTGTAAATGCAATGTAATCCAACCGTTATCATACATAAAAATGACAAATTAATAACAATAACGACGACACATTGGACTAACATCAGAGGGTTTGAATGAAGATTGGATCTGTTTGGATGAGTACTTGGATGAGTTGGGAGAGATATCCATCTATTTGTAATCGGGAAGAGTTTAGAAGTAAGGAGATTTGGTAGTGAGACTTTTGGGTTTTGTCGGCTGCTTAGGTTCCTGACAAAGGTAGTTGGGATGATTTGTGAGAGGGAATTAACTCCTTTTTTTATCATTCTCCTAGTTAGAGCTATTATTACCCCTCTTGGATGCCTTAGCTCATAAAGATTTGTTTCCCGATATGCCTATTTCCTTTTAAATGTGTGATTTGATGGGCATCATTTCGCATCAAAAGAGAAAGTCAACCCTTTTTAAAGAGTTACGGATGCCTCTTCTTTAATAGAAAGATGAAAAACAGAAAAAAAGAGAAAAAACCAAAAGGAAAGAACTCCCCCTAGATATGTGCATGGCGAGAAATTCTTCTTGCATATGGAGGAGAGCCCCCCCCCCCCCCCTTTTTATTTTGTTTTTGGAACCCGTTTGTTTTTGGGTTTTTTTCTTATTATATTAGTGACTTCTTTTCTTTTTATTTTCACAGATTTGGAAGATACACTCAAAGGGGTGTTAGAGTGCATTTGTTTTATGTTGAAGCGTCTTTCAATTAGTTTTACCATTTCATTGCACATGTAGTGCTTGTAAATTGTACTTTCCCCAAAAATTTCATGATTTTGACTTGAGGAGTTGGATGACTCAGATCTGGCTTTGTTAGATTCATCAGGGTTAGATTTGTTTTGACTCAGAGTTTCACAAACTAGACTTTTGTTTTTGAAATTGTTGTTCAGTTGTGACTCATTTTGACTGCTATTTTTATAAAGACAGTCTTGGAAATTTTAGTTCCTTGTATATACCCGATTCATTGTCCATAATTTCTTGGTGTGTTTGTCATCTTTTCAAGCTGATCATGGGCATTTATGAGACCATTTATTTTGTTTGTTTCCATGTGCAGTCATTGGTATAGAGTTGCACGTTCAGTCTCTTAGTGATCAATTTTGGCTTTATTGCTCAAGTTTTGTGTTTCTAGTTGCCTTAATCTTAACAATTCTTTTTCTCTATCCTCTTTTAGTTGATGAAGTTCAGATAGGAAAGAGTTAATTTCCTCTTCAAAAGTTTTAAACTTGTTTTCATTTAAGAGTTTGTTTCTTTCAGAGTTTTCTTGAAGAACTTCATAGTTTATTAACATGTAATTTAATTGAAAGATTAGTTCAGTGTGAGATGAGCTTACCTGCTTTTCATGTGAGATTTCAGATAGATCAGCTGAAAGAGATTCATCGTTTGTCATAAGACATTTTTTGGATTGACATTCTTCATATGATGATGATTCAGAGTCCTAGTTCTCAACTTCAGCCATTAATGCATTTTCTTTCTGCATGGTTTGTTCATACTTCTTTTTGTAGTATGCAGCATCTTTGAGTCTTTTATTCTTGCATTTTGAAGCATAGTGTCCCATTGTTCCACATTTGAAGCACTTTATCTCACTCTTGTCAACTTCAGGTTTGTTTTGTTCAAATGACCGGTTTTTGCTTTCTTCATTTTTAGAAAAATTGTTTTTGGTTGACCAGGAAGGATTCTTTCTGAATCTTCCAAATTGTTTGGTCACTAGTGCTAGTGAGTTTTCATATGACTCATTTTCTGTCTCATACTCAGAATATTCATTTTCTGGGTCACTTAGTTCCTTTCGTTTTGAGTGGCTTGGCTCTTGTTTGATACTTCTTTTTCTCTTTTCAGAGTAAAGGGCCAGTGGGCCCACTTTGGATTTTGAGATATCCTGTATTTCAGACTCTTGAGAGTCTAGCATGCAGAAGAGATCATTAAGACTTTTTTCTTCTAAATATAAGGTTGATTGAAGAGTCATGGTTAGACTTCTCCATTCATGAGGAAGACTTTTGATAAATTTGATGTTTGTTTCCTAATTAGATTTAGAAACATTGAACTTCCTTAGGATGTTGATTATTGTAGCAAATCGATTGTAAGTGTTTAAAAGAGACTCGCTTGGAAGTGACTTGAAAGATTCATATTCATTTAGTGCTTTTGTTCTTTTGTTTCTTTTCATTTGATCCCCCCCCCCCATCAAAAAGTTTCTCAAGGGCATCCCATATGCCCTTGGCTGAGGTGTTACAGTCAACTTGACAGAATATTTCTTGAGGAATGATAAGGACTGTCTTGGCTCTATCCTCATTCATTTCTTTGGTCTTGTCCTCTTCACTCCACAATTTCCTTTCTTTAGGAATGGTGCGAGCAGGCACATCAGCTGAGGTTTCAGTTTCTTATATCTCAAGAATGTCAACTGTGGGGCAATGGGGTCCCTTGGCTATGCATTCCAACAGGGAATTATCAACTTCTTTTAGGAAGTTGGTAATTCTGATTTTTACACTGTGGATATTCCTCCCTAGCAAGCATAGAGGGTTTTGCCAATGAGCCAAGAGATTTTCCATTGTTCCAACTTGAAGACATTTTGAGAGAGAGTTGAAGAAAAGGTGTTAAAGAGCAGGAACTTTGAATATTGTTTATTCAATCTGCTCTGATACCAATGTTTGCGTCCCTTGAAGGGCTCTTTAACAATGTTGGCACAATTTGATTTAAACAAAATATATAAGTTGTGGAAAGTAAATCAAATTGGAAGACAACAATTCATAAAAGGGTTATTCTGTATATCTCAAATGTAAATAATGGTTTACATGAGTTTATAGTATAACTATGTATCAACAGAAATAACTTTTCTATGGGAGTGATGTTGTAATTGCTTTGAGAAGATATTGAATTGTATATAGAGATAAATTAAACATATTCAGTTTATCTCTTTTTCAACTGTCTTCAATTGCCTTCTTGATTAATGCCAAGTTGACATTCATTTTGCTAGTTCTTCACACAAAGATAGAAATTGTTCTTCTCGTAATATTTATCTTCTGATAATCCAGAACTCCTTCTGGACTCGTCTTTGAAGACTGTTGATGCTTCCCATTAGAAGCTTTCTACAGAAATGAGGATCTCTGTAGAATTTAGTATGTACAGAACTACTTGGGAATTTCCGGAGTAGTTCTATATGAATACAGAAATCATGTAGAAATCTTTAATTCATATAGACTTTTGTATCCTTTCTCTTTTAAGGATGTGTCTTATCTTATCTTCTAATACTTGACTGTTTTGTGTTACAAATACATTGTGCTCTAACATCTTGGCACCTGGGATTCTTTTCAACTGTCTCAGCAACCCTTGGTTCCAATGAAGGACCCATGGGTGCTGATTCAGAGAAGATTGCCACAAATTGGGT